>JPKZ01001447.1:464458-483433 GCA_000803305.1 Toxocara canis | reverse complement strand
AGGACCGAGAGTTTAGTAAAACGTATACTTAACATTTATATCATTTCATGGCTATCTCTAGCACGGTGCACACACATTTGAATTTGAATCTCTCGAACAAGCAGATGCGACAGAGACAAAACCACGAAAATTTATAACGCCATCCATCTTTCCAGAAAGTACAGCGGAAGCGGTAAGCGGTTCTTCTGATCTGTCTTATCCATGCTATTTGCTATGAGACGTTCGTTCTCTAGCATAAACAACATCGGAACGATCACATCGCTGTTCCCTTTGCATTGCTCAAAGGACGCTTTGCAAGGAGTATAAGATGGAAATCAGCTAATAAGATTGCAATCTGTGCTTGCATATGACAAATTCTCTAAGGCTGTCAAATGCACAAACGTATGCTTTCTCCAATAATTTCTAAATAGAACGAGCATAGCGAACGTGAAGAAATGCTGAATTTGACTAGAATGGCATGCTGCAGTGTTAACTTCTTGCATGGTTGGAGTTGTTCACATTTGGGAATGCAAAGAACACATGAAAAAATTTCCGGTTTACGAAATTTTAGGTAAAGCAAGAGGAGGGAAAAATAATACACCAAATAACATTGGGTTGGCAAATGGGTCGCACATAATACTACTTTGGGTAACTTACTTGCAACAGTTGATTGAAAGTGTACGAGCTGTTATCCTCAGAAATGTAATGTTGTCATCACGCTGTGCGCAAAACTAAGTTTCGTCCATACTTTAAAATAATGGAGTGCGCAAATACAGCAGTACTGACTGAAATTAGCAAGTAATCCTTCGAAGATTACTCGCTGAATTCTTGAGAATGTAACTTCATTTTCCTAGAAAGCGCTTAACTATGGAGCATCGAATAACAGAGCATCATTTTCGCTCACAATTACAGTTTATGTTAAATAGTAAAGAAAACTTCCGAAACTTGGAAAGAGCATATAAGCGCAGCAACGTTTTATGGATTTTGAGAGGTAGGTTCGCTAAAAAAAGCTTATCCACAACGAATGCTATAAAGCAATGGACTTCTCTATTAACAGTTCATTTAAATAGCTATTCTGCGACTGATGAATGACTAGTACTTCGTATCGCAAATCCACGATGAAAACGACGCTATTCGGACACCGAAATAATATGCACATGTAAACCACAAAAAAAGGTGTACTAAAATGTCACAATCGATAATGCTTTGCTTGGTGGCATTTATGTATATGTTTGATCCAGGCAAAAAAAAAACGGAACTTCAGGCTTCAAAACCACAATATGGGGACTACAGCAATAATAGGAATCCTACTTGTCATGCTATTCAATGCAACCCCCTACAGTCATATATATCATGTAATCGTTTTGAACTTAACTGCACTGTTCAATTTGTTTGCAGTCGAAACGTTTTCTTGCTTACGAAAAAAAAAAGTCAGAAATGTTGAGCGGCTGGTGCTTTTTATTTTGATTTCCCTCGGGTCACTAACTACTCAGTTTTGCAATTCGTACGAAATGAGGTGTGCATTGAAGATAGCCTCTAAAAGCATGGGCTACATGATCGCAATTTTATACTCCATGATTCCATAGAGAGATATAAAAGCATTTTAGCTTCAAGTAATAATAGTTACGACAACATTTAAATGCACACGAAAGGACTTATATATTGCGCAGTGACGTTCCTTGAGGCTTGAGAATTTTTTTTTGCTTAAACCTAAAAGGTTGGCTAGCGACTAAAGTACTTATTGAAATTCAAAAAATACCCAAGAGGAACGGAATGCTGACAAAATAGTAACTAGCGAAAGTTAATGCTCGCATCGTTTTTAAAGGAAGTGTTTGGGAATTCACTATTTTTGAGAAGAAAACACAAAGGAAAACCTGATGATTGAAGCGACTAACAAATGAATATAAACTCAATATTTTTGTTCCGTAAATCTTCTTATTACGAATAAAGAAATAAAGCAATAAGACCACATAAACTCTTCTTTAAAGTGGTTCATTGATGCAAATATGTAAAGTGGCTGAAGAAAAAAAAAGTTTCCCAAAGTTATACTACTTTTACTCTTTATCAATAGCCAATCTCACATACTGTTTTTTTTTTTTGTGTGTGTTTTTGATGATAAATGCAATGGCCTTTAGAGCCGTTAACTTTTGCTAAAGAACTTAATGTATATCGAAACGTTGACGATAAAGTATCACACCATGCTCTACCTATCATATCTCGAATGCTTCACTTATAAATGGGCAGCACTTTTTTTTTGCAATCAGCAATCGAAGCGAGCGATGAACAGATCAGTTCCGATTGTTCGAACCTTCATGTGTTTTTCCCGCTTATTTACTTCAAGTAATCTCACTTGTTATTATTTGTTATTGTTGTCGTTATTGTTGTTATTAATATTAGTGTTATCTTTTGTTATTATTCCTACTATTATAAGTGATGGACGCCGAATGGGTGCAGCATGAATTGCGGTTAGTGTTTACATTCAGAAGAGTCGACATCTTCAACGCTTCAATTCTGCACGTGGACTACCGCACAAACGTAACGAAAGAATCACAGTGCGAAAAGCGATGAGAATTCATGCAGAAACCATTTGGAAAAGTTTATAACTTATGAACTAATGCGCCACTCTTCAGTAATAGCATTTTGTAATATTTAACGTACCCGTTAAGCTTCTTTAACATATACATTCATAACCAAGAACAATCATGATTGTTGCGTACTTTTTTTGTGGGATTGCGCATTCTACTGTTACAAGGAACGAAGCGGAAAAGGACGGAGCAAAACCGGCTGAAAAATTATAGTCTCATTTTCAAAAGCAATTACTGCAACCATGATCAGTATTAATTTTTAAACTAGAAACTGAAGATGGGATAGCTAAGTGATTGTGGTCTTCATCTAGTTGTGGCAAAAAAAAATTCCTGGTGAACAGAACCATTCTTTGCAAATTTGCATGGGTCGAGTTATAAGTAGTGCTGGCTATGCTAAGGAAGGATCGAAGTCGCATTCTTTTCTAATGAAAACCTTAATGGACAATAAGTACCATGCTTGCTCGAATCTAGCAGATCGACGTTTAGATGTGTTTGTTATATGCGCGAAGTTCGCTTACGTTCAGACGCAGTACTAAGTGAAGGAAATCGTTTTTTGCTGCAGTAGAAAGGAATCTTCGTTGAGTTGCTATCTTATGAGAACGTTTACAGCCCTGATCACACATTAACTTATTAGTTATCATTCGCTGCTTTGAAGAGCTTAAGAGCAACACATCGGCAAGGATTTCAAGTTTGAGTCTTCTCGTATTCATGGGCTTTGGCGACTAAGCATTCGCAAAGCTCATATTGATAACGTCGAGTCTATACGTATGCACCTGTCTGCTTATGTATATGTATTATAAATATATATATATATATATATATATATTAATGCGTGTCCGTTCAGTAGTTGCAACGAGTGAAACACTAAAGCTGGAACAGTGAATTTTAGTCACCATCCTCGAACCATTGCCTCTATGATTTCTACAGCTGTTCTATGAACGCTTCGAAAAAATGCGTAATTTTCTTAAAAAATTTTCAAATTGCGAATAAATTCCGAAAACAAAACAAAAAATTGCTAATTAAAGTTGAAAATAAAGAAACGAAAAATTTTCACTAATCGAATCGTAAAATACGAAATCTTTGAAAGTTTGTGTAAGTGATCGGATCTGTTCAAAAATACACTTCAAAAATTCGTTTACAGTTTATGAAAGCAGCCGATCTGATAAGTGGACTAAAAAGGGTATATCACGTTATCTCTGCGCGCACATTTCCACTACTTCAGAAGGTACAAGTGCTTCCAGACACGTCTTTTGCATAAATAATTTACAACGACTGAACGTGCACGCGAGGTCGCTACTACTATGATATACGTCTTGGAGAATCTATTCATCCGGATTAATCTTTTTCATAAACTGCCCCTAAATAATGAAAAATCAAATTCGAATTATCTCGACTGACTGAACAAATCACTCATCAAAGATTCATTTGCATGCAATTGACTAGTGGAAAATGCATCCCGAATGGTCATAAAACGCAAGCGAGATTTTCTACCTCTTTAAGGTTTCCCAAGTGGTTGATAACTTGATCTGATATTGCGCGTTTACTGATTGCAGTAACGATCAGATTTTGTAGCACTTACTTCGGTGGTTCACGAGTTCAAACTATTGTATCGATAAACAGATAAACAGGCATGTAGTTATGTACTTAATGGTAGTACGTCGTCCTAATGAGAGTTTGCAGCTTTGCAATTTCAAAGTCGTAGAAGAGCACAAAAACTATTAAAAAAATCGAGTAAATCTCAAGGCAAGTAGAAAAATAGAAATGCTAATGAATGTCTTTCATAGCATAAAATAGTATGTAAAAGTTGGTGAGCGAAGCGTTATTCTTGCCAATTTTTTGCACGGTGGAACACTAGCAGCTTCTATACAATTATCACAACTTTGGGGTACAATTTGGTGGTATTGATCGGGTTTCTAACATAAATCATTGTTCTGATATGATATAATTTTTGATTATGCGATATGAAAAGTGCACAATTTAGGTGCATAAATGGTGTAAGAGTATGCCGATCGTATAGAGGAAGAAACATCAAATTAGTGATTAAAAAAAAACACTTGATATCGACTACGAAAAGTAAGATGAATAGCATTAATGAAGTGAACTAAATCAGACAATGAAAGAAGTTGGAAAAATAAACGATTTTGAAAACTTATGGGCAAGCCACGACAAACGATAATGATTGCGCTCAACGGTTGAAAAGCAATGATGTCAGATGGTTTTAATTTTCTTTGCAGAACGATTTCTTGACGCTGCAACATAAAATTTTAATTGTGATTCAGCCATTTCACATACGCCATGAAGGTAACAAAAATTGCTTTGCATGCAAAACTAAGCAGTTTCATGAGCCGAACAGATGCTTATGCACTATAAATGTGCTCCTTTAACGTTAAGTAAGAAAAAAAAGCTAGCATTAGTAGAATCATTAAACCATATTTTCGCATTGTTTTTCAAGCCTTTGATCAAAGAAGAACCAAACTTTAGGAACTTTTGGAATGGCCCGATCAATTTCAACGATATCTGCTCATTGCTCCTTCGATTAATTATGAAACGCTAAACGAAACAACATTTGCACTGGATGCAAAAGCAGCTGTAATTTCATCGATTCTCGAAACGATGCAGCTGACAACCATGCCCACGCATGATTGTTTTGACCAGTTCTGGAACGCCTGGTGATCAGACTGCTGGCGATCCGTTGGGAAAGCAGCAAGGAGTCGAACCTAGGTCTTCCCGCATAGGTAACGGGAGCTCTATTACGGAGCTACTGTCCGCACTAACTTTCACTGGACGGAATCGAAAAACTGTTAATGTGGGATAACGATGAAATTTCACCACGGCGTATGATTTATCTGAATCACAATTAATACAGCTCTATTCGCGCAAAATGAGTATGCTGTTTTATGAAGGCGTCCTATATAAGATACGATAGCGATTATCATTCCCATAGCTCACTGTAGTCATAGGCACTTCATTCAGATTTCCGTAGGGTTTCCGATCCGTATATGTGCTCTGTTGACTTTACATTCCCGAAAAGGATGTCAAAAAAGTGAGTTGTTCTCTTTAGAAAGCTGCCAAATCTACAATTTCCGTTCTGTAGATGAAAAATGATTTTAAAAATCATAATTAACAATTGGATAATGTACAAGAACTCATTCACATGAATATGCTTCATTCTTCATTGCAAAATGGACAAATTTCATACCGAAATTGAGAAGCACTAGAAATTTTTAAGTTGGCCGTAGCACTATCGAGATAAAGTGGTTTAATTATGCTGCGCTAATAGTAGGTATTTTTCGCTTAGTAACTTTAAATAAACCGTATCATTAAAACGAATTTGATATTGAGCAAAATAGCTGAGTTTATTGTCTGTATCGTTGGAATAACAAAAATCGGTGCAAAGGAATATGAAAAATAGTATAAGGTTGAATTTTCGATAAGCGATCCATGATCGCCGCCATGGTACCTTAAATCCAGATATAATCAGCAATGGCCGGAGTCCTTGTTTTCTATTTTGCGTGTCTAGCCAACTTAGCCATATTCTATCGACGACTTAACAAGTTCAGTGAAAAAGAAATCACGCTGTGTAGACGTACGAAGAAAATGGTTGAGAGGTCGCTTTCATAGCTAGAGCGTTTTAGAAAACGAAGAGTTGACGTCTTCAGCTCGTTTCACTTTTAACAACAGAAGCTACTAGACAAGAATTTGCCCCATCATCAGTGGAAGTGATTTTTATATGTTGGCGTAAGGCTTTTAATTTAAATGGGTGTTTTTAGTAGCTCACTTTAACCTTCATGCGCAAGACGCATTCCATGAAGCGTATAACAATCCGAGAATGAAATGTTACTTAAACGGTATAAAGTTGGCAGAACAAAATCGATGCAATTCAATGAATTTCCCACATAGAAAATTGCCTAATAAGAGAATGACAAAAAAAGGTGGGGCGGCAGTAGTGGTAGAGCTCGTGCTTTGCATGCGAGGAGATCTGGTTCCGATTCCCAGTTGCTTGCCACCATACCACTGACAGCCCAGCTAGCGGCTGGTATTAACAACTATGCTGTTGCTGAGGCGTGCGATTGCCTCAATATCATCGAGATATCGCATTGACGGCCCGAGCGGTAACAATAAAAATAAGAATAAGACAATAAAGGTGCACTTAATTTCGCTAAGTTCTTAAGAAATCGAAAATTCCATCCAGTAATGTGAACGCTAAATGCTTAGAGGTGATATCATTTCTATACTTCTCAATTGGGAAATATTTCATTATCATGCTTCTCATCTCGTTGCCATCAGTCGCTTAAATATGTTGTGTTTTTCGCGACTATCTTTAAAAAAAAAAGTACTCAGAATCTCAAGCGAAAAATTGTATTGCACTTTCATTTCACTTTCTTCCTGAAAGAACATTTCAAAACACAATCATTTTTTTACGAATAAGTTTGATAGTAAATGTTAATAATTGAGGGCAGACGTTTCATTTAATAGGTAATAGTAATTAGAGCGTTAACAAATACGAGAGAGTTGATTGCTCCAATAACAGTTATCGTTCCAAAATGAAAAGATTACGGAATGCTTGATGTGAATTTTTCTAAATGTGATGCAATTTTTTTCAAATGAATATGAAGTTTTTTTTTCTCTAAGAGGATGCTAGAAAGCTAAAAAACCGCTTTACAAAACGACCAAAAATGTGAAACAATTTTTTATGGTCGCTTTGAGCATTAGATGGTTCGTTGTTAACGAGAAGTAATAGCCATCGAGAGCCATCGATGAAAGCAAATTAGAGCCATTCACATGTGATAGATTAAACCGTTTTTCATCTCACATTCTGCTTTTCACAAAGTCATGTCAAAAACAAATTGTTTTTCCCCTCTCGACTAGAATAGAAAATCCAATTTAGCACTCTTAGCGATCAACTTACTGTTTGTTGCGCAAAGACGTTTCTTTCATATTTTAGAGCCACCAATCAAACCATATAACAAAACATTTGAGAACATAACAACAAGTACTACGTTTATTTGGTTTTCGGACGCTCCATAATGAGAAGCACTTTAAGTATCATATGAGAAACAAAACGGATATAAATGGCGCACTGATCACGCACTTCATCGTCGTGCTTAATGGGGTGAAGCAAAGTCTACGATACATGGATGACGAACGACGATAAACGAGGCGGAGGTAAAATATTTGTATATAAAAACAAAACGGATAAAAGTAAAGTTCGATGATATCCGTAAAGCTCGATGATAAGACTAAAGGCCGCTCTAAGGTACTGAAAACTCGACTGTACTGCGTGAAAGTTAATGATCGCTGAGCCGAACAAGCAGCTGGCAAATTTATGAGTGCTGTGAAGAGTTCGGTAAGGAAAATAAGAGTATTGCAAAAGACGAGGTGTAAGTTTTTTTTAGAAACTTTCACGCAATAATGGGCGTAGATTTTGTAAAATGCATTTGGTGCTGCTAAGTGCAAATGTGAGATATACATTCAACTTTGCATTAGCGTCATACAAAAAAGTTTCTGCTCGCTTTTTAATTTTTGCATTTTAATTTCCATGGGGTTGTAGTAAGAATGAGGTTTTTGATGTTGTGAGAAGAGCCATCAATTGTTGAACGCAGTGAACATGAACTCCACAGCTGGATATTTGGGAACCAATTCATGATTAAATCGCATACCGAATTAGCCTTTTGCAGTTGGATAATGATGACTTTTGACGACATTATCAGTCAGTACAAAAAGTATGATATAGTTTAGAAAAATACTGAAGAGAGAGTATATCGCAGTGGCACATAGAGGAATCTTGAAAAAATTCACTGAATTGAACAAGAAGGTAAGAATAACGGCAAAAGCTAGCAGACCCACATATGAGGCAATAATGAGCCCTATGCTTCAATGCGACTGAAAGTATACAGTTCCATAAAATAGAAAAAGCAACGCTTGTAATGCCTTGTTTTGAACGCAATAACAAAGTTAACTCTTATCGCTTACTGTAGTAATGTCATCAGAACAAAATGTTATCATTGCTAAGGCTAGGAAAAGCTCTTCAAAAAATATTCATTGTTATGCGCACACAATCGATGAAGGTTTTTAATCAAGACATTAAGCGGTCACAAGTTAGCTATATGGTAAAAGATAATGCAACATTTGAGAGGCGCTGTTCATTTCCTGTACAGATCATAGCTTCAAAAAAAACGCATTCGAGAAAGTTCAAACAAGCTGCTCAGCCAACTCACTGCTTTGGTTAGCCGATCGCTCCACTGGTTGGGCCTTCCACAAACAAACGCCATTGTCTTCCCGATTCGGCACAACAGACGACTTTTGAAATGAACGCTATCGATGTGGATTGGAATGCTGCGATTTCCAAAAAAAAAAAGAAAGTGCTAAGTTGCCTAGACGCAACGAAGGGCGTCAACACCATTCATCACATCATATATTCATAATTAACGTAATTTTCTCTTTGACTGCCCCAACCATCGAAGCGTTGAAGTTTGGCAAGATATTGAATTTTTGTTTCAAAGTTGTTTTTTTTTTTTACAAAATCGCAACGGGAGCAGAAACTAGAATTTCATCTCAGCGAATGGATCATCTGGCTTAGCGTACTTCCTAAACCATGAAGTAGACCTAAATGTGCAGTATGTACAAGAAAAAAAAATTCGATTCTTTATAGCATGCATTGCTTTTCAGTAGATAATCAGAGAATAAGCATATCGTTTTAGGATACAAATCCCTTTAAACTCTGATTAAACTATGTTTTGAAGGATTGATGACTCATTTCCCTCAAATCTCCAAAATCGTAGCCAAACAAAACATGACTAACATCATTTTCTATTTCCTTGGCTTCAGCACTTAATTTAGCATTCAGAATGCCAAAATGAATTCTTAAATACCTACATCTATCTCCTACACGGGAAAGGAATCTTGCTATTTAGCATCTGAATTCTTAAATATCTACACCTACCTCCTGCACGGGAAAGGAATCTTGCTATTTAGCATCTATGATGCTTGAACAGTTCGCGATCTAGTCGTCGTACTCCCGTAACGGTGGAAGGGAGCTGTTCGGCTTGAAAAGGGAAAAAAGTTTTTATACTTCCCATGAAATGAGTGCTTGTCATAATCCGCTAATTGAAACAACTAGAAATTTTACGTTTAACGAATTTGCTCTCTTGTGCGGCAATTTCTCTAATGTCAAACTTCCGAGCCTGGTACGCTGAAACAAGGAATATCTTGCAGCAATCTCTGCAATACTTCACACGAGCCCAATAACTGCCAAAAAATAAATATTCACAAGGAGGCATGTAAGGCTTGACTATAGCGAGGGATAAACAATTCATTGAAGCTTTCAAATGAGCATTCAAATCTGCTAGTCTTCCGATTTGGCGAAAGGTGGAAGGAATAGAAAAGGCGCATCCTTAGATGTATCAAAGCAGTTTAAATAATTATATTGAAAAAGTACTAACCAATTTTAGGTGAGTCTAGCAAACTTTTATTGGTCACGATGGGCTAAGAAACTGTGTCAGTAACGTCTTAAGACATAGATACTCATGTAAACGACCATAGGGTATTCAGCAACAAAATAGCTTCCGGCTATGGTCAAACAAAAGTGTGCTTCAAAAATTGATCCATTTTATTACCAAAGCGATTTCGCATAACCCTTTATACTACATCATAAATTTTTTCATGGAATTTCTTCTTGACTGCTTCATGCAAGGCCTTCTACCACGTTCATGATAAGTATCATTTAAGGTTGGTGGATTATTTGCATCCATTCGAAATTGATTCATTTTCAGTTGTTCAGATGCAAATGACTTTCTCAGCTTAAGCGTTCTAATTAAGTTGTTCAGAAGCGATGTATGAGGTAGCTCATAATCAATCATAGCACGACGAATTTTTCTCTGCTCAAATTGTAAAATAAAGATGCATATTCTTCGACTGATCGGGGGTAGTAGCTCAGTGGTAGAGCTTCTGGTTCGTACGCGGGAAGGCCTTGGTTCTATTCCGGGCTGCTTTCCCAATGGATCGCCAACAGGCTAACCACCAGGCGTTCCGAAACTGGTCAGAACAATCATGCGTGGGCAGGGTTGTCAGCTGCATCGGTACGGGAATCGATCAAATTACAGCTGCTTTTGCATCCCTTTGCATCCCTTTGAATGAAGACATGTTCATTTATGTGTCGCTGAAGTTGCTAGCAAAACTGAAAAAAAGAAGCAAGAATCACTGAAATAACCAGCGACACTTTCAGCTCATATATTCATGAGATTTCGCAATCGATATACATAGTATTCGAGGGAAAATATTTTTTTTTGCTATAGGTATAGCAATAATACAATCCAAAATTAACATGCAGAACCGCCTTGCGCAATCAAAGTTCTTAAATTGTCAACCACTCTGAAGAGTAACAAGCATCGAGAAAATGGTGTTTCGCTGCAAAAATCACAAATGGACTGACTTGCTCGACAGGAACATCCACTAACTATAAGGTTCTCAAGAACGGTAGAATGCTTGTATTTTTGGCTGCCGCCTTGCGGAAAAACAATGACGGACAGTGATCAAACAGTCATCGTGTCATGAAAGTCAGTCATTTTAGCCAAGCCCAACAATCGATAAAGAAAATCACTCTTGCGAGCCCATTGAAGACCAACTCATCATCATATATGAATCTCTCTATGTTTGTGACTAAATGATACAAGGCACTTCAGCAAAGAATTTTTGGAACGAAGGGTATCGTGCAAAATTTAGAGGAGAGCTGGTGCTGATATTTGTGAATCCAAAAAAGGCGAGGATGCGCCTGCTAGTGAGAAACATTTCAAATGGGAATGCGATTTAGGCACTCGAGCACATGCTGTTCAATTTTTCACAACGGTTACATTCCAGAAGCGCATGAAACCTTCATCAGTTCATACGACAAATTATGCAAATTTGTTGTTCACTCTTTAAATAGGGTGCTTTATTTATGTA
Source organism: Toxocara canis (assembly GCA_000803305.1). NCBI lineage: Eukaryota > Metazoa > Nematoda > Chromadorea > Rhabditida > Toxocaridae > Toxocara > Toxocara canis. Next base: position 471,929 of record JPKZ01001447.1, on the reverse strand, counting down.
AAGCTTTAGTCCTGCAAAACCTTCCTTTCGAAAAAAAATGGCATGCAAGAACCATATCCATGTGAATGAGCAATATGTGTGAGCCTACTCCCATATGTGCAAATATGGTGACTTCGGTTCATGATCTTGAGAAAACTCTCGCAATTAAGTGAAGCGGTTGCAATATAAGATGACTGTTTGGGCCTTCAAAAAAAAATGTGATTCATGAACCTCTAAACGAGCTATGCGAAAAGTTACAGCGACAAACCTCCCATGAGAGCAAAAAATCTCTGCTGATTGCATTCATTCTTAATGAAGAGAGGCGTTTGGAATGTCATCTTGCTGTTGATTACATTCGTAGACGTCGTAGATGAGGTTATGAAAGGAGAACAAAAAAGTTTTCCGGGAAAAAAGAGTCGTTTTTAGATTTGAGCGAAATCTTCGATCGATGAAGGATCCTATTACGAAATTAAAAAGTTTCACTTCCCTTATATAGCATCAAGTGGACAGAGTCAAAACATTGATGATTGACTGTAACAGATTATCAAGTCAGCTGCATCTCTTAAGGAAGTGACGTTTTTTTTTTCCTTTCTTTCTTTCTAAATAGCTCCTCATGGCCTGATTGATGAAATTCCAAAGAATTTCACGTTTCAGCACATTGAGTTTGTGAAAATTTAATTTAAAAAATGGCACTTTTGATACGATGAGAAGAAACTATCTTATTCTTAATGAAGAGAGGCGAGAATGGATAGAAGGAAAGTTTCTAAGAAGTTGAAGCAAGTTCGTTTCGCAATTTTTAAGGGTTCTTGTATGAACCGATCGAAATTTTCGCTAAGCGAATTTTCGTTTAAATTGAAAATATAAAATAAAATGCTCATATTTCATGAAATTTCTCTAGACATCTTAACGCAATACTTTTTAAATTCCCCATTAATCCAACCATATCGATTATCGAATGTATGAGAAAAAAAACAAAAAAGAAAAAAGCGTAAAGGCGAACGATATGCACGTGCTATGCAGTTTATGAGACGTTGTGCATTAGTTGTGTTCAGTCGAACGATTAATACGAATGCCAATATTTTTTCTATTGTGAATTGCTCTTATGAACACAACTAGAGTCGCTTCTCAGTTTTCCTTCTATATACATCTGTGCGTATTGAAATTACTGAATACCTCTTTAGTTTCTTTCTTCTATATTTTACTCGTTCCTCTCATATTATGCATCCTTGACAAGACATTTCAACCAAAACAAACTGTGGAAAGGAACATATTCGGAAGATGGACTTCGAAATAATCGACGTCGTCCATGAATTATTATAAGAAAGGAGTCTGGCAAGAAATCGGCATATCAAATGGAAACTTGTATTATGAAAAAAAATAATTCAAAAGAATTTAAACTCCCTTAGAAATAGGGAATCCAAATTCCATAATCATGATTTGCATTTTGCAAGCTTGTAGTATATCGCATATCCTCATGGTCACATTTTAATACTCTTTCATTCCTCTATGCGGTTCTTTTTACAGCATAAAGGAACGAACAAATGTTCAAATCCTATACTCGGCCGGCAATTATGAATTCATAACGTTACCCGTGAAGGTTCTAATATAAATCATTGAGAATAGTTTTTTAAGAAAATATTTACTCGAAAGGTTCTAATTTATCCTATTTCAATAAATTCTGCCATTTCGGCTGGGGAGGGTCACAGCGGGACAAACTGCGCATTCGTACGTTCTCTTTTTTCATTTACGACATGAATAAATAAATAAATCGGCTTTCGTTCTTGAAATGATGAGACAAAATGCTTCATACGGCATAATTAGCGTACTTTGTTGACAGAAATACACAAACAGGAATATTGGCCGTCTTGAAGCTCAAGCTTCGGGGCCTTTTTACCTTCATCTGAGAAGTGTCTTTTTTCTGGAAGGGTAGGAGAAGGATGGAGGAGGTGGATGTTGGAGGAGATTTGTAGTTATTTGCGGAAATTTCCTTTGCAAACAGAACCGTGCTTTGACAAATACAACTGGCAATAGTGGGGTCGAAATTTACTGATGGCAATGCATTCAAGAGGAGCGTTTTTTTTCGCTCCGATGTGCTCCAGTAGAGTATTTCCATTTGAGCGGGTCGTATTTCAAGGAGGCCACTTATTTTTGACGAAGTAGAGTGTGTTGATTCTTGAGGGGCTGCACAAGCGGCAGTTGCTGAATCTGCCTCCGGCAAACTCCGACTAACGAAACAAGTTGTGGTGGCCAATTTCGAACGAAAGCATATCAACATGGATAATGCTAAGTGGTTATGATGCTTCGTTTCTTACTATCAGCTTTTAATTATGATCTTTCCCTATCTCATCGTCAAATCAGCTTTGAACCAAAAAAAATATGATTGATGTATGAATGGAATGGCTGGCTATTGTGTTCACCTCATAAAGCACCCAAATGTCATGTAAACAGCAAACGGAGCGCTACCATTTTATTGCAATCGCGAAAAGAAAACGAACGATGATATTAGTTCAAAATATGTGAGAAAAGCAAAGAACCAACCTTGTAAATCACAAAAACAGTATAACCTCTACATCAGTAAAAACGACCTAAAAAATTGTTCCTGTTTTATATTCTTTTAAAAAAAGTTCTAAAGAATAAATTCTTGCAGGAAAATTAGAAAAAAAATAACATGTACTTGGACGAGAATTTCAAAGAAATATTCGTATCGACCCGCCAGTGTACGCGTAAAACCTCTTGCTTCCGCAAATTAAGCAAATTGTGAATTTTCACTTAGAATGGCAGCATTCGGTCGAAGCTAAGGCGACCAAAAAAGACGAGTCAGCTATTTTCCATTACTTGGAGCTCCTTTCTCTGCATACATTAAGGTCAGTGCTGAACCTTTCACTGGACTGTTGCTACGTAGACAAAAGAAAGAGTTCGCAGTTGTGGAATGAATTCTTTGAAAGCCATAGCATTATTTTATTTAGCTTCAACAGAGCACCATCCAACTATGACCGCATTATTGTTGTACGAGCTCGACGGTGATAAAAGTGAAGCGGAATAGTAAAAAAAAGAAAAAAAAATGAAACGAGATACTGTCTTTATTTATATGTAAATAATATCGTGCAAGAAATATAATACTTATAAAAATATTAGACATATATTATGAAAAATGTAACATAATTTTTAAAAAAAAAAATTAATATATAATCGTAAAATATACATATGCTAAAGGAAGAAACATTCGTTAAGCAGTCATGATGGTTTGTTTCTCTACACCCCTCTAGGCGGCGTCTTGTTGGAAATTCCTGCAATTTCCTGAAACGCAAATTAATGGATCATATCAATAATACTGCCAAAGTGCTACTACTCTACGCTAGCTATAGCTGCTGGAGATGCAGGCTAAAATAATTGCTGGGATGAAAAGAGACGACGTTCGACAGTATGCCATCAGTTAACGCTACAAAAAACTATGCAACACCGAATCTTCAATCTTAAATGTTTCGCTTTCAACCGAAAGACAAATGCTCACTTCAGGACAACTGAAAAGATTAAATTATCCTATTTCAATAAATTCTGCCATTTCGGCTGGGGAGGGTCACAGCGGGACAAACTGCGCATTCGTACGTTCTCTTTTTTCATTTACGACATGAATAAATAAATAAATCGGCTTTCGTTCTTGAAATGATGAGACAAAATGCTTCATACGGCATAATTAGCGTACTTTGTTGACAGAAATACACAAACAGGAATATTGGCCGTCTTGAAGCTCAAGCTTCGGGGCCTTTTTACCTTCATCTGAGAAGTGTCTTTTTTCTGGAAGGGTAGGAGAAGGATGGAGGAGGTGGATGTTGGAGGAGATTTGTAGTTATTTGCGGAAATTTCCTTTGCAAACAGAACCGTGCTTTGACAAATACAACTGGCAATAGTGGGGTCGAAATTTACTGATGGCAATGCATTCAAGAGGAGCGTTTTTTTTCGCTCCGATGTGCTCCAGTAGAGTATTTCCATTTGAGCGGGTCGTATTTCAAGGAGGCCACTTATTTTTGACGAAGTAGAGTGTGTTGATTCTTGAGGGGCTGCACAAGCGGCAGTTGCTGAATCTGCCTCCGGCAAACTCCGACTAACGAAACAAGTTGTGGTGGCCAATTTCGAACGAAAGCATATCAACATGGATAATGCTAAGTGGTTATGATGCTTCGTTTCTTACTATCAGCTTTTAATTATGATCTTTCCCTATCTCATCGTCAAATCAGCTTTGAACCAAAAAAAATATGATTGATGTATGAATGGAATGGCTGGCTATTGTGTTCACCTCATAAAGCACCCAAATGTCATGTAAACAGCAAACGGAGCGCTACCATTTTATTGCAATCGCGAAAAGAAAACGAACGATGATATTAGTTCAAAATATGTGAGAAAAGCAAAGAACCAACCTTGTAAATCACAAAAACAGTATAACCTCTACATCAGTAAAAACGACCTAAAAAATTGTTCCTGTTTTATATTCTTTTAAAAAAAGTTCTAAAGAATAAATTCTTGCAGGAAAATTAGAAAAAAAATAACATGTACTTGGACGAGAATTTCAAAGAAATATTCGTATCGACCCGCCAGTGTACGCGTAAAACCTCTTGCTTCCGCAAATTAAGCAAATTGTGAATTTTCACTTAGAATGGCAGCATTCGGTCGAAGCTAAGGCGACCAAAAAAGACGAGTCAGCTATTTTCCATTACTTGGAGCTCCTTTCTCTGCATACATTAAGGTCAGTGCTGAACCTTTCACTGGACTGTTGCTACGTAGACAAAAGAAAGAGTTCGCAGTTGTGGAATGAATTCTTTGAAAGCCATAGCATTATTTTATTTAGCTTCAACAGAGCACCATCCAACTATGACCGCATTATTGTTGTACGAGCTCGACGGTGATAAAAGTGAAGCGGAATAGTAAAAAAAAGAAAAAAAAATGAAACGAGATACTGTCTTTATTTATATGTAAATAATATCGTGCAAGAAATATAATACTTATAAAAATATTAGACATATATTATGAAAAATGTAACATAATTTTTAAAAAAAAAAATTAATATATAATCGTAAAATATATATATGCTAAAGGAAGAAACATTCGTTAAGCAGTCATGATGGTTTGTTTCTCTACACCCCTCTAGGCGGCGTCTTGTTGGAAATTCCTGCAATTTCCTGAAACGCAAATTAATGGATCATATCAATAATACTGCCAAAGTGCTACTACTCTACGCTAGCTATAGCTGCTGGAGATGCAGGCTAAAATAATTGCTGGGATGAAAAGAGACGACGTTCGACAGTATGCCATCAGTTAACGCTACAAAAAACTATGCAACACCGAATCTTCAATCTTAAATGTTTCGCTTTCAACCGAAAGACAAATGCTTACTTCAGGACAACTGAAAAGATTAAATTGCTGAAAGGCGCAACGAGAGGAAGTCTGCTTGTTACTCTTCTAAGCGCAATGCCCAAGGTGACAAAAGTAACCTATCAACTTACGAATCCCCTAGAACGGTTCTATCTTGAATTCGATTCATTTCCGCCTGATAATGACAAAGTTCATCGTCGTCGGAAAGGAAGTGAAGTCGCAAAGGCAAGTCGAAAACCTACGCATCCACCAAATAAACGTTGAATGCGTTCGAACAAGTAGGGCTTGCCCAAGCTCAACGAAAAACTCCATGAAAGTTTTTCGCCAAAATAGCTCTTCTCTCATGCTGTGCGATGAGCGCTGTGAACGAGAACGCACATCGAAGAAGCGATCACAATTTAATTTGCTCTCAGCTCAAATTCTTAAATAACCTTATGAAACCTCGTGCAATACCATCATATTACCTCTACTGCAGACTTCTGGAAAACTAAGAGAACTAGAGCCATCATATATGTAAGCAAAGCGTTTATACGTAAGGCAATTCAGCATGCTTTTAACGTGTAACATATTTAAGCGCACTTTGTATTTATGTTGATCATCTTATTTTCGATTTGCTCTACCTCCAGCAGTGCGAAAAGACAACAATTTGCATAATATTGTGAGTAACAGAACTAAACATTAAAAACATTGTGCCTGAGAAAAGAAAAATAACCTAGCAAGTAATTTTAAGGAACCACTACTCAACGTCAATGTCAACAAATAAAATTCTAAGAGGATAATATAGAAACGATTCTCTCTGGTCAATGCGTAATATACAACGAAATTTGTGTTAGAGGTGTGCTGAAGTGTATCAAATGTATGGTTCGCTTTAAAAAAATCACCGAAATAATGTTTCTGACTGGCGGAGCAGATCCCTAGGTGCAATACTATTAACAAGAGAGATGTGACCGTTGGAGTTGCTTGCCTACAATTTTTGAGCATAGTTCAGTTCAATTCAGTTCCGAATACGTACAGCCATTTCCATATAGCTTATACTCATACAAATAAGAGATTATCCCATGCATAAAGTACGCATGTCATCAGGCCTTCTAATCGATGCGAGCATATTTCCATCAAGTTGGAAATTCCTTACCAATCTCTTGCTGCAAGTAAATGCTTTTTTAAGCTCGTCAAATTGGAAATCGTTTTGAAAAAAAAATAGACAAAGCAGAAATACTTCAAGGCATCTAATTATGATAGCTAATTAAACATGTACATATCGTGAAATTCTACCGTTGCATAATATTCGCTTTATCATTTAAAAACAACAATAGTCGAACTTCATTTCCTTTAAACAAAATTTGCCTTTATCGTTCTCATTCGCAAGAAATCTGCCAGTCGACCATTTTAGCACTCACAATTGGCATTTTATACAAGTTCCATTGTTGATGATTTGATGGAGCGTTGAAGCAGAGTGTTTACCCTAATTTTAAGGAACTTAAATGAGTGCTACGCTCTACTTTTCTCTCTATATTTTCTACCTGAAAGACAATTCTTCATTAGCGATATGGTTTGCTAATACCCATACCGTTTCATCAAGCGGTGTTCAACGTTAGATATAACACCTTTCTAAGGTATCATTCGAGAACATCCGAATCACCATAGTAAAGAGAATGGCGAATCGAATAACGGAATTAGAATTGGACAATGAAGAGCAAATGATATCAAGTTCAATAATATCATAAGTTCATGCCGATTGTAAAAGTATTCCCAATGATAATACGAACAGTACATGTCATTGTTTTGTTATCACGAACAAATCGATTGATCGTTTCTCACTTCTCGATTTCATTAGCAGCGATTATGTATGGCTCCTAGTGACATCAATTCTCTGTTCACTTAATGATTACAAAAGTTGCTTCTTATAGGCAATATGCTAAGGTGATAGGAGGGAGTACTAGCGCAAATGCATTAGTAAATGAATCGAGTAGTTAAATGTAATAGGTAAGTAAATTTAGTAATAATGTAAATTAGTAATAATGTAAATTTTACCTATTTAAAAACACTCACAAACATTTAACGGTGGTAAACCGACTAGCAAACAATTGTCAGCATAGTATGAAAGCATAATAAGAGCCTTCATAGC
>JPKZ01001447.1:454077-464240 GCA_000803305.1 Toxocara canis | reverse complement strand
AGAGCCTTCATAGCACGTTTAAAAACTATCACAACATAAAGAATGAACACCGCATAATCTTAAGCCAGTACGAATTGAGAAAATCGACTTAAGCATTACGGTGCTATCATTTAAATAATTACCGTCTAGAAAACTAATACTTCTCTAATCGAAACTGTTTTGTTCAGTATCTCTTTTGTTTAGCCCATGCTCTCAGCTTTGCTTTCATGCAACGGTTTCGGTTGATTTTTCGGAGAAGATCGTTTAGATGGGCGCTTATCTGCCTCTTTTCCACCTTTCGCATTATTTTGCAATTTTTAGCTAGAGTAATTTCCGCTTTGCGCATGCTCCATGTAGCAGCCACTCATGCAAATTGATATTATATTTTTGTTGGTATTGATTGGTATATTGATTGATATTGATTGACAGATATTGATATACAAATTGATGTTGACACAGTAGCCAAATATATAAAAATATATGCAAAATCGATTTTTCGCATTGCATTTCGAATTCCTTTCCATTATTTGCCAACTTCTGCATTTATTCACAGCCGATTATTTTCACCAATTTGGACGATCAAACTGCCAAGTATCGGCTATACAGCTCTCACACCAATCACTAATTTGGCTTATCATCGACGAGGTAAGAAAACTTCAAAGAACGTAGTGTGAAGAAAATGTGGACCGGACACCTTTTAATGTAAGCACTATGTGTTAAGGACTTGCCGATTCGAGTGATTGGATGATGGTTGTGCTGTCACTTTAAAGAAAGGGCGAGGACCAAAATAACTAATGTGAACGCTAAACGAGAACGAGGTACCGGAAGCCGTTAATGAACACGCTAGTTTCTTTAAACTTATTTCACTAGTGAAAACATGTTGTTGATAGCGTTTCAGATCGATAATATGAATATGACCATAAGAGTTTAATATGAATATGGAGATGAACATATTTCATAGCACCTTTCGTACTGGGCAATCGTGACTCGCGCCGAATCTCGAGAATCTCGAGATCTCGAGATTTCATAACTCACTAAAGTCACTTCATCCCATACACACCGTCCATCCATTTTGGTAATGCTCGGACAATCTGTCGCTCAAATTTATTCCACTTTCTCAGCGATACTTCCTCATGATGGACATCCCTATCCACTCACCTCACGCTTTCCCAATTAAGTCTTTTTCTCACTGCTGCTATATGAAATTGAAAGAATATATATGAATCCATGTTTGCTATTATTATATCGTTGCATTTGCTTTAAACAAGACAGGTGAACTCTCCCACTTTATGCGCATAGCATTATCGTTTGTGATCGTTGTCAATTTCGATTCAGTCGCTTAACGGTACCGTAGAGTGACATTGTCATCGCATTAGAGCCCGTAATTCGGCAATTCACATACATAANCATGAAGTGTACGTGCAATCACAGAATAAGCGGACAACTATTGGATGAGGATATTGTAAGCCGTGACAACGGCAATTAGACGGTTTTTCTTGATATGCCGAATTTTGGTTACTTAATGATAGCCTTTGCCCTTCCGGCTACTTCATCAGTATCTGTAGCAAGTTGTTAGGACCGTGGCAAATGTATAACAATATCCTTTTGTCACTTGTCCTTCGGCTGGTTTGCAGGGAACATAAAGTAATTTTAAAAAAGGAGTGCAGAGTAATACTGCGAAAGGAATGACAGAAAAATCTTTTTTAAAACAGAAACACATTTCGTCTTCGCCAAAGGAAAACAGTAAACGTGCAAATTTGATGTCATTGAAGCCACGTTACAACTGATGCGTCTCTTTTAAAAACCTCTCGTTGATTGGTGCTTGGCATATTGTTTGAGCGTTTAATGTTGTGATCGGTACTGTCAATTGATGTGGCTTTGCATTGTCTCCATGATCGCTTCATTAGCAATAAAAACAGGGAATGTGTTCAATTCAGAATGTGCGTTTCGGTGCAGATGTTAAGATTCGCTAAAAATTTAATCAGCCTATGAGTAGGAAACCTATCTAGAAGGGAAAAAAACACAAATCGAACGTCTCGAGAAAGACAAATTCACAGAATTGGATTTTAAATTTTTAAAGTTAATTTAAAGCAGAAGTCGGGATTGACTGTTATCATTAGGCAAAGCAAATGATCTCAATGAGCATTTCGCTGAAAAATAAAATGGCCAATTCAGCAGTGATCTTACATTTTTTTATTTCAATTTGTTCTCTAGAAATGCCATTATCACATATTATTAAAGTCACTAAAACGCTTGAAGTAAAAAAAATTTATGACGATAACTTGTCTTGCCAAGTTATATCTTCGAAATATGCAGCGATATTGCTCTTTAACCGCACAAATTAAAGTAATGAACTAGCTCAGATACAAGGGAGGTAAGTAAATCAGAGTACACGAACCTTTTCTTGAGGCAGGTCAAGTTGCGTCGTTGATGGGAAGTGCGTCGGAAACGAGGATCGCATTGATGTCTGCAAAAGTTTTGTTGAATTTGTAACGTCAGAAACTCTGCGCTCGAGAAACGATCATCGGATAGTAAGCTCAATAACTAAGACAAATGTGAAGATGAAACCAAAAATATACAGTGAAATGCAAAAGAACGGGAAGAGGACTTGTACTATGCTATAAATTGTGTTCATGTTTCGACCGGAAGTGTTCGAGAAACGGCTAAAAGTGAGCGAATATCAACGGAAAAAGCAGAGAGAAGTACGGTGCATTGCAAACGATATCATTAGTGTCGAGGAAGGCGACTTGAGGCTATCAAGGTTATTAGAGGCAAGGATGCGGCCAGTTGAAGCACTTCAAAAACTGTTAAGGTGCATTTTCTGCAAATGCGGCAATAAAATTCGAACCAGTGACATCAACAATTCGATCATAATCGTGCATATGGACATCAGAAAATCGGAAACGTGAGACGCGCACTGCATGTTTATGCATACGACGCGCGTCATAAGCGAGCAGTTCTTCCCGTTCATCTAAGTGTCTTACATACGCAGGGTACATAGATATTACATTACATATATATATATATACATATACATATTTATATGTATGCATATATGTGGATGGCAGTAGCTAAGTGGTAGCGCTGGCGTTTCGTACGCCGGACGATGTGGGTTCGATTCTACGCTGCTTTCCCAACGGATCGCCAGCAGGCTGAACATCGCTCGATATGTTCACCATTTTTGAGTTGCTCGTTTAAGCGCTCTAAACATACTTTTTGCAATGTAGTCATCTTTTAAGTAAAATCAGCTGCTCGTTGTCTGCAAACCGTTACTTAGAAACGAAACCGATTTGCCACTTCGCTTGCTTACTTATTAGGGAACTTGTAAAATAAATAGGTAAAGCATCTAAATGTTCAATTCGACAACAATTTGTTTGTTGGGTGGCTCGCTAAGTTGCTACCAGCAAGACGTAGTAGTTGCACTTAGTTGCATATGTTGTTGAAATTTTCGAGAGATTTGAATGTACGCAGCCAGCTACTGTACGCATAAGAGATTGGGTGGTTAATTGAGGCTGGTTTCTAACAACGAATGTTATCTGCGCCAGCAATTATCGCATATTACCCAGAATGCCAGCACAAGCTTCAAAGCCACTTTTTAACAGTATCCAACTGCTTTTCGAACAAATAGCTGCAACTCAGTCGTTTGACGACATTGATAGCTGACAAGTCAAGTATGCTTTGATGTAACACATTTTTTGCACTCATAAAAAAGACCACGGCACCATGTAGGATGAGTAGGTTATACACTGTGACACATTCGAAATCCCTCTCAAAACCTGTTTTCTTGATGGATTCCGACCGGTGCTAAAGAGCCAGTATGGAGGGAGAGAGCACCCAGAAAAAGCTAGATTTTAGAAGGTAATAACTACAGGCATCAGTTCTTAACAGCAAGCACTGTAAGTTGCAAGGTGACAAGACGGTGACAGTATTATTCGGCGTTTGGATACCTCATTTTGCATATAGTCAAGAAGATCCCATATAATGCCTAGGAGGAACGATGCAGCATCTTAGTGGAGCATCGCAGAGTTGACGACAATTCATCTGTTTTAAAAAACTGCACATTCTTTAATTTTGCAGGACCTTCAAGTATTGATTATCAAATTTGACATAATGATGCCATAAGACAGTGCGAGGTCTGCCTCGCAACTTATCAGTCCAGAATATCAAAATGTCTTACGCTATCTACTATTGTAAAATTAGTGGGAGTAAAACTATACGGAGTAAGAAAATAATTATCAATTTTTAAGCGACGATAACGCGTCGTCTTGTAAAGTTGTGATCTGGCCGTCTAAAAAAAAACCTTTTGCAAGTAAACAGATAAATGAAGGAGAATATCATAACTGACAGCCGGCAGCCCTTTGCTGGTTACCAAGAAACTTTGCAAAACCATCAACGCAATATACATGACGAGACGAGGAACGACGCGCGATCTTTCGTGTATTCACTTATTATGCAACGCTGAATAGAATGTAATTTTTGAAAACTCAGGAAGGATACTTGGGCCCAAATCGAAGGTTGGATTTAAATTAGCCTAGGTTTCAATGCATAACTGTTCACCATCACAAACCTTATTTTTGAAGTTCTGAACTGAAGTTCTGAACTGAAAAAAAGAACTCCATCACCCGTAGAGTTAAGCATATACATTTAATATAAACGATTTTCGCCATAACTTGTACATGCAAAACACGACGAGAAGTGCAAGAGGAATAGCTGATCTAGACTGCAGAGAATCCAGTCAAATCACTGCATCTAAAAGTGCTATGATAAGCTCTACACAGCTAATCAGGAAGACTAGATATTCAAGAATATTCGCATATTTTGGCTTCTGATTAAGAGAGAATTGTGTTGCGATTCAAATCAACAAGCGCGCATGATGAACTACAAATCAAACTGCAATCAACGAACAGCACAAATTTCACAACCATTCATGACGCTCATTCTGAATAAACCTAAAATATAAAACCTTAAAAATACTGTCGAATGATCGAATATTTTAAGTTGCTGTCTATGATCGCATTTTTGGTTCGTCTATTCTCTAACATCTGATACTTTTTCAGTCTACAGTTTTTTCAAAGTTGAAATAACAATGCCATAAGATGCAAGGACACAAGTGAATGAAATGATTACGCTATTCTTTGCATCAAGCAACCTAACCTTACCAAAGGAAGCTGATAATACATGGTTTTGTAGAGACATCGCCGAATTTGCTCACTGGGGTTGTTGAGGTTTAAAGAACGAGAATAGGTCAATCCGTTTAGTTGAAGTGATCTGATTGTAAGAAATAGCCATCTCAGTGTTATAGCAACTTAAATTCAGAGCGAAAAGCAGTCCCAAGTCCACAGCAACGATACAATCTAAAATCTAAAAATGCTGGGTGGAAGGGGGGGGGGGAGTGAGGGAGGGAGGAGGAGGAGGGCATTTATAGCAAAGAAAAGGAAAAACAAAAAAGGGGGGGGGGGGGGGGGGGGGGGGGAGTGAGGGAGGGAGGAGGAGGAGGGCATTTATAGCAAAGAAAAGGATGAAATCAAATTTGAGAATTACTTCTTCTATTGTTCATGGTCGAGACCAATTTGAAATTCTCAGCGCAGAATATTAATATTATGGGCTCCTAAGTCTCTCTCTCTCAAAGACTCACATAACGGGCAGTTTTCGAAAAATAAATTAGGCATTTATTATGCGAAAAATTTATCAAATGAGAAAGCTCGTGAGCTGATTACGCGAGCATTACACGAGTATTATGAGCTTCAATTCAGTCAAAAATAGAAAGGAAATTCTGGGTTCTACAGGGTTCTGAAAATTTGCGAACCACTTAAGAAAGCATGACTTCCTTCAATGTGAGCTAAATCGAGAAAACTTTTAACCCTTTAATCAGTTCTTCGAAGTCTTACATCGTATATCAACTTGAACGAGGTCATCGAAAGGATTATTTATTGAAAAGCACAGAATTACGCAAATTCTTGAACGGTTCTATGCAATGCCAAATAATCAATCAGGGTCGATATAGCGACAATGAGAACCTAGTGTGTAATTCATTCAAGGATTGTAAGGAGGTGTAAGTGTGGGTATTCAAAGAAAACTTGCAAAAATAGAAATCACGGAAGCGAAAGCAAACATAGAAGTATGGAATTTTACCTTATGAGTACACGTCCAAAACGTTTTTACACATAACTATTTGCTTTTCTGTACACAGTTCAATTCCACGACTTCAAAATAATGGAGGCAGCGGTAACTCTCTCTCTCTCTGCTGTTTGATTTCGATTAGTATAGTTGTACATGAGTCCGCCGTTATAAACAGGACAAACAGGTGAATAGAAAACGAGAATATATAAAAGAGGTTGTGAACTTATCAAAATGACATCACTTTTGTAGATTGTTTTGAATAGAAGCATAAATAGTAAAAGTTTTGCATAATTTTGCGCATGACTACATCTCAACACTTCCGCCCTCCATGGCTGCACTCTATGCAGTATTAACTTATTTCGAAAGTTCGACTAACTTTTAGCAGTCAAATTTTATCATAATCACTTTATCATAATCACTTCACATAATCACTATGACTGCGTTTGCGGGTCTTTAATGATAATTTGCAGATTTTTTTTCGAGAATAGTAGCTCAATGAATATACATTCCGTAGTGCAATTTATTTCTGCGTACAATCGCCTGATCTCTGCTCACTTTTACTGTAACGAAAATATACATATATACATATATATACATATATATATATATATATATATATTACAATGAGGTATCTATTCGGACCTACTCAAAGGTATTTGATTAAATAAAATAGCACCCTTCATATAAGACCAGAAACTGCATACACTGGACTGCTTTAAGCCCATCCACCGGCTATCTTGAATCGTACAACCAGCAAACTACCATATTATTCTGCTCATATCAGCGTCATACTGTTCTAAAATTTCATGAAACTCGAGCAACAAATAATTCTGTTGAGTGCAAGCTAATACTATTCATTCCCGTCCTTTTTTTGCTTCTCAATTTGCTTCTTAGAATACTGCGGAAAGTATAACGCGCTTCACAGATTCCAAATTTAGCAACGCTCATAAAAACACATTTTGTGCTGAGTTGATAGATCGAGCGTTTAGAGGTGGCAAGGTGAAGCGATATTTGCAGTAATCATTCCTATAATATTAGAGTCGAAGGAAACAATCAACGCACATAACAGCCGGAGTGTTTTGCACTTCTCCGTTACTCCGACAATGTTTACCTCAAAATGTATTGAAATCGGCTAAATGGACCGAATTTTAATACAATCATACTGTGTTTTATTTTTTTCTCCACCTTTTTACTATACGATACGTTCTCGAATCGACTTTTTTTTGCCTAGAAACAGATATACTAAATATTACGATGAAATGGATTCAATAGCAGTTTTATATCTGAGTTTTGAACAATTACTGCAGTTGCATACGCATAACGCATACAATCTATGTAGCTTTTGAAAGTAGTTAAGTTGTAGCCAACGAATAACGTTCCGACCATGAAATGTCTCTTTTCAGATTGGTATTATGAACGGAAGAGAAAGATAGCTTTTCGATAGAAAGTTCTCATTGCATTCACATAGAAATATTCAAAACGAATGCCGAACTTCTTAGCTGAACTTTGCTAGTAGAAAATTAGCTGTAAAACTTAACTCAGTTCTAATAGCGTGCTATTCGTATATCAAATTACATCAACAACTCTTAAAAGTAAGCCTTTTCGAACGTGTCATTCTTCAGTTATATACATTTTGTGTTTTGTAAAATATGCACGATTATTATCTGACCGACCGATCGTTCATTCTCTGTTGCATAGAAATCACTTTGTTGTTTTATATTTCTTGACCAGATGTAGCGCAATCTAGTTGAATACGAAAATTACATGTAACGTGATCTGTATTCGTTTAAACCAACAAGTATTGTCAACGAACTAGTATTTCGTCATCTAGGCGAATATAACCACAATCCTAACAATTCCAAATTTCTGTGATTCTCGATAATACCGTTGCAATGTTACCGATATACCAAAACAGGTTAAGCGTACACCGACGTCGCTACAACGCATAAGGTCCAATCAGTGTAGCCTCCTTCAATTCCAGATATGCGCAACTAGATCACATTAAGCATTTAGCTAATTAATGAAGACGAATAATACCATTTAAGGAAACAGTTTTCATCACCGATTGAACCGGCTGTCCAAACATTTATTTCAAGTGAAATTCACCCTGTCGTTTATTCAGCATTCGATGGCCTCACAATAAAAATGAAACATTTCAAGCAATTATATGTTCACTAAGTAGAGCTTGATAAATGCAATATGATACAAGTAGTGATCAGTTAGCCCAAAATTGCAACATTTGTGAAGGATTTTATAAAACAAAGAAACAAAGCGCTCTATAAGGACACAAACTGAGCTAGATGTGGTGTGCATATAGAACAGTGACCAACAAAAACATTAAAGCGAATCGGTTGCCGAGAAACGCCATCAAAGCGGCCAATTCAACTGCTTTTTGCGGCGATTTCCGATCACACAACTTTAGCATATTTTCGTTTGCGTTCAGCTGTAAAAATTCATAGATATTTGAAAGTTATACTCGGTTTTTGATTATGTTCAGTGCGATATGCATTTAAGTTTAGCGCTGGTATGAGCAAGCAGTTCTGTGAAAGCCTCAAAAACTTCATGGATTTAGCAGAATTTTAGCAGAATAGTCGAATATGGTATTGAACGGAGATGATAGACTGAAATTCAAAATGAACTATATCATAATACAGTGATTAAAAACTTCAAGAAACATCAGCAAAATAAAGGTAAAGCTGACGATACGAAGTCGGTTTGATAGTAACGCTATAAAATGGTTTAGAGGAGCTATATCAAAAGATGAACGCATTTTGAAAAATTTTATGAAGAAAACCGAGAGTGAACTCGATATTTACCTATCCCAAGTCTCAAACACGACTTCAGCAAGACCTTCCATAAAATGACCTCGAAAAAAAGCGCGCAAACTTCTTCAGTCGCTCGTCAAGCACACAAGGTTTTAGTTACCCCTAACTAGGGGGTTCGTTCGAATGCAAAATCGGGGTACAGGTTACTGAGCGATACAGCCTCGTGGATGCTCCAGCGCCACAAATCTTATGGCAAAGTGCGTCACACTAAGCAGCAAAGTTGCGGAAGACAGAATGGTAACATTTGTACGCTCGCGCATTATGAGATTCGACTCTTCACCAATACGCTCGACAGCCGGTAGTGACCGAGAAGCCTTCCCAATAGCGCTATATCGATACATAGAGTTATCCGAAGAGATGAAGGCTGTAGTTTTAACAAGAACGTGATATGTTATCAATCAAGCGCTTATCAGTTTGTCTTTGAATTACTGCAGACTGTTTGCTACTTCAGATTTTGTTTTCGTTTACTCGTCTCGTTGAGTCTAGTAAATTCTTCACAATATCTTTTTCATGTAATTTACCTTCAGAAAGGGCACCCTTGCACAAAAATTTCATTTAGAATTGCGCTTTCAATGAGAGAAAATTCACTTCTTTGAATTTCCTCTCTCTTTGCAGTTGCACTAAGAGAGTTATTGTTAGCTTAGGCCACAAAAACATACGGATGGACAGACAATAAAACTGCTCCTTTGTTATGCATTTTCTGGCGAAAGCACATTACGCACCTATAGTGTCTATGCCTATATACGTATATGTGTATGTGTACTTTTGTATTTACTTCCGTACTTTCTTTTGTATATTTCTTCTCATTAATTTCAACTCAACAACCATAGAAGCTTTCGAAATGAATGTTGGCAACCCTACTTTATGGCGTTGCGCATGTTCGCAAAAAGAAAACGGAAACGGCTAATACATTTTTACGCAAACTATGGTGTACTGCAAAATCAAAGAGTGTTAAAACCAAGTCAGCAGCAAGAAAGTATTTCCTTTGAAATTCAACTCCGGCGACTGAAGTATAGGATCGTACGATGAAGGCGAATGCGAACTTCTGGATGCGAAAATAGCAAGTTGGCGAAACGAGCAAGAACAGAAAATATTGCGAAAATACGAGCCGATAGCTGTGCTCCCATGAGCGCTGGATCGCCCTATCATCACCGTTTCAATGCCAGCGCGCTGTAAGGTACTGTTTTGCTCGCCAGTTGAATAAAAATACTTGAGCGTAGCTAAGCGTCGATCAGTACG
>JPKZ01001447.1:425515-454054 GCA_000803305.1 Toxocara canis | reverse complement strand
CCCCCCCCCATCACATAAAATAATGTTAGTTGTCGCAGTAATGGTATATTCAAAGTGCACTTCAGACTCCTCTAATTAATAAATTCACCAATTCTTTGCCATCCAATTCACCAAGTGCACTTCACCAGTGAACCATGAGATCGCTTGCATATAAAACTAAACAGTGCATGAAAAGAAATGTTGTTATGCAAAACCGCACATCCATGAAGATGTTTGGAAGATTATCACCAATTAGCACATACCGAAAAAAGAACGAAAGATCATCATTTATTAGCGGACAACCCATTTAGCTTCTAATTATGTTGCCATAGGTTGCTATATCTAATTATTTTTGCTATATCTTCAGTTTCTAATTATGTTGCCATATCTTGTAACACATGTGCTTAACTACTTGGTCATATGGTTCGATAAATGAAGCTTGCCTCGATTAGAGCGCTTATTCACGCAATAAAAAAATATGATTTGCAATCAATGTTTATCACAGGTCGTTCACTCCTTTAAAATTGTAATACCTTTCGATGCAGCTTTACAGCTATGTGATGCCTAATAATGTACTGCACTTGGATAGCTTCTTCCTTAAATAGAATTCATATGGACAAAAGTTCATGGACGGTGAAGCGCATTTTCAGATGCTAATGGGTCCAGAATGAACTTTGTCCAACGAAGGTTTTTTGAAAGAAAAGGATGGGGAAAACGAACAAAGTTCGAGGAAAGGGCACTAGCATGCATGGTGAAGCAGAAACTAAACAAAAAAAAGTTAAACGAAAGATGCAGGAAAGAAACGATATAAAAGAGAAGAAAAGAAACAGGGGTTATAATCGGAGGTTGCGGGTCTGTTAAGCATTGATTCGGATGATGTAGATAGTCTACCAAGCCTTTTTTTTTAAATTAAGCCGGAAGTAAATTTCAACGGTTAATTAAACGTTTCACAAACGAGTATTAGGTGATGCTATTCATACGCTGTTTTTGTAACTGGTAGTTATATTCGTGTAATTGTTTTAAAAAACTATAAAATTGAGATCTATCATTACGAAAGTTCTACAGAGAGTGTATAAGAATGTTTTATCGGTTCTCAATTCAAGCGTTTCAATATCCATTAGGTAAAGTAACAGGAAATGCGAACCTAGTGGATTGAGGACGAGCGCGAAAACTGGAAAATCATTCCATCTAGTAAACAATTCAGTTCACGTACTAGTTAGAAAAACGTCCACATTGGTAACAGTAATAGATTCTCGAGGTATCTGACTTGAAAATTTAAAAAAAAAAAAGATTCCGAAAGAAATACAAAAGATTATCAATCTCATATCAATTTAGGAGGAATTTTCTATTCGTTTGTTCCAGTGGAGTTATAGTTAAGGGCAAAATTGTAACTGTGACTTATACGTGATCGCATGCGCTTTCGCTGAACCATTTATAACCATTCGTTTGTGTAAAAGCTGAAAAGTTACGCAGTTTTAGCAATCGTTTGGTAAGTTTTCGTCAGGGACATGCTAATAGTCAATAATTTTTGACCGTTCTATAAAAATAAACTGGGCTGCCATAAAACAGGATGGCAATACCCATCCAAACATAATTGCACAAACAATGTTGCTATGTTAGCTGCTATGTTGGCAATGTTGAAAGGCTTAAACATGAAGCTAACAACGTTATTAGCTGTGGTCGCTTTCTCAGTACAATGTGTTGCAAAATTCATTTTGCTAAGTACAATTTATTACTTGTAATTCTTTCACGATCAAGGATGATATCATTAACTGAATATATCATTAATAGGAAATTTCCGTTTCTGAACGAATAATACACGAGAATTAGCACTTCCCACTAGCAATATGCTATCGATTACATCATATACAAATTATGCTGAAGAGATCGCTCGAGTACTGCAACTAAAAACGTTGAGAGAAAGTAACTTACGAATATCAACATACCCGTAAAGTTGAGAGTGCAGAGAAAGCTTAATGATGTCGTCAGCTTAAAGAACGAAAAGAATAAAGTCCTGAAGGGGTCCCCATGGATCGGCAGAAAGAAAATTGTCTTACAAAAAAGTCAGCGAATCTTTTATAGACATCCTTTGACTTGATGGGGTCATGTAATGTTTGAAGTAACAAAATTTGTTTATTTGACCATGCATCAGTTAACTTTTTTCATACTGATCCTTATTATCCGTCATGCCGATAAGGACAAATATATCGGAATTGCATCTTTTTATGCGCTTTAGCGAATTTACAATTTCCAAAGAACACTGACAACTTCCTACCTCTGCGTATATATACGCGTGTGTTTGCTAATTTATCCTCTTGTTTCAACTGAAGAACTGCCAAGGACGTCGCTAAAAAACTTGTTCGGCATTACCTACACTCAATGCTGTCTCGCGTTTTTATTTTCAAAGCAATTCATCGTCTTCTGGGGGAGTTAAGCAACCCTAAAAGAGGCAACAAACTTTCATATATTCCACCGACCGATTCGGCGGGCTAATCGACCCGGTCGAAGAGTGGCATAAAAAGAAACTTTAGTAGAGGATCGATCTGTATAGAAAAAAATTTGGTCCTTCGTCAGTTCCGAGCAGTTTGTGAAACCAGCCAGTTCGATACGAGGATCTTCAAAGTGCATAACATGCTAGCCTTCCGACACATCCCGATGTGTTTCTGCAGGGTTGACCTTAGCTGGAATAGTATATAATATTCTAATTTTTAAGACAAAAGCGATCTAAATAGTGCTGCCCATAGAACTCCCTTGAAAAGTTTCCACAGCTAAGTGCACTGCAGCAGCGTTTCAATAGTTAAATTCGCTATTATACATTTGTCTCCCAGCGCAAGCGCCACCTTCGCGCTCTCCATAGGGATCTTTTAGGTTACCCAACGTTCCTCTACAAGCTTTTAGGTTACCCAACGTTCCTAGCTCTCCTACGGAGCTTCTTGGGAAAGTTGTGATGAAAATAAAATGAACGCGATCCTATTGTACGGACCAAGGTATCTTGTTTCGCTTAGTTCTTTATAAACAAGATGTCTTTGCTCGAACATCTTGTTTAAAACAGGTTTGCAACTTCATGCAACTAAATCCCTCTTCGCCACAAAAAGTTGATGCTGAAGCTATTATTCTCACTCTCATTCATCCCATGTGTCTTGCCCTAATGGTAAGCGGCACTATGCGCTTCCACCAAGCTAAAATGTGCTTCGTAAGCTCTCCGCACATCGTACCCCGCACCTCAAGAACAAATTGTCGTACCACTGATCACCGCTAGACCACCCCTCCATCCTCCCCCCAACCCCTCCGTCGACGCCTTAACTTCTGAATCGCTCTTTACACAACACTATGCTGCCGAGCAATGACAACAAAAATGTTTAAGGTTCAAATGGAAATATTGATGGACAAGCTCGCATGAATTGAACATTCGGAAGCCTTGTGATGTTTAAAGTTTGTTTGGATGATAAACGAAATATAATATGAGTGCTTTGCACTGAAAAGAAAATCTTCCGAGAAAGCTGGCCTGAGAATATACACTTATCTGTTGCGAACACTTGATTTTTCCAAACTCAAGGGCAGCAGCATTTCGGCTCGCTAGAAAGGAACTAAATTTTGATGGAATATAAAGTAACGAAGAAACTTGTGCAAATTGGTGTTTTCAAAGAAAGCGCGAGGAACAACTCGAAAGCAGAACTGAATTCGAGGACAGAAGACAAGCTTCTGTAGGTTCCCACTTTCAGAAGTGAGGATTAAATTTCATGGGAAAGTTTGCACTAAGGTGAGGGGAAAGGCAATAACTTCGGGAATATAGGACCAGAAAAAAAATGAAGCTCAACTGCAGCTGTTTGCATTTTCTGTGAGCTTCAGCAAACCGCCGATTACCAGAAAAAAAATGAAGCTCAACTGCAGCTGTTTACATTTTCTGTGAGCTTCAGCAAACCGCCGATTATGCTGCATTGTGTTTGTTCGTATGCACACTTGCCCTGTCCAGTAACTTCAACTCAGGGATCGCAAGAGTTGGAGCTACAAAGTGCAGCTGCCGTAATCTGTATTTGATGGCGACCTCCTTCGAAACAATTTACTCTCTCGAGGGGAAGGAACTATCTTAAAGGAGAAAAAATTTGCGTGCTTCTTTAGTCGAGCGTATTGCAGAAAAACGAATCTTCATCAGATTTGTTGGAGCAGTCAGGTCGGTTAGGAACTAAATATTCGTCGTTAGTGAGAGCTTACTTAAACTGGTATATGGAGGCATAGCGCTTATGTCTTATGTTTGTATGCTGGTGAGGTGGTGAACGAAATGTGCGCATAAATAGGATCGAATTATACCTATTCCTAATTCCGCTTTCGTGATCAATTAAAAATTTGGAGATGAAACGGCAACGGATGTCCTGAGAAGCATAATGAATGATTATGGCTTCGCGAGCGCTGATCAAAAATACTTCTATTTGAACGGTGCACACATCTGGCATGATGCCGAAACTTCTCGTTTTTTTTTTCCTTTAAAACTACTCCCAGAGGTAATGATGACTAAATGCATCTGGCTTTCGGAAATGAAGAAAACTTCGCTTGATTAACAAATGCAAAAAGTATCGAAGGCCAGCCTCTGCACTTGTTTTTTCTTTTGTTGCAATTGCAGAACTTTATAGCAGTTGAATGAGAATCGCATCAAGAAGAAAAAATTGAGTAGTCGGAGACAACAGGAAATGAGTATTAGTTACAAAAAACCAAATTCTGTCCTGTAATGGCAGTTATATCTGTTCCAAACGACTGTATAGAATGAATCCTTCAGGGATATTATACGATTACATTTTCAACCACACTACTGTCCATTCGAGCACATCGTCGTTTTCTCTTCTTTGCTAGTTGCTTTTACTTGTTTTCTTTGAACAAGCATAATTCGTATGTTTGTACACTTTCATATACATTGGCGTTCGTATTGGTGCATATGTTCACTGCTATATGCAGTTTCCTTTAATCGTATAAATACGTACTATTCAGTTCATTTAATTTCTATTCAATTTCTATTCTTGCAAAAAAATTTCTCAGTTCAGCCGTACTTTATCCAGAAAAAATCAACCGAAATCTGCGGTGGTATCGCGCATACAATTTTGCTTATTTAATTTTATATGTAATAGCATTCATTATACATGTATTGCAGTATCGCTTGCAAAATCGATACGCACAAACAGATTGGTTTTGATAAATTGCTATGTATTAGTAAAACTCCGGTCGGCTTGGCAAGATAGTTTGATTGAAAGATCATAAAGATGAAAATTGCAACGCTGTTAACTTGCTAGCAAATTTTTGGAATTTTTAAAGAAATTTCAGAAGAGTCCAAAAAAATGATGAAATTTCTCATATAGGCCAGTGAATTTCTGCCTTCTCATCGATAAATTTAAATTTCCTAAAATACCGTTAGGTACGAATCGCACAAACCAGTGACAGTCGTGCCTAGATAGATGCGGACTTTTTTGAGGCGAATTTTTAAGCAAATCATGCTTCATTGGCTAACAGAATGGATCCCTTACTATAGTAAAGACTGAACGCAGTGTTGATATTATTATCGTTGAGCTGGAATCTGAACTGTTAACCTGATTGAAATTCAAGCTTGTTCATTATTTTTAATTCCGCAAAGCTGCCTCTTGTCTCATACTGCAAATGACATAACTGACTGTACCCTCTCCTTGGACATTTGATTTACGAAGAACAGAAAAAAGTGCGTCTTTTCAATTCTTTGTCTGTTTGATCAAGCAAGTTGCCTGATCATCTGATCATCTGACTCTGCACATCCATGGATGAATGGAGGGTCAGCGGAAGGAGCATGGTTGAGAAAGACAACTGCAAAAGCGTAACGAAAGGCTGGCTGAAGCAGTGTGCGTTATTGAGGTTTAACTTAATTGGCCAACAGGCTTACTTCTTATCGACAAATTATAGAGCACACATAACTGAACTGATCCGACTACCGTTGCGAAGCTTTCACTAACGATTCGTTCTGCTAAGATAAGATTGATGAAAAGTGGCCCGACTGCTTGCAACAAGCATACAAATTTTGCACGCATAAAACCCTTTCAGGAACAAAATTTGAATCTAGCGTTTAGATTAAGCGTGTCCGCTTTCGTATCTCTGTCGTCGTTGGTTCTCGAGTTCGAACTACCAGGTGACATATGAACAGATAGTCATGAACGACGCAAACGATATACAAAAACGTCATCACAATGTGTTTTGCAAATGAAAATTAATCGAAAGACGTAGCAAACAGCACAACTGGAATATGAAATTCACATCCGTAACAAGTGTAAGGATGAGAGTGATCATCTCAACAATATTCGTTCATATCCGTCAGGCGGAGTATGTCCTGCAGGGAAGACAATAAACAATGCTGATAAAATAGCTCCACTCCGAATGGACGACACTCGCTAACGACCGTGACGGCCCACTTCCATATCCTTACTCACGACTTCTAAGCT
Source organism: Toxocara canis (assembly GCA_000803305.1). Lineage (NCBI taxonomy): Eukaryota > Metazoa > Nematoda > Chromadorea > Rhabditida > Toxocaridae > Toxocara > Toxocara canis. Next base: position 447,626 of record JPKZ01001447.1, on the reverse strand, counting down.
GACACATTACTAAGTCAGCGCGCCAAAACACCAATGATCGAGTCAAAAATAAAGGGAACTAATGCTATACGAACATTGATAAACAGCCTAGTACGGTAGTTCCTTTTTTCGCAACTGTTGGCAATGTAGAGGAGTTCGAATATAATCCCACTTGACCGCTCCTACACATTTTTCACTAAGGACTAGTCATTCTGCGACCAATTAATCAATTATGCAATATGGCCGACCGGAAGATACATGCAAACTTTTGTCACCTTGAGTTCGATAGATCTTCTACAGGTTCCGACGAATTATTTTGAAATTGAGCATGAGCGATAAACCAAGAATGCGGATTGTATATGCCAAAATTCAAAACTTCAGCTCCGTATGTTTCCCCATTGTTAGTACCGACGAGAAGGATAGACGACATACACGATGAACAGATATGGCGACTCAATAATGCGCTTTGTAACTTAAAAATATGCCAAAAGGTATAACATTCACCTACGAAAATGCGAAATATACATATGCGAATAATCGCGCTTCGATCGCTTCAGATTGATCGAACAACGTACTATCCCGTTTTTGTCTTGTGATTCACGGCATTTTAGTAGAGGTAATTTTTTTTCATGGAGGAGACCTAAGAGACCTAAAACTAGCTCATTCAGTGCGATCATCTACTGCATACAAACAACCCTCAACAAAACGAATCATTCGTATGGTACTTACAACAAATGCATAGTGGAATAGTGGAAAAGTTTTGGCAAAAGATTTTAGACGTTAAAAGCAGCATATTGCAGATTAGGAATGTGCGCCGTCAGTATGCCCATCTTTCCTAATTGTTTGCGCTGATGGCGTTTTGTGGAGCGTTATTCTAAACATCTATGCATTAGGTTGTTGCCGTCGGTATATGAACGTGTTGATGGTAGGGAAACTTCTTTCGGTGACGTTTGTTTACAACTCTTTAGTCGTGTGCCTAAATGATAGTGGCCATCATGAACTGGAAGTTTCCTCAGCCCTTTCGAAGCATTTTGTTTACAATTTTATAAAAGCATATTTCGGAAAGACATGGATGTATATGCGTGTACGATAGTAACACTCATCGGGATCAAGGTTTTTTTTTGTTGAAATTTTTGCCATTACTCAGCGACTTTGCGGTTATAAGTAGTTTTGGGATGATCTGTATATTTCATAAATCCGTGTATCAATTCGGATGAAAACAATGATTTTTTTTCAACCATACAGTGAGCGGATGACGTCAGTACCAAGGTGGGCTCATAGTGGAGAACAAAGGTCATGGACAGTCTCGCTCAGACTGGAACAAGGCAGGGATTACAGGCATATATACCTACTGATAATACGGCAACGCTGAAATGATATAACAAAATGCAAAAGGGGCAAACCGCGTTAATGGCCACTAACGCTTCCTAAGAGAGCAATAAAATAAAACAGCGGATATAATATTAGCGGCAGAGAAGCATTAAAAAAAGCAAAAATTATATCTTCCCGCATTTTACCTGTAGGCAAGAAGCCCTTCACTCCACCTGTTAATGATGTTCATTATTTTCTAACTGCAGCACAACTGCAGTGTTGAATGTCATTGGTGGCCGCTGTAGGGCATCCTACCGATAACTGGAAAATAATTCCTAATTTGAATTTCCTAATTTCGAAGATCATATGCGAATGCTAGATGCAGTCAGTGAGTGGAAGACTAACTTCAGAAAACGCTGAAAGTCCTCACCTTCCTGTTTAACTCAGATCAATGCGCCAAAAAAAAAAACAACGCCCTGAGCGTTACAATTACGCGATCGATTCACAGAGTGAGACACGAGCCTTTGTGCTTGTGAACGACAATCATGGGTGCAAGCAACAATGAGAAATACGTCGTTGTAGACTTGGAGGCACGACATTTGCACTTTTGCTTTTAGAAATTGATTAGTAAAAAGATAACAATAGATAAGAGAAAAGCTCAATTTAGTTCGCCAACCGATCGCTGACAGCGGCTTCTCAAAGGATGATGTCAGCTACGCACATCGGATATGAAGTATGTTCTCAGAAATGCAGCCAGAAATACGCCTAAACGTATATTTATAAAATACAAGCAAAAATTCTGCTAATTATCTTAATTAGTTTACTGCAAAAAAAGGCTTACTGCATTGCTTGTTCTCTTGTCTATATATTGACAATATGGTTGTGTTGTCGGCTTCACTTCCTACAGTTTACATCCTCTCCCAAAGTATTCGAAATGAAGCTACACACAACACGCAATTCATCACATACGCGTAATAATATTTATTGAGGCGGCGTACACAAGAAATTTAAAATGCATATTTCTATAACATGGTCTGCATGTACTGCATTGACACGAACATCATGCTGCATGCATCATGCATAGTGCTATGCTCCAAGCAACAATATTAAAAACACCAGCACGCATGATTCGGCACAAGCAATAACTCAACCAACCCAACCGCCATCCACTCGTCGAATCACTCACCAAACGCATGGTTGCTGTGGCACTCGATGTATAACGCTCTTTGACTACGCACATTTGAATAAACAACGCTTATTACTTTTGGTTTTCTGGTAATTACCGGTCGGCTTTCCAGTAAAAGTTCTTACCTACGCATTGAGTTAGTCGTACGAAAATTTACAATTTCAGCTAAGTGATGATTATTGCGATCAAATGAAAAAAAAAACACAAGTGCACTGGATACAGGCGAAACGATTGAGCTAGTTGCTTTTACTTGTTTTCTTTGAACAAGCATAATTCGTATGTTTGTACACTTTCATATACATTGGCGTTCGTATTGGTGCATATGTTCACTGCTATATGCAGTTTCCTTTAATCGTATAAATACGTACTATTCAGTTCATTTAATTTCTATTCAATTTCTATTCTTGCAAAAAAATTTCTCAGTTCAGCCGTACTTTATCCAGAAAAAATCAACCGAAATCTGCGGTGGTATCGCGCATACAATTTTGCTTATTTAATTTTATATGTAATAGCATTCATTATACATGTATTGCAGTATCGCTTGCAAAATCGATACGCACAAACAGATTGGTTTTGATAAATTGCTATGTATTAGTAAAACTCCGGTCGGCTTGGCAAGATAGTTTGATTGAAAGAGCATAAAGATGAAAATTGCAACGCTGTTAACTTACTAGCAAATTTTTGGAATTTTTAAAGAAATTTCAGAAGAGTCCAAAAAAATGATGAAATTTCTCATATAGGCCAGTGAATTTCTGCCTTCTCATCGATAAATTTAAATTTCCTAAAATACCGTTAGGTACGAATCGCACAAACCAGTGACAGTCGTGCCTAGATAGATGCGGACTTTTTTGGGGCGAATTTTTAAGCAAATCATGCTTCATTGGCTAACAGAATGGATCCCTTACTATAGTAAAGACTGAACGCAGTGTTGATATTATTATCGTTGAGCTGGAATCTGAACTGTTAACCTGATTGAAATTCAAGCTTGTTCATTATTTTTAATTCCGCAAAGCTGCCTCTTGTCTCATACTGCAAATGACATAACTGACTGTACCCTCTCCTTGGACATTTGATTTACGAAGAACAGAAAAAAGTGCGTCTTTTCAATTCTTTGTCTGTTTGATCAAGCAAGTTGCCTGATCATCTGATCATCTGACTCTGCACATCCATGGATGAATGGAGGGTCAGCGGAAGGAGCATGGTTGAGAAAGACAACTGCAAAAGCGTAACGAAAGGCTGGCTGAAGCAGTGTGCGTTATTGAGGTTTAACTTAATTGGCCAACAGGCTTACTTCTTATCGACAAATTATAGAGCACACATGACTGAACTGATCCGACTACCGTTGCGACGCTTTCACTAACGATTCGTTCTGCTAAGATAAGATTGATGAAAAGTGGCCCGACTGCTTGCAACAAGCATACAAATTTTGCACGCATAAAACCCTTTCAGGAACAAAATTTGAATCTAGCGTTTAGATTAAGCGTATCCGCTTTCGTATCTCTGTCGTCGTTGGTTCTCGAGTTCGAACTACCAGGTGACATATGAACAGATAGTCATGAACGACGCAAACGATATACAAAAACGTCATCACAATGTGTTTTGCAAATGAAAATTAATCGAAAGACGTAGCAAACAGCACAACTGGAATATGAAATTCACATCCGTAACAAGTGTAAGGATGAGAGTGATCATCTCAACAATATTCGTTCATATCCGTCAGGCGGAGTATGTCCTGCAGGGAAGACAATAAACAATGCTGATAAAATAGCTCCACTCCGAATGGACGACACTCGCTAACGACCGTGACGGCCCACTTCCATATCCTTACTCACGACTTCTAAGCTGACACATTACTAAGTCAGCGCGCCAAAACACCAATGATCGAGTCAAAAATAAAGGGAACTAATGCTATACGAACATTGATAAACAGCCTAGTACGGTAGTTCCTTTTTTCGCAACTGTTGGCAATGTAGAGGAGTTCGAATATAATCCCACTTGACCGCTCCTACACATTTTTCACTAAGGACTAGTCATTCTGCGACCAATTAATCAATTATGCAATATGGCCGACCGGAAGATACATGCAAACTTTTGTCACCTTGAGTTCGATAGATCTTCTACAGGTTCCGACGAATTATTTTGAAATTGAGCATGAGCGATAAACCAAGAATGCGGATTGTATATGCCAAAATTCAAAACTTCAGCTCCGTATGTTTCCCCATTGTTAGTACCGACGAGAAGGATAGACGACATACACGATGAACAGATATGGCGACTCAATAATGCGCTTTGTAACTTAAAAATATGCCAAAAGGTATAACATTCACCTACGAAAATGCGAAATATACATATGCGAATAATCGCGCTTCGATCGCTTCAGATTGATCGAACAACGTACTATCCCGTTTTTGTCTTGTGATTCACGGCATGTTAGTAGAGGTAATTTTTTTTTCATGGAGGAGACCTAAGAGACCTAAAACTAGCTCATTCAGTGCGATCATCTACTGCATACAAACAACCCTCAACAAAACGAACCATTCGTATGGTACTTACAACAAATGCATAGTGGAATAGTGGAAAAGTTTTGGCAAAAGATTTTAGACGTTAAAAGCAGCATATTGCAGATTAGGAATGTGCGCCGTCAGTATGCCCATCTTTCCTAATTGTTTGCGCTGATGGCGTTTTGTGGAGCGTTATTCTAAACATCTATGCATTAGGTTGTTGCCGTCGGTATATGAACGTGTTGATGGTAGGGAAACTTCTTTCGGTGACGTTTGTTTACAACTCTTTAGTCGTGTGCCTAAATGATAGTGGCCATCATGAACTGGAAGTTTCCTCAGCCCTTTCGAAGCATTTTGTTTACAATTTTATAAAAGCATATTTCGGAAAGACATGGATGTATATGCGTGTACGATAGTAACACTCATCGGGATCAAGGTTTTTTTTTTGTTGAAATTTTTGCCATTACTCAGCGACTTTGCGGTTATAAGTAGTTTTGGGATGATCTGTATATTTCATAAATCCGTGTATCAATTCGGATGAAAACAATGATTTTTTTTCAACCATACAGTGAGCGGATGACGTCAGTACCAAGGTGGGCTCATAGTGGAGAACAAAGGTCATGGACAGTCTCGCTCAGACTGGAACAAGGCAGGGATTACAGGCATATATACCTACTGATAATACGGCAACGCTGAAATGATATAACAAAATGCAAAAGGGGCAAACCGCGTTAATGGCCACTAACGCTTCCTAAGAGAGCAATAAAATAAAACAGCGGATATAATATTAGCGGCAGAGAAGCATTAAAAAAAGCAAAAATTATATCTTCCCGCATTTTACCTGTAGGCAAGAAGCCCTTCACTCCACCTGTTAATGATGTTCATTATTTTCTAACTGCAGCACAACTGCAGTGTTGAATGTCATTGGTGGCCGCTGTAGGGCATCCTACCGATAACTGGAAAATAATTCCTAATTTGAATTTCCTAATTTCGAAGATCATATGCGAATGCTAGATGCAGTCAGTGAGTGGAAGACTAACTTCAGAAAACGCTGAAAGTCCTCACCTTCCTGTTTAACTCAGATCAATGCGCCAAAAAAAAAAACAACGCCCTGAGCGTTACAATTACGCGATCGATTCACAGAGTGAGACACGAGCCTTTGTGCTTGTGAACGACAATCATGGGTGCAAGCAACAATGAGAAATACGTCGTTGTAGACTTGGAGGCACGACATTTGCACTTTTGCTTTTAGAAATTGATTAGTAAAAAGATAACAATAGATAAGAGAAAAGCTCAATTTAGTTCGCCAACCGATCGCTGACAGCGGCTTCTCAAAGGATGATGTCAGCTACGCACATCGGATATGAAGTATGTTCTCAGAAATGCAGCCAGAAATACGCCTAAACGTATATTTATAAAATACAAGCAAAAATTCTGCTAATTATCTTAATTAGTTTACTGCAAAAAAAGGCTTACTGCATTGCTTGTTCTCTTGTCTATATATTGACAATATGGTTGTGTTGTCGGCTTCACTTCCTACAGTTTACATCCTCTCCCAAAGTATTCGAAATGAAGCTACACACAACACGCAATTCATCACATACGCGTAATAATATTTATTGAGGCGGCGTACACAAGAAATTTAAAATGCATATTTCTATAACATGGTCTGCATGTACTGCATTGACACGAACATCATGCTGCATGCATCATGCATGGTGCTATGCTCCAAGCAACAATATTAAAAACACCAGCACGCATGATTCGGCACAAGCAATAACTCAACCAACCCAACCGCCATCCACTCGTCGAATCACTCACCAAACGCATGGTTGCTGTGGCACTCGATGTATAACGCTCTTTGACTACGCACATTTGAATAAACAACGCTTATTACTTTTGGTTTTCTGGTAATTACCGGTCGGCTTTCCAGTAAAAGTTCTTACCTACGCATTGAGTTAGTCGTACGAAAATTTACAATTTCAGCTAAGTGATGATTATTGCGATCAAATGAAAAAAAAAAAACACAAGTGCACTGGATACAGGCAAAACGATTGACCAAGATTTAATGAGCACAGAAAAAACAACAATACATGACTTGCTTATTTTCTTTACTTGCGAGCTTATTTCAAAGCAAGAGGCTCATAAACGGTACCACGTATGGCAATGCATACAAAAAGATTGGCGAATTGAGAGGACAGATTTTGAAAAAGTTTGAGAAAAAATGATGAAAACGTTTACAGTACAAAGACGACAGCAGATGAGGGAAGAGTCCATAACTAGGTCCTGCAAGGATACAACGTATTCACTTATCCTATGTGGTTAATAAGCCAGAGAAGAAAGAATAAAACCGGAGAGTTTAATTACTAGCTGTAAATCAATGACGTGAAAATAAGGAAAGAGAAACGAAATCAAATTTATTTTATGCGTGCAAAGCCATTAGCTCAACATCAAATGCCTGTTATCCATCCCCAGAATAGCCAACTTCAACAGAATCCTGCTCAGAACGTATTCGTTCAGCAAAATTGAAGCCGCTGATTTTTTGAATTTTCGAACTTCTTGAATTTGAAGCCGCTGATTCAGTTCTTCGCTTTTTTGTTTCCTGAAGCTTTCTCTGCATACTTTTAGGCTCTTAGGCATTAGCATTTTGGCACACATGCCTGAGACAATTAGATGAGATGACTGAAGGAATACCAGGAGAATTCAGAAACAGTAACTTTGGCGAAACCTTGAGCAGTTATTTCGTTTTTGCCATTCTATGTTTATTAACCGATTTACTGTGCAGGCATGTGAACAACTGATGCGCTATGCCACAGGACGAGAGTGACGTGATGGTTGTTGTAGCGTCGATTTGCGGAATCAGTTACTTGGTATTGATTTTTTAAAATCAATAATAAACTCGTTGATCATAGATTTTGAAAAATATTCTTCTTAACAAGAACGTTTACAAAAAGGTTCGTTTACTAGAACGATTCGTTTATTATTCTTGTAAACGAAGCTATTATTTTGACAAAAAAGAGCTACCTTGTACGATACATGATATTTGTTTTTTCCACTTCTGGCGACACTTTGCTAGAATGCCGAACACATATTTGTGGTGCAATCGAACTAAATATGACATTGTTTTTCATTTACTTCTTATTCTTCAGAAAATTTAACATTTTTGTCGCACAAGTGTGCTAATTATCACTGCATTGAAGTTCCATCACGTTTGAAGATCGAGCGCAAAATCTCACCATTACTCGAATCACCAAAGCTAACTTTTTGCTTAGTGTGAATGATGCTTCGCATTATATCTTGACCAACGATCAAATTTGAAGCATTTTTATTCACTGATGTGGCTCGTTGAACAGAGACAGATAATGTGAAACACAGACCGATAATATCAAATTAGGAATGCATGGAAAAAATATATATATATTGATGGGCATATTATTGCTATGAGAAACTAACTTATGATGCAGCTGTGTGTTAACGTTCATTGTTGCGCGATGAGCACAAACGACGACACCACATCAGAGTGAATATTACTAACAGCCATGCAACTTCGCCAATTCAACTTCGAACTCTTGTGCGCCAGTACCCGCTCTGGCTCTGGTTCCGAGTTCTCATAAATCTAACCATCTCGAATGACCACCCTTCCACAAGACAACTACAGAACTGTCGCTCGTTCACCCACACATGTATGGATCATCCACGCTGGACCAGGGTTTTAATATCATCCTGACGTAACCAAATTGCGAATCTCAGTGAGTGTTCCATTGCTGTTCGGTTGAGTAAGTGACCGTCTAAGAGTTTCGTACGGCGAACAGTGACTGTGGGAGAAAGGAACTCAGTGATCCACTATGGTTTACGTATTATCGTAAACTTCCGTTACCGTTATGATCATCTAGTTATGGCTTCTCGCCTTGGTTACACACTTCGTAAGCACCACTAAATTCATTCCTGAATCCACAGGGGTGTGATACACCTCTCTATTACTAGCTATATGCTTAACTCGCTCTCTGATCTTCGGTGAATTATGAACGAATTTTTGCATTTCATTTGCACGAAGGCTTCCTATATCTAACCATGCCGCGATGCTTTACGTGAATAGTATAGAGAGAAAAATGTGCGCTGTAAATTATCTGAATTTACCTGAATTTTAGCACATGAAAATGAACGACAACTCAATGATGATACGGTATTTGGCTATTATTTACGTCAAAATCCGTGCTTCTACTCAACTTATAATTTCCTTTGCTGTGGCAATTTGACAATCCTCGTTTCGATAATCAGTCAGCAATTTCTCAAAAAGTTTCACAAATTGTTCACAAACATTGATACTCGCAGACGCTGAAACATTTACGGGATTTAAACTTTTAATTTCATATTGGGCATTGAAGAAGTGGTCTGTGAGGCAAGAAACTTAAAGATTAATGTTGGAATCTTCGAAAATAATGAAGTAACTTTGGCATAAGTAACTTAGAAAGTTTTACGATAGCACTGCGCTATGTTCGCTTCAGTTCATAGTGGCTTTTTCCTCATTAAAGCAGAAATCTTGTCATTCGAAGAGATGCGTCATGAAGTAAATAGTATGTTGTAAGCGAACATCTTAACTTTATACTGAAGAAAATTCATAGACATTAATATTGGCAGAACTGTGGACTATTCGAAATGCTTTATGCATGGACCATCCCAGTGTTTCTATTCTATTTCCGAGGCGCACCGAGTCAATTTCCTACCACAAATGGAACTCACGAAATCACAGTCTTGCTCTCGGCCATTTTTGGACGCACGAAATCGACATCTCCTAATTACTTCTTCGCGATTGAACGAGAACGATAGGCTACTAAAGATGGCGCTAACTTGAATACCGACATTATTCTTTCGCATCTCAGCCGTGCACCCAACGGTTTGAGCATTCCTCAACTGCGTTCAGCGCTTTGCGCTGAAACATTGATGAGAAATTACGCCTAACACTTTACTCGCAACGCTGTCCGTCTTTTATTCTCCGTTTGCAGCCTACAGACAAAAAAAAGGTGCGCATCATAACATATCAGCATACGAAGGGAGGACGGACCATCGACTTGTGATACTCGCTTACAAAAATATGAGGGAAAGGTTGGCGGAGTTGAAAAGCAAAAAAAAAGAACTAAATAAAGCGCAAATTTTAGGGGAGCACACTCTCAGCGTCGAAATTCCGAGGTTTAGGCAGCATCTCATCATTACACCTTTAGTAACACGCGAATACGCTCCAAGCTGTGCAGGTTTCATCCGAGTGGAGCTATCTACATTTTAGCAGTAATGCGAATGCAGCAAACTAAATAGTATAAGTGGTGGGAAAGGACATGGGAAGTGGTAGGGGAAATGGAGAGTGCTCCCTGTTAATATGTAAGCGGTAATCTCGACGTGGAACGTAAAAAGGAAAAATAACACTTTGCTTTCGCAATCCTCATCCCAGGAAACATGTCATCACAACTGGAGGATAACAGCTGAAAGTAATAAACAGAGTGGATTGACAGCACCTCTAATGAGCTACGCTGCACAGCACTGCTTTAGGGTGTTTAGTGTTTTCATCTTCAACGTAACGCTGGAAGTGTCAAGCAAGTCCATAATTAGCAAACGTTACTTCAAACTTTTTCAGTTGTTCGCCAAAAAAATACCATAACCATAAAACTGACATAGGAGGACAATATCCGTCGGCCAAATTTCCACGAAAAATTCATTTATGTCATTTTTGTCACTATCAAAATGTTATGCAACTTTCAGGGCGCTCTTTAGCCAGGTATCACACCTGTGCTATAAGTATTTAGATGATAAGATATATCTTAAAAAATAACGAACATTCATTCATTTACTTATTTTAAAGTAACGATTATAAATTAGTGTAAGCTGTGCACAATGCCGCAACAATGAAAAAAAAGCGACAAACGAATGCAGCCACAGTAGATCAATCAGTCCCCAATACTGGTGCACCCATCTATGGAAGTAGTTTTCATCTAGCAATACTTAATACGTAATACGTACAATGCACTGCAATTTGGAAGTAAACGAACTTTGCATAATTATCAGTACAAGCGCAGTCTCATGAAGTAAAGGTCATGATCACTAATGTATGCCAGTTGCCTGTATAGTTTACATGGAGATATTATATCGTTCATGTCTGAAGAAAAATTAGCTGACGGTTGCTGCTTCAGATGCTGTAATATGCTTTCAGTGAGCTAAATGTCGAAAATAAATGCGGTGTTGTTAAAGCGACATATGAATGTCCCACTTCGACTCATAAACGATAGCTGTGAATTTTCGCTACTGGCTGTTGCCTATAGAAGATATAACATGGTTCTGGCCAACTAAAGGGTCCTCCCCTACATAGGACGTAAAGACTGAACAATTTTATGGCGAATATAAGCTGGGCCTATAAACCAGGTTCGATTTTATGGCCTCCAGTATCTGCTCAGAAAGTTGAAGTCCGCGTTTCGAGTCTCATTATGGCCATGGTCTTCATTCGCTATCAAGATCGGTTATCGATTACAATTCCAGCAATACTAGAGTAGACTTTACTAAAGTTCTTGATAGAACACTGTAGTTGTCGAGAAGAAATGGTATTTATATTGATTTCATTTGCCGGCACAGCTATAGCGCTATTTTCATTAAATTGTGGTTACATAAATACAACCGTAAAATATGCTTTTAACAAACGGTCAATAACGATAAATACTGATCATTAAAACGCTCTCAACTATAACGGATCGATATTTTGAGTATTTATTGGCACGATTATTGAGAATAATTTCGAGCAAAAATTGCATCAGTTTGCGCATAATGCAATTTTCTTAGATCTATGAAGAATTTCCGATGAAAAATTGAAAAACGTTAATTCTGTTGAGCACTCACAAACAAAGACAGCAACGTTAAGCACGACTGAGAAAATGAATGTGTAATTGATATTATTACAGCCGAAATGAACCCAAAATTTATACCAAAAATAGCCTCGAATAATTTATCGAACGTTTAACCAAACAGAGTTTCTTTAGTTGTCGCCCATTGCAAAATGTATCGATAAAGAGAAGGGATGATTGATACCGAAAAAAAGCAACAATAATATGAATAACAGCGCTAATTAATTAAAGCCAATTTGGGAATCACTTTTGTATTGTTGAAGCAGTTATCAACAATTTCAGTTGACAAACATGCGTTCTTTGGATTATATATCTTTAATAAAAATGAGTTGCTCAGTGCATAGAACATCATCTACAAGTTCATTTACAGTTCCCTAATCTATTTACTTGATATAAGTCGTAAAAAGACACCAATTCACTTATTGCATGTTCTCTGTAACATTTGAAGTTGCTTACTTCCTCATGATTAGAGAAAATTGAACAGACAATACAAGAACATGAAAACTTAATAGCAAATAGTGAAAAGAATACAAAGAAAAAAAAACAGGAAAACTTTTCGCAAAACAAGAGGGAGTTTAAATCGACACTACCTTAAGTGGAGCAGCTGAACTGATCATAATGGAAGTGTTGAGTTAAAAAATTCTTCTTGCAAATGACTATGGAAGAAATTTAAAGACGAATGCCGTGCGAAAATCGCTTTTCACTCCATTTAAGATCACTGAATTTCTCTTTGCTTCTCAACCGCAACTATGGTAACCAAAAGAAGGCTAAAAGGAAACAAACTTAATCGACTAATTTCTCGAAGTATATGTCAATATAGGTGGGAAGATATGAAATGGAGAGGTTTACGGCAAATTATACTAATAGTATTGCTTTAATACTGTGTAGCACTGCACCAGATAAGCTAATCAGCTAACGATGATGATCATGATGTTTTTCGTAATAGCTAACGAAACGTAGCCTAAGGGAACAGTTCAGTTAACGAATAATCTATTCCAGAAGTTAACTAAAAAGTGATGATCGATATGCTGGATGCATAGTATGCTCAATTTTGTTGAAAAGAAAACTACGAAAATCATCTCTACGTATACGTACAAATCAATCACTATTGGCGATCGTACGTTCGTTGAAAGTTTAGCGCTGACAGCAATTGAAAGTCGAATCACATTCAGAGCATAGTGCACACTAATCAACTTACTTCCGTCTCCATCCCAGCCATCATTTACTGTTATCTTCTTGGATTCAATCATCAACTTAATGGTTGGTGTGAAGGGTACGGTGATTCGATCAAATTCGATTGCCTTCAACGAAAAATACACTCTCAATCATCGAATTCAACCCACTACTCTCAGTACAGTCCTCCTCAAACGTACTCGTAACCTTACTGATCAGGGTGCGCACACAACCTCTTAGCCTGCTAAGATCGCCCAATTCCGCCGCCCTCCACTGCTGTTGAAGAGAGTGGTTACAGCAGACGTAATGGTCGCGTTGGGTTGTTAAGTAGTCGTAGAGACTCATCGTTAGTTTTAGTGAGCCTTTCATTACATGAGCTAATGATTCTTTAGTGTCCATTAGCGCATATCGAGAATTACTGACATTGCTGCCGAAGTGCACATAGAAAATGATTAATACTGAAAGCAGAAAAAAAACGTTTCGCCCAGTGAGGTCTAATTAAAAATTAGGCTCCATTACAGATCGGGTACATCTCCTTGTCTTCATGCATACAGCGAGCGCATTTGCAGATCGTCAACAAATACCAGTACACATTAGAATGTGCTCCCATTCATAATAAGTAGGGCTCGCACCGAAAGCGAAAATCGCTTTTCCTCCACAGCGAGCGCATTTGCAGATCGTCAGCAAATACTAGTACACATTAGAATGTGCTCCCATTCATAATAAGTAGGGCTTGCACCGAAAGCGAAAATCGCTTTTCCTCCACATACGGAAAGGTCAGCTGGTCTTCGATCGTTTTGTCACCGTGGGGATCAAAGTTAATAGGCTGTGCATGCATGCGAAAAAGTAGAAAGTATAGTATGCTGTAGTAGTAATCAATGATCTCACACCACCATAAAGTACTCGTGTTTCCTCAACTGTACTCCTTCCTACCATGGTGATGTACAATGTTCATTTTTAAAATATTATTACTCTCAAACATATTCGATATTTTTTGAGATATGAAAACAAGGAAGTGGTGTCTTTGAAAAATGTGGAAGTTCAGCTCGCAAGTGCTATTTAGCCTAAAAAGAACTGAACTGCCGAAGGGTACTACTGCTTTTCCAAAAACCCTTTTCTGTAACGTGCAAATCTTTTAAATTACATTTGCTTCGAGCACCCTCTACGCTAGTTCATAAGGTATTGTATGCTGCGTTTCTCAACTTATTTTTCCTTTTATTAAATTGGCACTGCTGTATATTCTTGTATATTAAAAAGCGTCTCTCGTGTGCTATTCTCTGTGGCTAAGAATCAAAATATACCCTTGTATAGCTTAGCATAGTAGTATAACGTGGTATATGTCATGAAATAAAGTACAGCATAGAATAGCCATAGGGTAGTGCATCATGCACAACAACAGATCGCCCAAGATATTCTAGAAGAAACCAAAAACAATTTCCTGCAACAACCAGTCCTTCCTGTTCCCTGCAAGAATCCACACGGATACGAAATCCTTGCTCCAGCGTATAGATCAATCGAAAAAAGATAATATGCTCTGGGGCGGAAAATAAATGTTAACCATTGTAAGTTGTAAAGTAAATTGTCATGATTAGCCAGCTCAAACTCAAAACTGGGACACTATGCGATTGTGCACTACTGCAGTTCGTATCACGCTTCTTCGAGCAACACACATTTCGTCTCAGTAACTTAGAACAGCATCTTAGTAGCTTAGAAGGAAGCTGAAAAGAGTATCCATAAGGCGAATGCGCTCTAACAATACAAAATTTCTGCGCTTATCACAACCAAGAATTAATGTTCACGAGGATTTCGAAACCTCTAAGAATTCGAGCAGCGAGACCAGTTGTTATGGCGTTTGTGATCATGGAGGGCCTTGTAAATGCATTGCAGTTTTCCACAAGTCGATTAGATCGATATAGAGCAAGCTCGTTACATCATTTAAGCGCATAAGTGTTTATGAGATTTGCTGAAAGCCATTAAAAGGCGGTTTGCTTTTAAATAGGGAAAGTTATAGTCATTACTGCTTTCGAACGCTCAATAGTTTTTCTGTTTATTAAAATGTTTTACCTAAAATGAGAGAACATAAATTCAGCTATTTTCATAGCTGAATCAGAGCTTTTACTTACTCCAAAACAAAAAGAAGCGCAAATCATGACAAATAAATGAATAAATATGCCTTTGATGGTTGCAAGCAAGCTTTAGGTCGCTAAGCTGTCGCTAAGCTGACTGTGTCAGCATATGTGTGCTTATGACAGCTGTACTAACTTTACATGTTTATCTGTGGTTATTACTCAAAACTCATTACGCGTGCTCGACGTGTTGAATTGTGCCATTTTTAGTACAATACTTCAGGGTGACCCATCAAAATGCGCAAAAAGGGTTTTCGGAAACTTATCGAACTCTTCTGCTATTCCATAACATTTTACGTATAACCTGAGAGTAAAACATTTAGTAAAAAAAAATAGAACAGAATTTTTTTTGGCGGAAGACTAGCTCAACAAATCTGTTCTGTGAAAATACCAGCAGGTCAACGATCGCAGTTTTCACTGCTGAACCAATTAAGTATTTGAGGCATCATTAATTATGTGAGGTCAAAGCACTTGTATGTGTTGGCATGGCTTATGATTGAATAAAAGGACGACTAAATAGATATATGGATGCGACGGTCATCACTGAAATAATGGACGAATAGTCTGGGTGGCAACATTAGATGCCATGCAAATAGAGTGCCTCCAAGCATGAAGTCGTTGAACGTCTCAATCATGCTCCAATTCCAAGTGTATTAAAGCAAACGGATTCTAATACCGCCGCACCCAGAAAGGTCGCTAGCGTCGCAACAATATCAACACCATTTTGATAACATTATAAACTAGACGGAAGGCCAACAAGAAATTCCCAAGGGGAAAGTCATCTTTAACGAAAATTTTGCGAAGGTGCAAAAGAGGACCAAAATTGTGCCAATTACGCGCTCGGGGATCATTTTTTGGAAGCACCGCAGGGCGGACAAGGGTGGCTAGGGGAACAGTGGAGGGTGGATCCCCTGGAATTTTGGTATATAGGTGAGAAATTTGTTTCTACGTCAACTGAGTTCTTGACTTGCGCGCCCGTTTATCAGTTCAGGCCATTCTGTGTTCGAATAACGCCATCTATCGCTGAGAACATGAAACCAACAAAGGCTCAAATATAGAAATATCATCGAAAAGAAAATCCATCTCTGGAATCGCATGTAAATAGAAGCCGTTATCCTTGCCCATTTCATTGAAAGCTGAAAAGAGTACGACTCCAAACACCAAAAAAATTGCAACATCGGATCAAAAAGTGTGGGGGAATTCAATCAGTGAAGATGAGAGCGGAAATCATCATGAGAAGAAACGACGATTAAAACAGCCGAATTTGAACGAATCACTCAACTATTTGATAGTAATTAGCAAAGCAGTCATTCACTGATCGAATCAACCAACGAATGGTCGTAATGAAGATGTCAGTGAAGGGCCGCTATGGAGATGGAATTAAGTTGAGAGGAGCGCAATGCACTCTGAATGTGACACAACTTCCAATTACTATTTTCGAGCTGGCATACGTTTGCCATTAATGACCAGTTCTATAAGCATGTACAACGATGGTTCTAATGTTGAAGAACTTTTGCATATTATGAATATTATGAACATTATTACATATTATTAAAAACCCCCACGATAAGCATCGATCACATGGTTTCAAATGCTTCGCACTGATAGCAACTGTTCTTACCGTGCCGCACTTCTGAATTATTATATGCTGCTACCTCAAACTCATATTCAACAGAATCGTAATATGAAAGCGTCAAAGCCTAAGTTCTCTGAAAGTATGTTTTCTATATGCCACATAAAATTCACGTTTCCTAACCCCCTCCCCCCAAAATTCACGTCTCCAACCCCTTCGTAGCCCTCTCCATCCCCTCCCTGCCCCTTATTCGTCACGCTTTCAGTATATTGCTCGCACTACCCTATACGTATTTCTTGTTCGTTTTAAAATTGCTAAATATTTGTTTTGGAGTGTATCTTGCTATTATTATTTGTGCTATACATGCTGCCGTGCATGTGCAAAAATTCAAATCTATTTTAAAAAGTAGTTACCCTTTACTTCTTATGTTCTTACTTTCATCTCTCCGATGTTTTATGCCCTCTCTTGTTGTGTTGTGTTGTTCATATATCTTTCTGTCCTTCATTTATCGTTTTTTCTTGTTCTTATATAGGTTCTGTAAAAAGTTTCTAGCATTGAGCCCGTACCCATACATCAAGCCATCTATTTTTTTACGCGCTCTATACATATGCATACATTTTTTGTACATTAGTATTAAATACTACTATTCATGTGAATCACACATTGAAGTCTCGTCCTCCCCCTTTCCCCTGCCCTTCCCATTACTCCTTCGAAATCGACTTTTGTGTAACTTTTACACTTCAAAATTTTCAGAATACACTTATGCATCACAACTTTTGGAATCAAATTTATCGCTTCATAGTCTCTGGACTAAATTTTTGTTGCTCATAATTTTTCATCAACGAAAATCTGTGGAAGTAAGTAACCCATGATAATGTTTGAAATCCAAAACTGCATAAAGAAAGTGGAAGTTTTACTTTTTCCAGATAATTAATCCCAAAAGAAATTTGAAATACTTGCCTGTGATAGTCGTAATAGGCATGCGGTCATTCGATAGGAGGATACTTCTCAAGAGTCGAGAAATTCACATGACCTTCAAATCGGGAAAATAGGAATGGGAGATTGCCAGTTTATTATACTATGATCAGTATCTCCAGAAGTATTGAACTTTAGTTTTTTGTCTCTCATCTCTGTTCTGGTCATTTCAATTAATGTTGAACAACCTGCACATTGGGAAACAAGAAATGATTTTTAGTTGAATTCGTTCGCGTTATGCGCGATAACGCATTTAACATGCCCAATGCAGCTAGCTCACTGATGATCTAGCATGTGGCTCACAATCAGTCAATTCAACGAACTACGACCATTTAGTGACTCTGTTAGAAACGTTACAGGCAATGGCATGTAGAAGCATAGGAAGCAATAGTAGAAAAAAAATGGTGCATAGATGTCGGTCGCCAACTCTCTTGTACCCTCCTCCCCCTCCACTCCCTTCCAAAAAAAATATTGCCCTCTCTGTCTTTGTGTCTCCTCCTCTGTCTTGGTCAGAATCCGTTTCTGGGGCATCGGCAAAGAGAGGACCCCTTCAAAGTAAACCCGCTAAAGTCAATTTTGAAAGTCTCTTAAAAATACGAATCGCTTCCACTGAATATCAATCGTTAGAAGCAGCCATATTTAGGATGAACATGGATGACGATGATTGACGCGTGACTCGAGTGTGAAGCGGATGACGCTGTTCATGCATGTCGCCAGTTCTGAGTGCTACATTTTTTGCCCATTAACTTAAAGATGAGCAAAACTAGAATGTATCAGATGCAAAATAGACAAAACAAAGTAACCGAATGTGTAACAGAATAGGTATTTCTTTCAGCAGTTTTCGCAAAACTATATTTAGTTCACTATGAATACAATTAGGTTAGCACAAATATGCTACACAAGTCGGCTACATCGTTGGCTTAGCAATTGCTTTTCGCTTGATTTACTGCCGTCAGTCGAACGACGTATACGGATGAGGGTGGCGTGCTATCCCCATAATTTTCGAGCGACAAAATTACATCGGCAATGGCCAACATAATTTTCCACACAAGCAAAAATATTGTTGCTCAAAAACTAGAAATTAGAACTCTGAGGATTTCGACCATTTCTTCTAAAGTTTTGGAAAAATGGCATAAAGAGTTGGTTTTTTCTTCATTTTGACCATTTCGTCTCAAGTCTTGGAAAATTGGCATAAAGAGTTGGTTTTTTTTTTCTTGGCCTCATTTGATACGAATAATGAAAATTCCTTGATATCTTTAAGATCGGCGATCATATTTGAAATTTTCATTCTTCCTTTTCAAAGAAAGCCTCCTCATTTCCCGTGACTGTGCGGCAAGCTTATAAAAAACGTTTGCTGCGACAGCTTCAGCAGTGCGACTCTGATTAATGGTTGAAATTGTTGCTTCTTTGAAAGCAAACTCATGGTCACCTTTAAGCACTGTTAGCTTGTTAGCTTGTTCTTCGTTAAAATTCCAGAATATTAACTTGAAGCATAACCTCAACCATATTCATATCCTTTTCAGTTCCCTTCAATTATGCATCTCATTAAAAAGATCGGCTAATTGTATCCCCTTCTCGATTCGAAGTTGCTTGTCGAGCATATGTTCCCTTCAAGAATTTAAAGGGAACATATATTCCCGATCGCCTGATCATTTCTTGAAGAGTATACGTTCCCTTCGACAGATGATGCACAAAACCTGGAAATGTCATCAGTCAATAACGATTCTAGTGTACGTAAAGGACGGGAAAGCTGTTTCCGTATCATTATATGTTTTTTGAACCAAAAAAATTTTTTTGACCCTTCACCGCTGTTAAAACCTAATGTATTTCGGTGTTGTTAGGCTTTGTTCTGAATGGTAACTTCTTGTGTTGGGTTTTTTTTCGATTAGATTCGCTAAGTGTAATATAGCGGTTCAATTTAGCGACGGCAGGAATGTAACCTGGTACGGTGAAAATACAGTATAGCTTTGTATGTCTTAAAAATCACCCAACACTCATGAAATTTTTTTGCGAAAGTTGATCGAAATAAATTAGATCACTGAGCTTGAGAGAATACCATTCTATTGTCAATCATATAGCCTTTCTGATTATCGTTTATTAATTAGAAAACTTAATTTGTTGGTCGTATATAAGCGAAAAAAATCACTACAAAGGTTGTTTAAGAACTGTGCATCAGATGGAACATGCTTCAAATTTTTCTCAAATCTAATAATTAAGGATTTTTCTAAATCCAATTTCTTTCGGAATTGCTGCTCTTCATTAGTGAAGCTGAACAGTACGCAAAAATCACTTCGAAACTGAGCAATTTCAAACAAAACCAACTTAATGAGGGATTCTATTTTATTTTAAGTCGGCGATTCCCCATCCGATCATTCAAAACAAGATAGCTATAAGATTACGAAAATATCGATATCGTTAGTATGGTAGTAAAACTCATAAGCCGAAAATTGAAAAATGAAGTGGAACAAAAATCGCTTAAACGACAACACAGTATATGAACGTTGCTCACAAATGCCGCACAATGACAACATAAATATTCATAAGCTTTTCGATAAATTATACAACACAGTTCAATGGATGCCTTTCAACGATAAGATTGAAAAGAAACTGCTGAACACATTTTCAATCAGGTGATGATTGAATTGTTTGAGTTTTTGTAACAAAAAAAGGAAAAAAAATCTGTTAGGTCGCAAGCGAAGAGCTTAATTGTTTGAGTTAAGCGAAGCGTTTAACACAAATTAGAGATATATCGCTTTAACAAAATGAAGCTTTTATAACAAGTTAAGCGTCTGAGAACTTGCATCTATCGATCAAAGTTGCTTCAGTCCCTTAATTCCTTCTTCTACTTCTGCTATATAATAGCATGTAGAAGTTGGAATTCACTTCCAGAATTTTAAAAAAAAAGTGCCATCTTCAATGTAAAATTTTTGGGATGAAGTAAGAGCCTGCTAGGTGAGGCTGAAGCTTGCTCTCCGAATGACAAACGAGAATATCTGTCAGGCTGAGAGAAATAATAGCTATTCCAATTCCGCCGATTGAAGACCAAGCGATTTGATAAAGCGCTATTACAGAAAAACAATAGCGTTTTAAATGCTGCTTATATGGATGGAACCTTCCACATTATTTCGGGCAATACATCCTTGATACTGAAATGTAATTGGATTTTCTAGTTCTTGCTCACTAGAAACCCAAAGTTGCAGAGTAAATTTTAATAAATTGTGATGTCTTAAAGACAGAGGTTCAGTTCCTTAGGGGAGTGATACTGAAATGTAATTGGATTTTCTAGTTCTTGCTCACTAGAAACCCAAAGTTGCAGAGTAAATTTTAAAAAATTGTGATGTCTTAAAGACAGAGGTTCAGTTCCTTAGAGGAGTTTACCGCACATCTCAACTGCTCTTTACATTTTGGCATTCACTCTTGCTCGTTACTCATTTCCGCATGTAGGAAAAGTTAAGTGGTAGGTTTGATATAGAATGTCGATTACTTCAAAATTTTACTACTTCAAACATTTTTGTTTGCTATGGTAGGCTTTTCAACAATGCCTCTCTCTCATGATTTAGCGCCAATTTAGTACACGCCTCATGGTATACTAAATACACCTGGAAATAACTCACAATCTCCTTATATCATTTTGGAAATGAAAGGTCGTTTCGTGGAAGACTTTGCTCGATATCTCAAAGAACTTCTTGTAAATATTAGTCCCTATCAAAATCGCATTGCTGCTTTGTTTAGGTTGTCAGAGAAAGTTGGAATCACTGCAGAAAATCACTGCATAAAAAGCTCGTAGAAATGAAACCACTGGATAAAAATTTTGGCTGAGAATAAGTTCTCTATGTTTGAGTGAGGTAGAAAGGCATCTGTCAAGCTAGCTATCTTCCGAAAACGAACGTTCACCTGAGAAAATGAACGACTCTTGTGCGGAATAAGATGGGGCAATGTCCATACAGAATTTCCTTTGAATATGACCGGAAGGTAGAGTTGCCACATTTGAGATGGTGATATGAGGAGGGAAGTGCCCCTTGTAAGCGAAGGCAAACGGTTGAGAGGTGGAAGAGAGTGAAATGGATGAAGGTCTCATAGTTGGGTGCCGAAGGCTCATCGTTAAGCTATTCGCAATTAACACGTTTCAACGTCGGCACATCAAACACGTGCAATGCTTGTTAAGGGCATTAAATGCAGTGAAGCGCACCCCATACCCAATACAGTGGCAGCACTCTTTTATGCATTCACTATTAACGGCAACACTCCATTCAGGTAATAATTAGCAAGAAAGCTGACTCCCTTATTATTTTGGTCATTTTGCAACTCATGTGGAGAAAAGACAAAAAATGAAACATAGTTTTTTTTTCTCATTAAACGAACCGGAAACAATGTTGGTAGTGTCAGGCTTCAGCAGAACGATGCTG
>JPKZ01001447.1:393470-419116 GCA_000803305.1 Toxocara canis | reverse complement strand
CGGGGGGCGGGGGGGGGGGGGGGGGACTTACTAACTTTAATGGAGAGGCTATCTTGATAGGAAACGACTGAATTCGGAGTTTCCGATGATTCAGTTGTCATAGAGACGATCTGAGGTGTTCGGTGGAATCGGCGTTCGGTGTGAAAATTTTTTCGATTAACGACATTGTCGATTTTCGCTTTACTGCGATTGCCCAAACTGATCTTACAATGCGCAATGTTCAGACGTCTCGTTCGCCTCAACAAGGTGTAAAGCAATCAAGCGAGTAACTTTAAAAATTTTATTGAAAAAGAAATAAACTATGAGGCAATCATGCGAATAAACATTGTCATTAGCGTTTCGCTTAGAAGAGCTCCAAATAAACGGCAATATAACGCATCAGAAATGTTAATTTTGGTGAGAATTTGAATAAAACTACTAAACTATCATATAAAGGAAGTTTATGAATTTTTTTAAAAAATTTTAAAGTTCGACGCATCTCATAGCGATGAAATACAATTCTGTCAAAACTTATTTTTAACAGTCCTGCTGGTATTCTGCTATTGACTTTTGGTTCGGGGAAATTTGTACAATTTATCCAACAGCAGAACTGAGCATTTCCCGTGGTAGTATCGAACTAAATTCCAGAAACACTCGAATTTGAGAAGTCGAGCAAGAAAGTCGACTTTGAGATGCAATTCAATTTTAGTTAAGGTATGCAAGTCGTTGCTGTTCGATGCACAATGAATGCTCATCTGTGACCAGATAGGATGAGAGGCACCGGATGAAGGCAAATTTAAACAGCGTAAAAATTTATCATAGCTCAAATACAAGCTGGAACTAAAACAGAATACTGTAAGGTGAACACCTATACTAAAGATACTTCGTAGTCATTATTATAAATAGGATGGTGCTCCACGGAAATCTTGCGAAGGAAAATTGGCACTGATAAACCAGTAAGTGTGATCTAAAAGAAGAGATGAGCATTAAAACAGCGTTCAGTACCCAAAAATGAATTGCAAGAGAAAGTCAGAGTGTTGAAGGTGCTAACGTTGCAAAAAATTAAAAAAAATAAATAACGGAACGACCCTAAGTGCAACAAATTCTTCAATTAATACATAATAGACTGAAGCGTTTCAACGGAAGTTACGACTTTCGCCAAATTGGGTTTTGCGATAAAATAGCAACGTGGATAACCTTATTTACAAGTACACTGTCCTTAGTTCAGAAAAAGGTTCATCGTGAAAAACTTCGGAGAAGACTGCAGGACATTATACAACCTATAGAGCAGTCAGCTTACATTCTAAGGCTTCAACCCATCCTTACTGATTCAGTATGCTTTTCAGGCAAACCCTTTTGAGCGTTACATGAGTAAAATGAGTACATTCTTCATGTTATTCATACAATACGTGTGCTCACCGGGTGGAAGAGGGGGTAGGAAGAGAGATTCCGGAGTTAGTAGCATCGCCACTGGCTGAGAAGTAACTATTTTGTGCTCCCGCTCAGAATTTTTTTTCATCAATGAGGAAAAAAGCATACAAAACTCACAATAACCAGTAAATACTAATAATAGGCCTTATTAGGGAATTCGCTCCAATTTTGGGTCCGATCCATATAAATGGTAACGAGTTGCATGTAATAACGACTGATGAATGAACAACTGAATGTGAAACAACAATTTCATGAGAGACATCCTAATTAATAAACAACACAACCTGGTCATATAATAGACGTCCACTTCTCATAAAGGTTGCGGGCAATGCAGTTAATATTGTTGTATGGGCGCACTCATCCCACTTACTTCAACTTTTTAGATATTTCACTTTTAGACGTTAATAAAACAAAAGATCACTTATAAATGATTTTACTTACATGCTAAACGCATTTAAACAATATGCAGTGTGGCTCATATCCTGTAGATGAAACCAAACTTATTCAGCGCCAAACTTGCGAAACAGTGAAGCGAAATAAGCTGATATTTGAAAAGAAAGCCAAATAAGCATTGAACGTCCAGCTGGTCAAAACTGGTGAGACAGCGCTAAGGCATACGGCGACTCGATACGCAATCGCGAAAAAGTGCTGATGGCGATCGATCCTCCGCGGCGGATCAATTCGATCGTCCTAAATTGCGCGCACATGTACACTCCATGTTCAACTATCATGTATTCATAAAAATGGTTCTTTCGCGTTTGCGCGCAACTCCTTTTCAATGATAATCCCTATAGATAGCTCGTTTCATCGATACCGAATGTCCCTAATACTTATTGACATATTTTGACAGGTGAGGTTTTTTTGCAACACCTCCTCTAAAATGTTTTTGGATGATTTCTGTGGTTGGTCGCGGTAACGTGTTCGATGGACAACGATTGCAATAATGGCACAGTTGAATACCATTTGTCCGAATTCTGTCTTCTCAGCGTTTAAAAAAAAAAGAAACTATTTTCAGGAAGGCGCCGATAATATAAAGCATACGCTGCAGGCCAAAATGAAGACGAGCACAGACCACATGTCGGTTTCAGGAAAAAACTGAGTTGAACGCTCATAGCTTCTTTTAAAAAAACGATGAGAAGAATGAGTTAAATAAAGGTGCAGAATTGAGCGAGGAAAGAGTGAGAAGAGTAGTATTTGTGCTATGCTTTGCCGATAAATTATCAAAAATATCAAAAAATAAATTATAAGTGTTTCATCAACACTTGACTTTTACTGTTATGGAACGAAAAGAAGTTAGCGACGGCTTAAACGGTAACAATTCCGAAAATTATTAACTGAACAACTTCAAAGCGGCTGAAAAGTAGTAATTGTAAAAGGTATTCATTTGAATAAACAGTTTCATTTTTTTCAAAAAAATTTTTTTTCAAAAATTTTCAAAATATTTTCAAAAAATTTTCCACATGATATATTTTCTCTCTCTCTCTCTGTGCTTCTAAACAGAACCAATAGCAGTACAACCAGCAAACAATCTAAATTGAACTGACAAGCTAGAACAAAAAAATCATATCGCTATGATACACATAAGAGAGAACTCTCAAAAAACACTTTGCATTTGTACAAGGAAGCGTCCGATTTGCGCTCCATGCGAAATGCTCGTATTCCGGATTGCATTTTCACTTCACAATTCATTCGTAGTAACTAACAAATAAGCGTACATCATTGAGGGCTATGAACGTCAAATGACGTTTCACTGGCCGACTTGCATAGATTAAATTCTGTTCCGTCGTTCAATGTGATTAGCAGCCAAATCTCAAACGATCGTAGAAGCTAGATCTTAACCAAGTGCTTTACATTTTCGCCCACGCAATCAGTTTAAGTAAAAGTAAAAGTAAAGTAATCGATAAGCAAAGTAAAAGTGATCGATTCCAAAAGAAACGACTACGATAGCATTGCAACTTTGGTACCCATTTTCATTGCAAGAATATTTGCGAATTGCTTAATTGCAATCGTTGTGAGGGCGCCAAAACATATCAATTCTCTATAGGCTGCGCTAAATTCGTTACCATTGATTCGCTAAAAGCAGACGAGGAAACAAATCAATTGTGCAATGCAAGACGAATTTGCATTTACTATAATTGCATGACACGAATTTTATATTTACTATAATTGCATGAGACGAATTTTTCATTTACTATAATTGCATTAGACGAATTTGCATTTACTATGGTTGCATGAGACGAATTTGCACCTACTATAATTGCATGATCGTTGCGACATATTTATCAATCATACTGATTACAGTAGCATACACTACAAACAAGCAATGAAGCGTGATCGATAGCGCATTGATATATTATCTTGATTGATCAATCGCAAAATATATCCTGTTTTGCATTTCGGCGAGCTAAACGCATTTCGACCGATTGCAAAACCTATACGTTCTTTTTTGCCCCTTTAGACGTTCATAACTCTTTTTGAAGTCCATGAATTAAATGGAAATTTGAAACAGACGCCAGTAGTACTATGGCATGAATTGTATACATTTAATTTCATTATTTAGGTTAAATTCTTTCCGAGCCTAACCTATGGAAGTATGATACGTAACAATGAAGTCATAATACATATGAGCACATATATGTTATAGTACCATTATTACGCAATAATTTACAAATGCTAAATTGCTAATGCTCTTTAATACTGGTACCGTTTTTAATACTAGTAATACCGAAATACTGTGATCCCATAATACTAGTAATAATAGTACCGTATTAATACCAGTAATAACAGCATCGTATTTTAACGTAACTTCGATGTAATGATTCGCATAAATTTCGTGAAATAAACAAAGAAACAAAAGAACGTTTTAAAGAGGACGGTGCATTCAAATAGTTCCGATTGGATTTGTGCTTTGAGTCAAACAAAAAAGAAAATATGTAAAAGATGAATTTAACGATTGTTCCGCTGAAATTTTCAATACGACGACTACTGCAATAAAAATATTCCTCGACAAACAGACATCGTTTTTGTGAATGCCACTAATGTTCGACGCGATCGACAAACAGAAGACATGCATGCGAATTCGATTGCATGTGATCATGTTCCATATTTGTTTGGTCGTATCTCTGATCACATCTTCTTGATCTCTTGCATATTTCATTTATTTATCACTATCTTATCAATTAATTACTCCCTATACTTTTGTATCGATTTCTCTCAGTTTTTATTTTGCTATTCAGATATTAGGATATACTATTCAGATGCTACCGATATTAGGATAGCGTTTTGAAACGTCTAAAGCATGGATAACAATTACAACGACGCACCCAAAAAAAAAAGATCAACCATGGTTGAAATCCTTTCGTTTACAGGTTTCGCTATGCTTAAACTATGTAAGTTATCACAAAATCAAGTGAGCACAAAATCGGAACTCGATATGAGAAGCAATTATAAGCGTAGTTATTCGACTATTGTGTAAGAGCAACACAACTCGCTTCTTCATTTTTGTCGTTAAAAAGCTTATTGGAGATATTTCAGTGGAATGCACTCACTTGATTTTTTGATATCAATTTTGTGATATCACAAGATTTTGTGATATCACAAAATGATACCACAAGATTTTGTGATATCATTTTGTGATATTTTGTGATATGCACTCACCCATCAAGCGACGTTGAGTGAAGATTGATCACATGAGTCATATATATCCGCATTTTCATAGATCTGACGGACAAGAAACCTGCATTATCGATCTTTCATCTTGTTGTTTACATTTTGCGAGCGCACTTTTTTTTTGCCGACATGAAACGCACAAAAACACGAAAAACGTAACAACGAGTTGTCTTGAGTCTCGATCGAGTATGGGACGTATGCTAATTACAATTTAATACGACTCTTACCTGTGTTATTTTGGAATTTTTGCATGGTTAAAATATAATCATCAAATGATAAATTAGCTGAATGTTAATTAAGCACTGAACAATAATGGATTAGCAAGCAAAAAAGCTTTATCTATATATTACACAGATGATTGTAAGGAATTTTAAGATTGTCATCACTCTAACTTTTGAACAAGTTAATTTTTTTCAATTTTTCCTTTTCCCATTAATTAATCTCCCAAATGGCTAGTACAGCAAAATAAAATAAACTGAAAATTCACAGTTTTAAAGGCTAAGTTATGCGAAAATCACATAAATGTCAGCGTGATACTCAAAGAGTTTTCATAATGAAAAATCGCTCTAATCTCAGAAAGCTTTCTGTAAGAGGGAATTATTACCTTCTATGAGCGAAGTGATTTACAAATACACGAACAAATAGAGCATTATGCAGTTTCCCCCGCCCTTTCCACCATTAGGTAAAGACGCGTAATGCTCGCATACATATATTTGTATAAATGCATCTGTTTCGACGTTTCGTTGGCATATATACTTACTGCTATGTGCAATTCTTTCCTGTGTATTATTCAGTTCAGTTCGATTTAATTCATTCACCCAGAAAATAAAACGGCTTGAAGTTCGAGCTTTACTTGCGGATTACGTTTTCATTCGCCCAAAACGATTTTGGTTTTCAATCAGTTCTAGCCAGACACGAAAACCGGCTGTAAGAAAACAATTATTAGAACTAAATAAATTAATAATTTTTCAAATAAATTTTTCAACGTTTTTTAAGTCGAGAGCAATTTCGTTCCATTTTCTAAGCCACAAACAATGAACACGTTTAGCTCGTCGCGAACAGTTGCACATCATAAAAAAGTGGTGGTTCACAAATGAACGGACACAATTCAACAAAGAACTGGTTAGGCCAAAAAAAAAGAGAAAAAAAAGCACTTGGTCTACAACTTGCTTGCTCATTAATGGCAACATCATCAGTTTGAGGAGAGTTTTGCAGAGCATAGAATTTTTTTTTTTGTGGATGAAAATACACAGACTGAAATTTTTGCAAGACACAAGACAAACTCGAAAATTTTTCCAGAAGCACTTCGCTGAAAAGGAAAACGCGACCACTATTCTACATCCAAATGCAACACTCCTAATAATGTTTTCGTTCACAAGAGCCCTCTCGATTATACGATATTTTTGTAAATGATATTTAAAGAAAAAGGTGTGCGCTTTTTTTTGTGCCTTCATATTTGTCTGTTGTACTTTTCAGCGTAATTGCTGCTTACTGCAAACCTCGGATCCTGGCACAATATCGATCCGAGAACGCTGTTCCGGGTGACTACCAGCAATTTCATTTGTTTCTTGAAAATAAAATTTCATGATACACATCTTCTTGTACTTATATCGTTATATGGTTTAGTTATACCGATTACCATATGCCATTTGGTGAGCGAAACATTAGTAATTGAAGCCGCATTAGATGATAAACTGAAACACTCTTGCAAACAATGAACACCAAGAATCGTTATAAGAATTGAAAAGTTGTACGCTTGTTGACCCGTTTAGCGAAATCATGACGCCTGATACTGGTACTACAGCTTATGATCCTCCCGACTATTGCATTTCATTCCGCTGAAAATAAGTTGGAAGATTCCTCCTTCCCCTAACCCTCTCCTCTCCCTCCCCCCTCTCTCCAACCCCTCGTCTCCCACCTCGGTCTTGCTGACTCACGTCCGCAGTTTTGCCGAACATGAGAAATGTAGTAGCCGAAGGTCAACGGAGTAACTCGCCATTTAACCACATTACACTCCAATGAACTACCACAAAACCTCGAACTAAAAGCCTGCCTGTAAAATTCATCGCTTCCTGGGAAGCGTTTTTTCGAAGAGAGAAGAACACTAGGCAGATTACGTCGAAAAATTGCAACTTTTTTCGGATAGCACTCATTCATTGATTGACTGATAACGTTGATTCACTGATTGACTGATAGCACTGTTTCACTGATAGCACTCTTTAACGTTTTCGGATTCGTTAGCGATAATTACCATAACGCTATATGTTTCTTAGCTATCGATGCTCTTCATTACCTTTTCAGATGAGCGATCAATGTCGCTATTACATCATAATTGCTTCTTCTTCTTTTAGAAAATGTGCTGTTAATCATGAAGTAATCAATTTTTGTCGGAACTTTTACAAAGTTCTCCGCTCAAACTTTCACTTTAATTTTTGATAATCATAACATTTAACACAATTAACTTTAAACAGAACCCTATCAAACGTAAGAAAACTTTCTTTCCTAGACACTATACTGCATTTTACCACGTTCTAATTGTTATACCTTATGCGTAAATATTAATTATCTCTTGAAAGAGCAAAAAAAAACTCATAACACCATAGTAGAATACAGTTTGTATCAAGAAGAAAAAAAACAGCTAATTTTACCTCTCCTGAATAATAAATTTGTAACGCTTCTTAAATATGACGAGTGCCGCTTTACGGTCCTTTCATACATCGCATATGAGATGTCTATAGCGTTAGTTAAGCATTCATTAACTTTGTCACTCATCATTTTCTACATAGCGATTGTGTATCTGAGTTTAGAGAAGATGGGATGATGATATTTTGTGAACGTGAAGTTGTGGTTGTAGAATTCAGTAACGTATGGAACGAGCGCAAAAAGTGGTTCTAAGGAACTAAATGTTTGACTAGTTGATTGCGTTCAGAGAAACTTTTTCGTTTTGATTTTATCATATCTCCTCGTTTGATTTTTTTAAAAGTATTTACTAATCGTTTGGCTAAAATATAAGCGCGAAATGTGAAAGAATACCTATGCACTTCTATGGGATCTTAATGAAATGTGGTGGTGAGCGGGCGGAAGGTTTTATTTTTTTTAATAAACTCTTTTGTAATTATCGACTATCAGCAAAGGAGATAAGGCCTAGGAAATTCTATATAGATCGGTTCTGTTCTCAATTTAATTTTTTTATAACAGTATTGCTTGTTATAGCAGGATATCGCAAAACTGTTCTTATTCCGTTCACTACAGCAACGTTATTTCACTTTGACTATTGCAGTGCCCCCTGTCGTTTTTCGACTAATTTCGTTTTGATTTCCGCAAAACGATCAGCGTTATAAATAAATAATAATAAATTAAATAATAAATGAAATTGGAATTAAATTATTAGAAAATAATTAAAATTGAAATGACCCATAATGGATTTCTTTCGCCTTTTATGCTAAGCTTATTTTTGGTACCATTAATGAGTTCTTTTTTTTTTTTTACTATTTCAGTTTTGATGATTTCATGATGAGCTATTTTAGAAAAATGAACTTTACAATTTTAAATGGTTTGACCAATTGATGAGTGAATTGCAAGAGGCTCGTTCTTAACCGAAAATCTCAGCCTTCGATCCCATTTCCAATTTATCTTCATTTCAGTCATTTCTTGTATTTTTCAAGCTATTTGTCCCAAATGTTGGCCAATAGAAATGTACAAAAACTTTGATTACTTTTTGCGTTTTGAAGTTACCATCCAGCAAAATGTTCATCACGAGGTAAGTGTTTTGTTCATTGATAAATTTCGCTTTTTTTTTTAAAATTTAAATCTTCATCTGTCGAGCATTGTAAACAGAAGAAATTACACGCTAATTCTTTATTAATCACGTTCCAAGTGGATAAACGTATGCGGGCAACCGAATTTCTACGATCCCATCTCAACGTCACATTTGAAGTTCCTTTTTTCTTTGAACAATATCACACATTTTCGAAGAAAATCCGATGGTCTGTTAAGGATGGAATTTCCTAACGTTTCTACATTGCTGTAATATTCAAAATGAGACTGAACCTTAGTCAGGATCGTTTTTAACGATGAACTTATACGGCTTCTTCTGGTGCTCAAAATTTCAGCCTTTAGATAGCAAACATTTCCAAGAGCAAAAATTCACGTCAATATCAAATTTTGGTTTTTCTACTTTTTTTTTTCTGGAACTACAGTGAGAACATTTCTACTTTTCTGGAACATCTCACCAAGGATTCCGCTCTTCGGTACACCTATGTGAGCTCACCACGACATTACATAACTTTACGTTGGTTTACCTCCATCCCTTATGAGCTGATCTAGACCGTTCATAAGACAATGCCCATAGGCGAAAGGCAGGAGGCCAGCCTAGGCTTAGAATATGGATGGGATGGAGGAAATGCGAAGGCGTTTTCTTATATGGTGAGATGTCTCGAAATAACACTAAAGCAGTTGGAACATCTCACCAAGGATTCCGCTCTTCGGTACACCTATGTGAGCTCACCACGACATTACATAACTTTACGTTGGTTTACCTCCATCCCTTATGAGCTGATCTAGACCGTTCATAAGACAATGCCCATAGGCGAAAGGCAGGAGGCCAGCCTAGGCTTAGAATATGGATGGGATGGAGGAAATGCGAAGGCGTTTTCTTATATGGTGAGATGTCTCGAAATAACACTAAAGCAGTTGGAACATCTCACCAAGGATTCCGCTCTTCGGTACACCTATGTGAGCTCACCACGACATTACATAACTTTACGTTGGTTTACCTCCATCCCTTATGAGCTGATCTAGACCGTTCATAAGACAATGCCCATAGGCGAAAGGCAGGAGGCCAGCCTAGGCTTAGAATATGGATGGGATGGAGGAAATGCGAAGGCGTTTTCTTATATGGTGAGATGTCTCGAAATAACACTAAAGCAGTTGGAACATCTCACCAAGGATTCCGCTCTTCGGTACACCTATGTGAGCTCACCACGACATTACATAACTTTACGTTGGTTTACCTCCATCCCTTATGAGCTGATCTAGACCGTTCATAAGACAATGCCCATAGGCGAAAGGCAGGAGGCCAGCCTAGGCTTAGAATATGGATGGGATGGAGGAAATGCGAAGGCGTTTTCTTATATGGTGAGATGTCTCGAAATAACACTAAAGCAGTTGGAACATCTCACCAAGGATTCCGCTCTTCGGTACACCTATGTGAGCTCACCACGACATTACATAACTTTACGTTGGTTTACCTCCATCCCTTATGAGCTGATCTAGACCGTTCATAAGACAATGCCCATAGGCGAAAGGCAGGAGGCCAGCCTAGGCTTAGAATATGGATGGGATGGAGGAAATGCGAAGGCGTTTTCTTATATGGTGAGATGTCTCGAAATAACACTAAAGCAGTTGGAACATCTCACCAAGGATTCCGCTCTTCGGTACACCTATGTGAGCTCACCACGACATTACATAACTTTACGTTGGTTTACCTCCATCCCTTATGAGCTGATCTAGACCGTTCATAAGACAATGCCCATAGGCGAAAGGCAGGAGGCCAGCCTAGGCTTAGAATATGGATGGGATGGAGGAAATGCGAAGGCGTTTTCTTATATGGTGAGATGTCTCGAAATAACACTAAAGCAGTTGGAACATCTCACCAAGGATTCCGCTCTTCGGTACACCTATGTGAGCTCACCACGACATTACATAACTTTACGTTGGTTTACCTCCATCCCTTATGAGCTGATCTAGACCGTTCATAAGACAATGCCCATAGGCGAAAGGCAGGAGGCCAGCCTAGGCTTAGAATATGGATGGGATGGAGGAAATGCGAAGGCGTTTTCTTATATGGTGAGATGTCTCGAAATAACACTAAAGCAGTTGGAACATCTCACCAAGGATTCCGCTCTTCGGTACACCTATGTGAGCTCACCACGACATTACATAACTTTACGTTGGTTTACCTCCATCCCTTATGAGCTGATCTAGACCGTTCATAAGACAATGCCCATAGGCGAAAGGCAGGAGGCCAGCCTAGGCTTAGAATATGGATGGGATGGAGGAAATGCGAAGGCGTTTTCTTATATGGTGAGATGTCTCGAAATAACACTAAAGCAGTTGGAACATCTCACCAAGGATTCCGCTCTTCGGTACACCTATGTGAGCTCACCACGACATTACATAACTTTACGTTGGTTTACCTCCATCCCTTATGAGCTGATCTAGACCGTTCATAAGACAATGCCCATAGGCGAAAGGCAGGAGGCCAGCCTAGGCTTAGAATATGGATGGGATGGAGGAAATGCGAAGGCGTTTTCTTATATGGTGAGATGTCTCGAAATAACACTAAAGCAGTTGGAACATCTCACCAAGGATTCCGCTCTTCGGTACACCTATGTGAGCTCACCACGACATTACATAACTTTACGTTGGTTTACCTCCATCCCTTATGAGCTGATCTAGACCGTTCATAAGACAATGCCCATAGGCGAAAGGCAGGAGGCCAGCCTAGGCTTAGAATATGGATGGGATGGAGGAAATGCGAAGGCGTTTTCTTATATGGTGAGATGTCTCGAAATAACACTAAAGCAGTTGGAACATCTCACCAAGGATTCCGCTCTTCGGTACACCTATGTGAGCTCACCACGACATTACATAACTTTACGTTGGTTTACCTCCATCCCTTATGAGCTGATCTAGACCGTTCATAAGACAATGCCCATAGGCGAAAGGCAGGAGGCCAGCCTAGGCTTAGAATATGGATGGGATGGAGGAAATGCGAAGGCGTTTTCTTATATGGTGAGATGTCTCGAAATAACACTAAAGCAGTTGGAACATCTCACCAAGGATTCCGCTCTTCGGTACACCTATGTGAGCTCACCACGACATTACATAACTTTACGTTGGTTTACCTCCATCCCTTATGAGCTGATCTAGACCGTTCATAAGACAATGCCCATAGGCGAAAGGCAGGAGGCCAGCCTAGGCTTAGAATATGGATGGGATGGAGGAAATGCGAAGGCGTTTTCTTATATGGTGAGATGTCTCGAAATAACACTAAAGCAGTTGGAACATCTCACCAAGGATTCCGCTCTTCGGTACACCTATGTGAGCTCACCACGACATTACATAACTTTACGTTGGTTTACCTCCATCCCTTATGAGCTGATCTAGACCGTTCATAAGACAATGCCCATAGGCGAAAGGCAGGAGGCCAGCCTAGGCTTAGAATATGGATGGGATGGAGGAAATGCGAAGGCGTTTTCTTATATGGTGAGATGTCTCGAAATAACACTAAAGCAGTTGGAACATCTCACCAAGGATTCCGCTCTTCGGTACACCTATGTGAGCTCACCACGACATTACATAACTTTACGTTGGTTTACCTCCATCCCTTATGAGCTGATCTAGACCGTTCATAAGACAATGCCCATAGGCGAAAGGCAGGAGGCCAGCCTAGGCTTAGAATATGGATGGGATGGAGGAAATGCGAAGGCGTTTTCTTATATGGTGAGATGTCTCGAAATAACACTAAAGCAGTTGGAACATCTCACCAAGGATTCCGCTCTTCGGTACACCTATGTGAGCTCACCACGACATTACATAACTTTACGTTGGTTTACCTCCATCCCTTATGAGCTGATCTAGACCGTTCATAAGACAATGCCCATAGGCGAAAGGCAGGAGGCCAGCCTAGGCTTAGAATATGGATGGGATGGAGGAAATGCGAAGGCGTTTTCTTATATGGTGAGATGTCTCGAAATAACACTAAAGCAGTTGGAACATCTCACCAAGGATTCCGCTCTTCGGTACACCTATGTGAGCTCACCACGACATTACATAACTTTACGTTGGTTT
The DNA here is from genome assembly GCA_000803305.1 of Toxocara canis. Classification (NCBI taxonomy): domain Eukaryota; kingdom Metazoa; phylum Nematoda; class Chromadorea; order Rhabditida; family Toxocaridae; genus Toxocara; species Toxocara canis. The sequence goes on along the minus strand of JPKZ01001447.1, from coordinate 406,183 downwards.
ACCTCCATCCCTTATGAGCTGATCTAGACCGTTCATAAGACAATGCCCATAGGCGAAAGGCAGGAGGCCAGCCTAGGCTTAGAATATGGATGGGATGGAGGAAATGCGAAGGCGTTTTCTTATATGGTGAGATGTCTCGAAATAACACTAAAGCAGTTGGAACATCTCACCAAGGATTCCGCTCTTCGGTACACCTATGTGAGCTCACCACGACATTACATAACTTTACGTTGGTTTACCTCCATCCCTTATGAGCTGATCTAGACCGTTCATAAGACAATGCCCATAGGCGAAAGGCAGGAGGCCAGCCTAGGCTTAGAATATGGATGGGATGGAGGAAATGCGAAGGCGTTTTCTTATATGGTGAGATGTCTCGAAATAACACTAAAGCAGTTGGAACATCTCACCAAGGATTCCGCTCTTCGGTACACCTATGTGAGCTCACCACGACATTACATAACTTTACGTTGGTTTACCTCCATCCCTTATGAGCTGATCTAGACCGTTCATAAGACAATGCCCATAGGCGAAAGGCAGGAGGCCAGCCTAGGCTTAGAATATGGATGGGATGGAGGAAATGCGAAGGCGTTTTCTTATATGGTGAGATGTCTCGAAATAACACTAAAGCAGTTGGAACATCTCACCAAGGATTCCGCTCTTCGGTACACCTATGTGAGCTCACCACGACATTACATAACTTTACGTTGGTTTACCTCCATCCCTTATGAGCTGATCTAGACCGTTCATAAGACAATGCCCATAGGCGAAAGGCAGGAGGCCAGCCTAGGCTTAGAATATGGATGGGATGGAGGAAATGCGAAGGCGTTTTCTTATATGGTGAGATGTCTCGAAATAACACTAAAGCAGTTGGAACATCTCACCAAGGATTCCGCTCTTCGGTACACCTATGTGAGCTCACCACGACATTACATAACTTTACGTTGGTTTACCTCCATCCCTTATGAGCTGATCTAGACCGTTCATAAGACAATGCCCATAGGCGAAAGGCAGGAGGCCAGCCTAGGCTTAGAATATGGATGGGATGGAGGAAATGCGAAGGCGTTTTCTTATATGGTGAGATGTCTCGAAATAACACTAAAGCAGTTGGAACATCTCACCAAGGATTCCGCTCTTCGGTACACCTATGTGAGCTCACCACGACATTACATAACTTTACGTTGGTTTACCTCCATCCCTTATGAGCTGATCTAGACCGTTCATAAGACAATGCCCATAGGCGAAAGGCAGGAGGCCAGCCTAGGCTTAGAATATGGATGGGATGGAGGAAATGCGAAGGCGTTTTCTTATATGGTGAGATGTCTCGAAATAACACTAAAGCAGTTGGAACATCTCACCAAGGATTCCGCTCTTCGGTACACCTATGTGAGCTCACCACGACATTACATAACTTTACGTTGGTTTACCTCCATCCCTTATGAGCTGATCTAGACCGTTCATAAGACAATGCCCATAGGCGAAAGGCAGGAGGCCAGCCTAGGCTTAGAATATGGATGGGATGGAGGAAATGCGAAGGCGTTTTCTTATATGGTGAGATGTCTCGAAATAACACTAAAGCAGTTGGAACATCTCACCAAGGATTCCGCTCTTCGGTACACCTATGTGAGCTCACCACGACATTACATAACTTTACGTTGGTTTACCTCCATCCCTTATGAGCTGATCTAGACCGTTCATAAGACAATGCCCATAGGCGAAAGGCAGGAGGCCAGCCTAGGCTTAGAATATGGATGGGATGGAGGAAATGCGAAGGCGTTTTCTTATATGGTGAGATGTCTCGAAATAACACTAAAGCAGTTGGAACATCTCACCAAGGATTCCGCTCTTCGGTACACCTATGTGAGCTCACCACGACATTACATAACTTTACGTTGGTTTACCTCCATCCCTTATGAGCTGATCTAGACCGTTCATAAGACAATGCCCATAGGCGAAAGGCAGGAGGCCAGCCTAGGCTTAGAATATGGATGGGATGGAGGAAATGCGAAGGCGTTTTCTTATATGGTGAGATGTCTCGAAATAACACTAAAGCAGTTGGAACATCTCACCAAGGATTCCGCTCTTCGGTACACCTATGTGAGCTCACCACGACATTACATAACTTTACGTTGGTTTACCTCCATCCCTTATGAGCTGATCTAGACCGTTCATAAGACAATGCCCATAGGCGAAAGGCAGGAGGCCAGCCTAGGCTTAGAATATGGATGGGATGGAGGAAATGCGAAGGCGTTTTCTTATATGGTGAGATGTCTCGAAATAACACTAAAGCAGTTGGAACATCTCACCAAGGATTCCGCTCTTCGGTACACCTATGTGAGCTCACCACGACATTACATAACTTTACGTTGGTTTACCTCCATCCCTTATGAGCTGATCTAGACCGTTCATAAGACAATGCCCATAGGCGAAAGGCAGGAGGCCAGCCTAGGCTTAGAATATGGATGGGATGGAGGAAATGCGAAGGCGTTTTCTTATATGGTGAGATGTCTCGAAATAACACTAAAGCAGTTGGAACATCTCACCAAGGATTCCGCTCTTCGGTACACCTATGTGAGCTCACCACGACATTACATAACTTTACGTTGGTTTACCTCCATCCCTTATGAGCTGATCTAGACCGTTCATAAGACAATGCCCATAGGCGAAAGGCAGGAGGCCAGCCTAGGCTTAGAATATGGATGGGATGGAGGAAATGCGAAGGCGTTTTCTTATATGGTGAGATGTCTCGAAATAACACTAAAGCAGTTGGAACATCTCACCAAGGATTCCGCTCTTCGGTACACCTATGTGAGCTCACCACGACATTACATAACTTTACGTTGGTTTACCTCCATCCCTTATGAGCTGATCTAGACCGTTCATAAGACAATGCCCATAGGCGAAAGGCAGGAGGCCAGCCTAGGCTTAGAATATGGATGGGATGGAGGAAATGCGAAGGCGTTTTCTTATATGGTGAGATGTCTCGAAATAACACTAAAGCAGTTGGAACATCTCACCAAGGATTCCGCTCTTCGGTACACCTATGTGAGCTCACCACGACATTACATAACTTTACGTTGGTTTACCTCCATCCCTTATGAGCTGATCTAGACCGTTCATAAGACAATGCCCATAGGCGAAAGGCAGGAGGCCAGCCTAGGCTTAGAATATGGATGGGATGGAGGAAATGCGAAGGCGTTTTCTTATATGGTGAGATGTCTCGAAATAACACTAAAGCAGTTGGAACATCTCACCAAGGATTCCGCTCTTCGGTACACCTATGTGAGCTCACCACGACATTACATAACTTTACGTTGGTTTACCTCCATCCCTTATGAGCTGATCTAGACCGTTCATAAGACAATGCCCATAGGCGAAAGGCAGGAGGCCAGCCTAGGCTTAGAATATGGATGGGATGGAGGAAATGCGAAGGCGTTTTCTTATATGGTGAGATGTCTCGAAATAACACTAAAGCAGTTGGAACATCTCACCAAGGATTCCGCTCTTCGGTACACCTATGTGAGCTCACCACGACATTACATAACTTTACGTTGGTTTACCTCCATCCCTTATGAGCTGATCTAGACCGTTCATAAGACAATGCCCATAGGCGAAAGGCAGGAGGCCAGCCTAGGCTTAGAATATGGATGGGATGGAGGAAATGCGAAGGCGTTTTCTTATATGGTGAGATGTCTCGAAATAACACTAAAGCAGTTGGAACATCTCACCAAGGATTCCGCTCTTCGGTACACCTATGTGAGCTCACCACGACATTACATAACTTTACGTTGGTTTACCTCCATCCCTTATGAGCTGATCTAGACCGTTCATAAGACAATGCCCATAGGCGAAAGGCAGGAGGCCAGCCTAGGCTTAGAATATGGATGGGATGGAGGAAATGCGAAGGCGTTTTCTTATATGGTGAGATGTCTCGAAATAACACTAAAGCAGTTGGAACATCTCACCAAGGATTCCGCTCTTCGGTACACCTATGTGAGCTCACCACGACATTACATAACTTTACGTTGGTTTACCTCCATCCCTTATGAGCTGATCTAGACCGTTCATAAGACAATGCCCATAGGCGAAAGGCAGGAGGCCAGCCTAGGCTTAGAATATGGATGGGATGGAGGAAATGCGAAGGCGTTTTCTTATATGGTGAGATGTCTCGAAATAACACTAAAGCAGTTGGAACATCTCACCAAGGATTCCGCTCTTCGGTACACCTATGTGAGCTCACCACGACATTACATAACTTTACGTTGGTTTACCTCCATCCCTTATGAGCTGATCTAGACCGTTCATAAGACAATGCCCATAGGCGAAAGGCAGGAGGCCAGCCTAGGCTTAGAATATGGATGGGATGGAGGAAATGCGAAGGCGTTTTCTTATATGGTGAGATGTCTCGAAATAACACTAAAGCAGTTGGAACATCTCACCAAGGATTCCGCTCTTCGGTACACCTATGTGAGCTCACCACGACATTACATAACTTTACGTTGGTTTACCTCCATCCCTTATGAGCTGATCTAGACCGTTCATAAGACAATGCCCATAGGCGAAAGGCAGGAGGCCAGCCTAGGCTTAGATTTTTTTTTAAAATTTAAATCTTCATCTGTCGAGCATTGTAAACAGAAGAAATTACACGCTAATTCTTTATTAATCACGTTCCAAGTGGATAAACGTATGCGGGCAACCGAATTTCTACGATCCCATCTCAACGTCACATTTGAAGTTCCTTTTTTCTTTGAACAATATCACACATTTTCGAAGAAAATCCGATGGTCTGTTAAGGATGGAATTTCCTAACGTTTCTACATTGCTGTAATATTCAAAATGAGACTGAACCTTAGTCAGGATCGTTTTTAACGATGAACTTATACGGCTTCTTCTGGTGCTCAAAATTTCAGCCTTTAGATAGCAAACATTTCCAAGAGCAAAAATTCACGTCAATATCAAATTTTGGTTTTTCTACTTTCTTTTTTTTTTTCTGGAACTACAGTGAGAACATTTCTACTTTTCTGGAACATCTCACCAAGGATTCCGCTCTTCGGTACACCTATGTGAGCTCACCACGACATTACATAACTTTACGTTGGTTTACCTCCATCCCTTATGAGCTGATCTAGACCGTTCATAAGACAATGCCCATAGGCGAAAGGCAGGAGGCCAGCCTAGGCTTAGAATATGGATGGGATGGAGGAAATGCGAAGGCGTTTTCTTATATGGTGAGATGTCTCGAAATAACACTAAAGCAGTTCGTCGGTCTTCTATATGAGTTATTAACCTGCTTCAATAAAGAAGCAATTGCCGTCTGTACCGTACCCGTACGAATAACACACTAAAACAACCAGCCCGCAATCAATCAGTCGGTAAACGGGAGCATGTTCCAAACTAGGAAGGTGTACGCAATATAATTTTTGTTCCTAACAGATGCTGTGATTAATGAAATCTCATAAATCTTATTCTCCTGATTACAACGACAAAAGCAGTACCTCTAAAAATCACAAGAAGATTTTGAAATTTAAGTACGATCCAAAAGATAGCACAAAAATGATCATATTTTTATGCAAATCGGGTCAAACATTTAGCGATAACCATTACTGTTTAAGTCGCAACCTTATAACGTAAACGTTACAGTCGGCTCTTTCAGAATAAATACCGTTTAGGGTAGTGCAAAAATCCTGACTGGAGGTGAGTCCCTGATCCTGACGTGCATCTCCTCGATGGGATCCCTTCTCCCTGACTGTAAATCTCCCTTTGCAAAACATTACACTGACATATCTCAGCGACCTCTTTTCGTCGCTTATGTTCCAAAACTTATTCGTTGTTGATTTTCCGCCAACCTATATCACACTACTTTCACTTTTTAAATACTTCCTTCAAGCAGTGACCAGAAGGACGTCTTCAAATATCTAAAAAAAAACAGTTAAGATAGGATAAACCGCTACACATTGGTATGACAAGCGTTATATATGCTCGAAATACGGACTATCAACGATGCTGTATGCAAGCACACAAGCTACACAAATGTGCCATACCGAAGCGATCAGCAACACCTGCAACCAATATACCATCGAACAAAATCACTTCTTTTGTCGTGCTTGTAGAATTGTAACTTAACAGTATTTCCGAAAACAGCATTTTTTTTCTGTTGTTTATTGTTGCGAATATCTAAGCATTATCGTCATTTCTCTTTATTTTCGCGAAAAACGCATTGAATTATTGTCGATATCTTTAACACAATAAATTACGAGAGTAATAAATAAGCGGAACGAACGCATCAATTGATAAACATTGTTCTTCCAGTGTGGCCGCATCAGCTATGGGACAACAACCCAGAGATTACCATACATCTCAGGTAAAAAAGAACCCAACCAATCAAATTCTCCAAACTGTGAACAACACTTAACTGTTCACCTCTTGGCATTTCCAGTGTGTTATTTCGATAATGGTGGCGTATTAGAAGGGGTCTTTGAAATGATGAACGCGACAGGACAGCAGGACCTGAGCGTTTAGTTAATCACATTTCCCTTCGTTCGCTGGTCTAATGGGTTTAGTAAACGAGTGAACCAGTCGACGAAACTCGATCAGTTTAACACTTCCTCTTTTCTTTCTTTCCAACATTTTCGCAATCTATCCCGCAATGACAGCCATTATCGTTAACTTCTTTATCACAACGTCTTTCCCACGTTTGCACGTTCTCATGGCATTCACATCCAATCCAGTGACCATTAAAAATAAAAAAGCGAAAAATGTTAAGGAAGAATAGCACGTATAGCACCATTATCAATAACCACACTTAAAAATAAATAATAACAACAGCGCACTATTTCGTCTATACTTTATGAAGTAGCTGGAACTACTTTGGGTACGCAACGCGAATTTTCTCCACTTCTTTGCTCCCTGTAGCCCCCTTTTAATATTTTCTTCAAGTCATTTTCGAGATTTTTTCTTGTAACAGAAAAGTAAGAAGACATATTCACAGGTACAGTGCTGCTCACAATGAAGGGTCGTAATATGCATGAAAAGCCATAAAAAGCAACTTTCAAGGCACTATTATCAAACTACCTTCAAATCAGTCATATCTTGACAAAGCCGTGAAAACGGAATTTCTCCAGAGGAGACTTTGCGGGTGCCCTGCGGGTCCAGTAAAGATTCATGGACCAATGATAGACCGTAACTCATTGTTTACAGCAACCGTTCAACCACTTATGCCCTAATACTCAAACTAATTCGTCGTGATGGAACGATAGATAATTTAAAGTGAAGTGAAGCAAATATGTTTGAGATGCAATGAAGCGTACCCTGTAGTGTCATGCTTTTATCTTGTGCAACAAAAGCAATTTAACCTAACACAGTTTTAATGTTTATTCATAAATTACGTTGTTCCGCAAATCACCAAAAGCTCTCACAATACGATAATTAATTGTAGTAAGCTGCAAAAACATCCAAAACGAGGCACACCACAACACAGTCCAAAGTCCAATATTATACTGCACTACGCTATACTTTCAACGTTTTCTGGGCATCTATTGCAATGCGTTGTACTTTGAGAGCTTACGATGACCAGCGAAATATGTAACTGATAGGCAAACATTTATGCTGTGTTACTTTGCACTATGATACAGTTCATTGTGAGGCATGGAAATGAACGAAAAATCATGTATGACGTCTGGGTTGTCATGTATGACATCTGGGTTGTACACGTATATCCGTACACAGAATTCCATGTTAAGAACGAGATTCCACAACCAAAAAAAACCGTCCCAGCTCGGAAAGTTTCCTGTTTTACATATTTTTAATACGACAACTGGATTCAATTTGTTTCCTACATCTGTAAAAATCACAAACAAGCATTTGGCATAATGAGAGACGAAAAGGGAAGCAGCACTTAAAGCTTAAGCATAGAAAAGTATTTGTGGGATCTGTCCACCTTGTACACCGGTCCCATTCTTGCTGTCGGCCGATGGAGTAAAGAAGAAGTTGACATATTCCTCACGATCAGGCCTCTTACCATAATAGTTGATCAGAACAACCACCTCCGACATACCCTGTAAGCAATCCGAAAACTACAGCGGTACCGAAAGTACAATAACGCACTTGCATAACCACTTTCGTATCGCACACATTCATCATTTAGAACGAACGTTTCAAGAAGGCGTTCACTCACTTCACTCTATAATCTATCCTGCATACAGCCTCCTCTACTAATCTTCTCTCTCTCTCTCAAGTAGATATTCCAGGCAAAGCAGTACCAGTCGAACTCTATAAACAGCTCACCTCTTGTCCAAAATGGCTCAACTGATTTCCTTCCATTGTTACGGATGCAGTGTACTGTATATCAGGATCAATCTGCAATAAAAGCAAAGTAGAACAATGTTTATCGCTAGGACGATAAAACAGTTCGCAACGAACATCAATAAGTGATAGACTGAATTATTAATAGGGGTGTTGGTGTGCCCGTTAAGTACCATTCACGCAGTAATGAGCATCCTTTGTTCAACAGTTTTCGCTGTCATCAGGAATCTACACAAGGCTGAGTGTGTTACGGTAATGTTGAGTAATGAATTACTAGAGCGATCATAACGGTTAAACGATTTCGTTCATCACGAACTCCGACTACACGAAATCATTTAAAGCGCCAATCGTTTGAGTCACTTGTAAAGTGAAATAAGTGATGCCCAGAGATCTTTCGCAAAAATACTACTGATAAGACAAAACTCCGTTTACAGCAAAACATGCCAAATCTTCCCCCCCCCTCCCCACAATGTGCAACTTCAAATTTCAAGGGCAATAGGACCAGCGGTCATCGCTACATCGTTTTAAAACCCACCTGAATCGGATGATGAAACAGGAGCGGCTGGGGTTCTGGGAAACCTGATGAATAGAGCGGTCCCTGTGTAGTGGCGAGCACCTCCTGCCCCTTCTTCAGTTCCATTTTCACCTGAATACAGCAATGTACCTTCACCGTCTTCCCGAGCAAACAAAGTAACTGCGTACTCTGCACTAGCTCTAAACTCAAAACGGTTAATCGGCCCCAAATCTGCGCCCTACTTCGCAAGTCGCGTCATTTATGCAAACTGTGCTGGCGCCGTATTGCGTCATTCGCCAAACTGCCGATTTCTAAATCTTGTATATTAGCTGATGCACGCCTTAGTGCACAATTCGTGGTTCGCGGCTACATCAAAAATGAAAGCCCCTGAAACACTGCAATTAATCCCTGTAGAAGAAGGAAGAGAAGGCGGGCGGTGGGCGACGGAGGGGGGGGGGAGGATGGAGACTGAAAGGTTTAATTAACCTAAAACAATGAACACTAACATATAACAACCCTTTTCCGTCTTCTTCTACCTCGTCCCGTAGAGTCAAGATGATCAAAATATAGATTTTTTTTTCGCTTTTTAGTTTTCCTGCAGTCATCCGTTAGGGCATCGATCCTCTATGCAAAATTTTCAATGCTTTCTTGAATGGAGACAACGGATACTCCTCTGCAGTATTTCCGTCCACGACAGCAACGCTATCTTCTTAATTTCCATGCAACCTATAATAAGTGTGACAGGATAGTGGAGAGCAGTATTGCAAAAAAAAGATTTATGGAACGCTTCAGCATGACATGCCATCTTTCCGTATCAAAATTAAGACCGACCCATAACCTACTTGTCGAATGATGACGGCACATCAGAGATGATATCCGTTTCAATGTACAGCCTCACAGTTACATAGAATGCCACTCATGGATGTTTCCTTTATAGTTTCACATCCCTTTACTAGACGGCAAGCTAATACCTCCAATACCTCTTTACCTCTACCTGCCGTTTGTTCAAAATTGCGGGTCACTAAATGATAAATCAAAAAAAAAGTAAACGAGAGCTTTACATTGTAGCGAGACTGTCCACTACTGCTACCGTATAGACCATAACCAGCAACAAAAATTCGTCGATCCACTATAAATTGAATGCTGTCGCAACGGCCACGATAACGCCACTGATTCGTGCTGAAAGTGACGAGCCCCTTAATTGGAACGATGCCAAATAAATTAGAATATGTTGAAAAAAAAGCTGATAAAATCTAGAAAAACACCCGTTTCGAAAAACAGATTCAGAGGATGTAATCTATTAGCTCATTATTTAAATCATCGATAACCTACCGTAACATGCTGGCTGAAACAAACATAAAACGACTAGTTCAATCAGATGATACGTTTGAATCATTCAAAAAAAAGTTATCGACAAGTTTAAAAATTTGATAGCCCCTTCAGCAAAAAAAAAAAAACAGGATAGAAGTCTATACCGATATTATACGGGGGGGGGGGAGGATGGAGACTGAAAGGTTTAATTAACCTAAAACAATGAACACTAACATATAACAACCCTTTTCCGTCTTCTTCTACCTCGTCCCGTAGAGTCAAGATGATCAAAATATAGATTTTTTTTTCGCTTTTTAGTTTTCCTGCAGTCATCCGTTAGGGCATCGATCCTCTATGCAAAATTTTCAATGCTTTCTTGAATGGAGACAACGGATACTCCTCTGCAGTATTTCCGTTCACGACAGCAACGCTATCTTCTTAATTTCCATGCAACCTATAATAAGTGTGACAGGATAGTGGAGAGCAGTATTGCAAAAAAAAGATTTATGGAACGCTTCAGCATGACATGCCATCTTTCCGTATCAAAATTAAGACCGACCCATAACCTACTTGTCGAATGATGACGGCACATCAGAGATGATATCCGTTTCAATGTACAGCCTCACAGTTACATAGAATGCCACTCATGGATGTTTCCTTTATAGTTTCACATCCCTTTACTAGACGGCAAGCTAATACCTCCAATACCTCTTTACCTCTACCTGCCGTTTGTTCAAAATTGCGGGTCACTAAATGATAAATCAAAAAAAAAGTAAACGAGAGCTTTACATTGTAGCGAGACTGTCCACTACTGCTACCGTATAGACCATAACCAGCAACAAAAATTCGTCGATCCACTATAAATTGAATGCTGTCGCAACGGCCACGATAACGCCACTGATTCGTGCTGAAAGTGACGAGCCCCTTAATTGGAACGATGCCAAATAAATTAGAATATGTTGAAAAAAAAGCTGATAAAATCTAGAAAAACACCCGTTTCGAAAAACAGATTCAGAGGATGTAATCTATTAGCTCATTATTTAAATCATCGATAACCTACCGTAACATGCTGGCTGAAACAAACATAAAACGACTAGTTCAATCAGATGATACGTTTGAATCATTCAAAAAAAAGTTATCGACAAGTTTAAAAATTTGATAGCCCCTTCAGCAAAAAAAAAAAAAAAAAAAAAAAAAAAAAAAAAAAAAAAAAAAAAAAAAAAAAAAAAAAAAAAAAAAAAAAAAAAAACAGGATAGAAGTCTATACCGATATTATACACCGTGAACATATTGCAAGAGCTAAAAATGGCTAACCCTTGAAGAACGGTCTGAAATCGCGAGCACACTTGTAGTGGTAAGCCATCGCGCGACTCGACCGGGAAAGGCAAACGAGGCTTTTCCTCTGCCGCAAAATGCAGGAAAATGTTGTTCGTCTCCTGCAATATTCAGAGCCACTAAACACCTCTACGGCATATCGCAGCGATCGCAGCGACTGTGACCTTAAATACAATCCAGAACATCGGATGGTCGAATCCAAAGATCAGCAACTATATCGATGAAAGGGAATCCAGTTTTACATTAATTGGATGAACAAGGATTGAAGCCCAAAGAGTAACTGAGACTACCATCAATAGATGACCGAAGTAAAACCGACGATCAAAGGAAATTACAGATGCTCCTGCAGATGACGTGCAAGGATTGACAGAAGAGAAAGATTTGCTAAATTCTTCAACCGATAAACACTTCTCAAATGGTGCTCATCGTTGGTTCAGTTTCCACTGTCAACAGTATACGCCGAAAAAAAACGATGAGACAAGCTGAAGATAAACTTCCGCTAACCTCTCTCGCCGCCCTCACTGTGTGCATTTCAAATGAGAATGTTCCGCTCTTCATTAATGAAAACAGAAGCTAAACCACTAATGAGCACATTTAAGAAGTTTCTCAATTGAAGCTAGGACCACTTCTGCAAAAAGTGATTCGGCGGATATCAGCTCTTACAACTGCACTTCTCTCTCACCCTCTCCTTCCCCCATTCTCCCCTCCCCCCACCGCCTAGGACAAACAACCACTGCAAGCTCACCATTCGCAACATTGATAAGAGACGGATTGAAATGAACAAGAGATATGTTACCGCCTAGGACAAACAACCACTGCAAGCCCACCATTCGCAGCATTGATAAAAGAGGGATTGAAATGAGCAAGCGATATGTTACGTCTCAACTACAGCTTTCTAAAACGCAGCGCTCAGGAATGCATTGAAGTTGACTGATATCTTCACATATGCAAAAAACGTGAGGAAAAAAGAAGCAAATGTGAGATCAGAATATGACAAACATGCGCATCACAGAGCTACCTGGCAAGTTAGTAAATCGGATTTTGCGGCGCCGTTTGCAAATTCGCCAATCGTCATTGCCGGGAATCGGATGTGGTAAAGAGCATCGCCGAGCGCAGATCGGATGTTCTTCGCGCTCAGTTCAAGCTGACGCCTAAATTCGACCTTTTCAATTCACTGGCAACCGAATTAAGAACTGAAGCTTTCATGCAGCCCTGCAATGATAATTGCATAGGCTCAAACAGGCTACCGCTCAAA
>JPKZ01001447.1:382993-393256 GCA_000803305.1 Toxocara canis | reverse complement strand
ATCTCCCTCCCTCGTAGTCGTGATCATTACAACACTTTGCAGTTTTTCAAAGGCAACCTTATTCGTTAATTGCACAGCGAGTTAAATACCAGCAAGATTCAGCACTCGAGCTCCATCAGCCCCTTACTCGCAAGATAACATTTAAGCTGAACTGTGGTTGTGTGACGAATAAAGAGAATACTGGGCATAAGTGACGCAACGAAATCAACTTGTTTGCAGGCAGAGAATCGGTGCTCGCAAACATCGGTTCTCAGTGCGATTCCCTATGAGTTCAGTTGTTCAATCGTTTTCAGTCAATAATCATTGTGGAGCTTCCTATAATTGCAATTACCGTCCAGTAATGATGTGTGGGGGTGGAGAAAAACACATTCGTTGCTTTTGGCACCGTAAGCCAAAAAAATGCGATATGATGAGCAAGAGGATTGCGAAACGCGGTACATTTGCGCACCTTGGTTACGCAAACAAATAACACCTTAAACTTCCCGATTAGCTATGTAGAGCACCGAGTAAAATTTCGGGGACTAAAAATTTGTTGGAAAAGTGGTTACTCGAAACTGTGAAAAAGAAAATCGACAAGACGAACCGACCTGGCACATTCAGCTTTCGCCCACTTGACAGCCGCTTCGAACACAGTTCTCTCTCGAATGATCAATGTCTCTCTGGAGATGATGTGCTCGAAAAGCGAGAAGTCGACATCCAAAAAACCCTCCGAGCGCAAAACGCATTCCGCATTCGCATCCACCAACTCCCAACATCTGTATAATAATCAACTACCGCATACGGTCGAATCCATGCAAGATGACTGCGACACTTCAGTCTACATGACATTCTAACGTAGTGAATATAAGGATAAGGGGAAAGGAAGGGAAAAGGGGGGGGGGGGGGGGGGGGGAAAGGAAGGAGTAGAGCGGAAGGACAGCTTATGCAAAATGGCGTCTCTAAAGATTGCAGTGAATTCGAAACTACCAACATAACGCGTCCAGCGATAATTCTACACTGAACGAGATTTTTTTTGCCGTTCATTATAAACGCTCACTAGCGACAGGTTTGCAATGTTCTGGTGATTCGCCGGTTCGGACAACAACCCTGTCTTCAGCGCCCCCTTCATGTCACTTCTTAGTCCTATCCCGCTGTATTTCGCCGTTGAAAAATTTCAACAAGGTAGGAGGGTGGAGGAGAGGGGAAAGAGGTAGGTAAAAGGGACTTCATAAGTGTATAAAGACGATACCTTGGAAATATTCGTCTTCACTCAATTAACTGAATTCTGAACAGAAGAAACGATAAAATGAAATAAGCTCGCAACAAAAATAAGATGACGCATAAAACAACAAACCTTTTAATGAGCTCTTCTTCCTCGAAAAGAGTGACTTGTGATAGCAAAAGACATACATTATCCGCATTGAGATTTGCCTCCAAAAACGCAATGACCGCTCGCGAAAGATAGCTGATGAAATACTTCTTAGCTGCGTACAGAGTACACAACGCATATTCGGCTTTGATTTCAATCTCGTCCGTATACAGATACCTACAATGACAACACTTTATGGTAACGACTAAAAAAAATCATGGCGAAACCTCTTAGATAAGCCCTACGGAACCATAGGGTTTCTATCGTTACCACTGTAGAAGAAATTCAATCCAGCATATAACACATGTTACATGTCAAAAATCGTTTTCTAGTAAAGAAGCAACGGCGAATTTCCAACTCGTTGAATAGTTTCTCTTCAAAGGCAAAGCATACAAAGCGCACTGATGCCCACTTCTACAAAAGGAAAATTAACAGTGGGGAGTCTCTAGTGAAGGCGAACAGGAGGTTTTACTCAAGACATTAATTGTAAGTTATACAGTATTTCAAGCAGTTTACGCCGGCTCCCTGCGAAACTTTCTATTATGAAGCAAATGGCAACTCAGATTTTTAATGCGTTTCTCGCGCGCCAATACACACCGTTGGCTGGCCTACGTAAGCCGATTTAATGCTGATTTCTCAAATCCAATATATTCCGCTTCCAAAATGCATCGCTCTCGTTGCATGCATTCCACAGTATGGACTATTTATATGCTGTTGCTCTCATCAGTTCACTTTGTCGTTTAGACATGATGGATGACACCTTGCAATGATCACATGATTAACAGCCCTACATGCCCATTAACAACACACACACATACAACAAATGAATGACCTACTTGAGAAGTATTTTGAAAGCAGTCGGTTCGACGTCTGGAATCTCGATTTCGGTTTTATCCTCGAAGCCTCCGTGGAACATCGCGCTGAACGTGCTTGAGGCTATGGAAAGCACATACGAATGTGCGGGAATGCGCTCTCGATCCTGTATTTGAATAATATCCGTTGGCCATACCGTTCAAGAACTGCTGAACAGCAAGTATTTTCTGCAGCACTAAACATTGCCCACTAAAATCTCCAGTCAGGAACTAAGAGTTAGCGGTCCAAAAAATTTAGTTCGACATCGGTCATCGATAACCTTTTCTATTCAAACTAACGACGAAGAAAAATTGCAACAATCTCCATTAGAAAAAAAATGAAAACACAACAGATTCGTAGCAAAACTTATGAAACCACACAAAGCATCACATAAAAAATGAATGCGATTGATTACCGGCAGTTAGATCTGCTTGTTATTCACTATGCTGGATGCATCACACATTTGGAACCAGATTTTGGGAACGGTTCATACATGCACACTCACCAAATTCAAAGGAGGTAATGCAGAAATTAAAATGAACAATAAATTTCAGGAACGCAGCCGAATGACTCATAATCGACACGTAAAGGAGCACATAAAACAATTCGTAATTATATTATTTTTTCAATTACGTAATTATACGATCGTAATTATAAATAATCCAGTATGAAAAAAATTATCGTAATTATATGAATAATCCACAGAAATAAAAAAGAAGGATTGAGTAATTCTGAGGAAATTCAAAGGAGGTAATGCAGAAATTAAAATGAACAATAAATTTCAGGAACGCAGCCGAATGACTCATAATCGACACGTAAAGGAGCACATAAAACAATTCGTAATTATATTATTTTTTCAATTACGTAATTATACGATCGTAATTATAAATAATCCAGTATGAAAAAAATTATCGTAATTATATGAATAATCCACAGAAATGAAAAAGAAGGATTGAGTAATTCTGAGGAAAAAAAGGCCTAAATGTAAAATTGCCGGCAGTTTTGCAGCTTAAACGTAGTTGAATACTTATTGGCAATTAAAGGGCACTATCTGCGAGTCGTTTCGGTTGCTTAAGGTTCCGACAACTTGCACCCAAAATTCACACCAAAAAACAGCGACCCCGAAGTTTCGGCCCAAGAACTCGTCAGTCGCAAACGTAAGTACAAAAAATAGCTATAGTCCACGTGCGATTCATTTACAGAAAACTACAGTAAAAAGAAGAACGGCTTTTTCGAAACGGTTTTCCGAAAACAACATTTGAAGGGTTCCCGATATAAAATAAGTTTTAACTAGGAACCTCAAATTGGAAGAACCGTCGACTACAAGAGAGATCCTCGTCTTAATTAGTGGTTAAAATGAAGTCACCTAGATCTTCTTCTATAGAATAAATTTATCAAGGCTAAAAACTTTGCCAACATTGAAAATGGTCATACATCACCACTGCCAACTATGAAGTGCACATCAGCGAGCCATTCGTTCATATACATAACCGCGTTTCGCTCCCTGATCGTCGCTTTAAAATCCGATTCCGATGCAACTGCTGGTGCTAAATTTCAGATGCTTAAAACACCGCACCAATGAACCAAGCCGGAATATCAGTAATGTTCGCATAAATTTCCCCTTTAGAAATTTAAAATGGACCCAAAACTACTTTGTATTCCATCCCCTCACTCTTATTCCAAAGAAAGCATGCACCTGTGTTCCCCATCTCTTTCCCTATCCACTTAACTAAAGCTTTAAAAGAAAAAAAAAAGGAATATGATTTTGATGGCTGTCCTTAACTCGAAGATGCACAAAATTCATGGATCACCAGAAAAGTCTTCTTATTCAGAGAATTTTTTAACGTAATGTGCGATGATGCATAGATGGTCGGATACAAAGCGCTCACGCCTACCAAGTCTCAATACGTCTATGGCAAGGTATACGCACTGCGTCCTCTTTCTTAACACATCCTGCCATGCCTCTGAATAATTTGGCATTAAAGAGAAATGAACCATAAACAGTGTCGTATCCTTCCTTCTCCGATTAACATTCTGTTTGCAGCTTATACAGCAACAATTGTGATCACTGTTCTCCCTATAGATCTTTACCGTCTTGAAAACGTTGACTAACCGCAGCAAAAATATTTGAAAGTAAAAGCTTTCACATCAGCAAAGCTGGCAAAGCAAACATACCACTTTTTTTCTTGGCAGGACGAGACAGGGTGCCTCCAACGGGAATTACTGTACTGTTCCCACAGGTGGCCCTCTCGCGTCGATATCCAGGTCCATGCGGCACTGCTCTGGAGACCTCCGAATTTTCAGGCAAAACCTTAAAAATAATTAAACCGTTGTTAAATGAGAAAAAAAGCTAAATGAGGAAAAAAAACCTCCGATAACTTCGTTTCCATCTTTGTCTACATCCTATTATTACTAAGCCAAACCCGCTGCAATTACAAATATCCTTTAAAGAAGAGACATGCTCGCGATGTCAACCTTGGAGTTGAGACGGTTGAAGAGGGTAAAACGGATACTTGAGCAAAAGAACAACATATTTAGATGATGCAAAGGCATAGCCTGGGGGTAGGTAATGGATGGGGTTGGCAGGGAAGGGAAGTGTGAAGGGTAAGGGAAAGGGAGTTCCGTGGAACAGTACAACAAAATGGCAGAGGTAGAGAAATGCAGAAGATCCGCAACGAAAATACCCGAAACTATGCATTCTGCGAGCGTTCCCCTCCCCCAGTATCAATTCCCAAAAAAAAAACATTTAAAACGAACAAAGAATGAGAACTGCAGCATGGCATGCAAAAGTACGAAAAAAAAAATTGGTTCTTTGTTGAATATTTAAATGCGACTTGATCCCCCCGCGAAAGAGGCACTAGGAACCGGATGGTTAGACTGGTTGATGATACAGTAGTTTTAAATCCACCCGAAACGAAACATTCCGTGATCCATGACTGTAATGCGCTATATGCTGCCAACAGCTTATCACATCACTTCATGCGTATGTGATAACAAAACTCATGGAAGTTGACAAACGAGAATAATCTGTACAGATTAAACAGTCATGAACGACCTCGCCTTTACCCCTTTTGGATAGGCAGATGCAACAAGTACAATTATGATCAGTAACGTTCCAAGCATCTGTCAGATTATACAAAGACGAGGTGTAATGTTCAGTGCTATGATCATGACTTATATATAAAATAATACAAGAATATTTTTAGGCAAAATTACAGTACGATATAGGGTGGAAGCAAAAATAACTAAAAAGTTTATCAATTCAATTACAGAAGTCGTGTGAGAACTCGATAACAATTTCTGTGATAGATGTGCTTTTTTGAGACCTTAGTTTTGAAGATGAAATAAGGTGTTCAATGCGTGATGCATGCGTGAGCCAGTCAACGTTCAAGCTCATGTCAAAATTCTCGCACTACTCATGCTCTTCCAGCAAAATCGAACGTTGCTTAAGAGCATTGTTTTTTTAAGAGGCATTGTGGCGATATCATTTCAGTTTGACACGTACGCACTATGTATTTGTTCAGTGGTTTCACCCTGGAAACAACTGAAGGTAGAGCTATAAAAATTTGCGTATAAAATCCATATCCCACGCTAGCACCCCTCTACAGATTACAGATTTCCAGCCTAATAACAAAAGCTTTGAGCGCCTAGATTTCGCGTAAATACGGGTATTTTTAGATGCGAGTAAGAACGCAAAAGGCGAGGGAAAAAGCATAGATTTGCATGATCGACCAGTTCGTTTGAAATATAGATCCTATATTAGGCATCCTCCGGTTCTGCGGCCAGTGGTCCCCTCGCTACAACTACCAAACACACTTGCATGGACATCACGTCGCCACAGTGCAAATGCCAAATTGCAAATTTGCAAAAATGCATAAAAAGGAAAACACCTCAAAGGCGATCTAAATCGAATTTGCACAACGGCAGGAAAAATATCAACCTGTTGGTTGGTGCCTCCATCAGAAGAAAGCCTGAGGACGTTGAAAGCTGATGCAGAAGGCTGCGGGCTTGGTGGGTCCGGATACTGCTGATTGGATGATTCGTCCATCGGAACTACTTCAAGACCTTGAGGAGCTGCAATAACCACCTCCTTATTCGTGTTCTACAGCACAGCTGCACTCCTCTGACTTCCTCATATATGCAAGGTCAGCCCTCAGCAAGACTATCTATATAACTTCAGTGCTGATGAGCAAAAAAAAAAACAAGTGATAGGCATCGTTTGGGTGGCAATAGTGTTTACATAACAAAGTGGAGGGAATTTTCAAACAATATGTACGACAAAATAAAATACCATTCCTTAGTCGCTAAGTTGTAATGAACTCCGCCTCTAAAACGTTGTATTTTAAACCCACCCCCTCCCTCGCCCCGCGCATAACACTGAGCAGGTCACACACATTATCGGTTGACATCAAACGCATTTTCACAGGAAATCTCAAAAGCACTGTTTCTCAATAAACAAGAGCTGCTTTCCAACACGACGTACCTCGAGTTAAGGACAAACATGACCCAAGATGTTAAGATAAGTCGATTAAAAAGCAAACAGAAGAATTAATGTTCATGTTCACATTTAGTGAAGATTCTGCAGAGACGGCTGGAAGCAGTGAAATGCAACCGCATTCAAACCACACAACACGACACTGCCCTCACCACCCAAGAAAATCCTCATAGCATCTCACACAAAACTGCGCACGTGGCATTCACATTTAACCTTATAAAAGCATACCTGGCGTTCATTTCATTTTACTGGGGGTTTTATACCCTCAAGTAGAGCAACTGAATGTCGCGTTTAATGGTACTATCGCTTAGGGAAAATTTTAAGTGGTGGCATGGTAGTAGCCTGAAGTGGGAGGCTCAATGCATATTACCCAAAACTTTTTACTTCCGTATTCACGACTTAGTGACGACCCACTTGTACGTTTGATGCTAGCATATTGAGCAGTGCCCGCCGCCGTACTCATTTAGCTGTGCCTCGTTCGTAATGTCAATGCATGGATTTTCATCGAAAAAATTTTGCGATGGGGCCCTCTAACCTATAAGAGTGCCACAAACAGTAGCGAATCAATAAGCGCTCAAAACACTTACATAGAAAGTTTGGCTTCGAAGGTTGGTGCTGCTCGGCCATTCCCGACTGCTAAATTCGTCGGTGTGCCTTCGTTTTGGAAATAACTAGGCTGAAAGCTTCAAATTCTCCATATATAAACACTGGTACATGCTTTTATGGAATGAGTCTAAAAACTCGGTGAGTGACTATAGGCTTTAAGGCATTCATTAGATATTTCGATCATGCTTGATCCAACAGATCCTCATCTTCATCGCTAAAATAGATACGATTCCCAATCGCACCTGACCAACTTTGCGATGTGCGAGATAACCGTGGATGTCGCCGCCGTTTAAGTGCAGCTACCATTTCCTCTTCGTGGTCTGTCGATGCTTTACGTTTCCTTCGCCTGGCCTCAGCATCTTCACCACGCAAACGGTAGAGACATCGAAATTCTCGCAAAATCGGATAAATTAGTTCAATTACTTTCATAACGTCTTGCTCGGATACTGCCCCTGTCACCGTGACACTGCCCGTAGTATGAATACGAAGCGTCGCCTTGGGTTCAGTGGATCGCCAGACAAGACCAACCGAAAGCTCGGGCTCATACTCCGAATTGTTCGGATACTTCAGTGCCAGCTCTTCTACTTTTATGCCAAATGGCATCTTACATGTGGCAAGGACATTACAAACACGATAGTTGCGCATGCATACCACTTCAGCCAGCTTGCCTAAACTTCTTTGAAGCATTCTTGCGACGCCACGTGCGGCACGCTTGCATTCCGCCTCACTACGACAACCAACCAGGTAAACTTTGCCTGAGCTGTAGATTTTGGCGAAACATGACGGATTCCTTTTCTGCTTCAGAAGTACACCACGACCGCGATCAAAAGTCACACTCGAACAATTTAGTGCCACACGGCGGAGATCAATATGAAAAGGTAACGTATAGCTGCAGACGACGTTACGTATTTGAATGTCGATTTCACCATCTGACTCACACTCATCCTCGACACAATTTGACGGGGCACACGTGGACGGTATCATCTCTGTCTCACATTGGTTAGCCTCTGTTTGAGAATCCGCTTTGTGTTGCCCACTCGGCTCTTCTTCATCGTCCCTTAGCGGAACACTAAGGTGGAATATGTCATTACAGGATGACGCATTTGTTGTTTCATATCTCGGCATCTCGTTCCCCGATGACGCCTCAAATGAATATGTTGTCGAAAACGCACGGCGCATATTCGAGCAATCGATAGATGTCTAGGATTGTGGTTTTTATTGAATATGAACAACTGCACCCGTACCAGAGGTACTGAATATTTCCCAGTGTGCTCGTACGAAGATTTAACGTAACTAGATGAATATCAGCAATGTGGTGGAAAATTTGCCCGCTACTAATTTCCAATAGAGATAGTCAACAATTGCAAACAGTTGCAGTTGACTGGTCGTCCGAAGTGGGAACGTTGAGGCGGATTTTCGTCACAGCGACAGCTCTTCTTCAACTCTTTATCGTACCAATCGCTAAAAGTCAGCCCGGATACGAGTCGTAAAATGTTGCCCGCACAAAAGACCAACAGAACACTCGAATGTTTCGTGAGCCTTCGATCTTCTTTTTAAACGCTCGCGAGTCATCGTAAGACCACCAACATGCAAAAAAAAAAAACAGCACAACTTAAAACGCTGCAGTTGGCAACGTTTCGGTCCACGTGGCATCCTACGTAAGCGCACTGAAATCAAACCCTAATCAAATCTTCCCGACTAAATTTGCCGCTCATAAAAACAACTGTCCCGAGTTAATAAATTTGCAAATACTTTTACTGTCTTCAAAAAAAAAAAACAAATTTCTATAATTGAATATGAACAACTGCACCCGTACCAGAGGTACTGAATATTTCCCAGTGTGCTCGTACGAAGATTTAACGTAACTAGATGAATATCAGCAATGTGGTGGAAAATTTGCCCGCTACTAATTTCCAATAGAGATAGTCAACAATTGCAAACAGTTGCAGTTGACTGGTCGTCCGAAGTGGGAACGTTGAGGCGGATTTTCGTCACAGCGACAGCTCTTCTTCAACTCTTTATCGTACCAATCGCTAAAAGTCAGTCCGGATACGAGTCGTAAAATGTTGCCCGCACAAAAGACCAACAGAACACTCGAATGTTTCGTGAGCCTTCGATCTTCTTTTTAAACGCTCGCGAGTCATCGTAAGACCACCAACATGCAAAAAAAAAAAACAGCACAACTTAAAACGCTGCAGTTGGCAACGTTTCGGTCCACGTGGCATCCTACGTAAGCGCACTGAAATCAAACCCTAATCAAATCTTCCCGACTAAATTTGCCGCTCATAAAAACAACTGTCCCGAGTTAATAAATTTGCAAATACTTTTACTGTCTTCAAAAAAAAAAACAAATTTCTATACTTTTGTAGACCAATGAGCATTTTGGCATGAATCCAGAAGTGCCTACCGAGAACAAGGAATCATTTCAAGATTATCAATCGATGGTTAACCGCTCGTGAAACGTTGGCTCACTTTCCAAAGCTATAGGGGCAATTATCACTTATGCATACTCGAAAATTTTGGAAGATTTCAGAATTTCCTGATGGATTTGGTCGAAATTTCCTGGTGAATTCCGAAAAGCTAATTGCTTTTTTAAATAAAACACCTTGATAAACTCCGTAGAAGTTTGAGTCTAATTGCTGATCCACTTGCTTGTCCACATGCTTAAACCATAATTTTTGACACTTATTCATCCCACTTTCACGTATTTTCATCGTTTCGTCGATTATTTCCACACGTGAAACGATCCTTTAAATGTGTACACGTCTTTCGGTTGACGTGGAAGTAACCGGTCACAATGCAACCGTTCTGATATAATTAGGAGGACACTGCGTGACATCTCACTCATATGTGACTATGTGCCACTCTGCTTATAACTTTAGCTATTGCATAGCGCGACACGTTCATAAATTTCTTTCAATTGCATTGAGCGAGTGAAATTCATTTAAATTTTCCGCTCGCT
>JPKZ01001447.1:318325-374526 GCA_000803305.1 Toxocara canis | reverse complement strand
GGGGGGGGGGGGGGTTATGGATGGAAATTTGAGCTGCGTTGATTAAGATAAGGTACTCAAGTGAACCATCGCGTAGTAATCTGACGCTCGTTTTTAATAATTTTTTGTTTTTATTTACTTATTTATTTATTTTTTGATGTGCGAATGTTCTGAAGGTTTGGGAAATTCGTTTGCTGTCTGCAGGGTGATCGATAAAGCTAGTGTTTATTTGAGGTTGACATATGCCGACTTATGAAGCGATGCGCGTTTTCAGTAGAATGACGTACATGAGTTTTTGAAGGTATTAAAGGTGTTGGGTACAAGAAATGCTAAAAGCCGACTTTTGACTACCGACTGCGTGCCATAATTTTTTTTAGGAGAAGGATAGGTTGGAAGGAGGTTCATTTGTGTAGACATGATATGTTGTCTTTATGCTGTCGGCCTTTGACTTAATGCTCAATATTTTGATCATTTTTTGAATCTTTTGCCAGTGGTTTTGGACTGTTTCCGTGAGGAGTTTTTTCGGCGCCTTTAGTGCCCACAGTATTGTTTGAAAGGCTGTTCCACTCTATGGAGGTAAAGCGCTCGAAGTGTCGCCGTTCTGGCAAACAAACTTTTAGTTTTGTTATCTTCCTCAGAAGGCTGTGCTTAATTAGAATGGAACTTTTTTAATCTCTTCGGAGCATTTCGACAGTAATCATAATAGGAGTGGGAAGATGAGTGGAGTATTATGTTGATGCTATTTTAAAAAATACCTGGCTCTGACCGTTTGTAGTGACTGCTTTTGGAGTTCGATCTATTGGATATTAAATTGTAGAGAAATCGCTTACATTAAGAGACACCGAGATGTGAAGTGCTTTGCTTTAGAAAGGGATCTTGATGTACACAAAAAATTTTTTGTCCACCTTTTCATCGTTTTTTTCAATATTCTTTGACCATATTTGTGAAGTATGCGCGCCGTATATATTCAAAGCAAGACGTTTATGCGCCTACTCAAACGGATATTGGGCAGACTTTTGCTTCCCATCTCGTTGCTCCCGCTCGCCCCATCCTTACCTGTCCCCCCTCCACCTTCCCCATCTCCCTCATCTCAGTTACGAGTTTCTAACGATCGTTGATGCCCACTCGTTTCTGATTGTTCAGCGGTGTTAAAAAATTTCCATTGATCTTTCTTTTGTTGATCTTCTTTTTTTCCTTCTCTCATTTCAGTGTTTTCCATTTCCCATCAGCTGCGTAACAGTGATGCGATCCTAATTTGCGCTTAGGCGTACGGTCGTGACCATTTACTGGTTGAAATATGTTTCCACCATGGTAACAGTTAGTAAATAAGTTATGTGATATAGTCAGTGGGGATGGGGCGGGGGAAGAGGGAAGGGAGAGGAATAAGAGGAAGACGTTCTCATTTTTTCAGAGCGAATTCCATCCTGTTTTGGTTATTATTGTTCCAGGACGTGTACCAAATGGTGGATGTAGTTAATTATTTTAACGCTTGGTCTCGCTGCCGCATTTAACCAATGCTGTACGAAGTTGTTGATATTGGAACCCTGTTTCATTTCTTAGAATATGATTTTTCACGACGAAGTGATTCCACAGTTACTGCATATATTACGATAATGACTAGTGCGGACTCTCGCTTTTGGCCGTTTCGGAGAAGGGGGACGTGTGCAAAAGGAAGGTCTTAAAGAGCGGAAAGTTGGGAGGGAGAGGGGCAGTGAATCGGGGAAAGGAGGACCAAACTTAAATACAATTTCCAGGAAATGACTTGTCAGAAAGAGCGAACTGAGCTAGCGAAGATATTGAACATGCTAATTGAACTTGTTTACAGCGCACCGGGAAGTCTCATGAGAAGCACTAAGAAAGGGTGTAGATGGGCTTGAGTTTCCTTGTGGGTGATAACACCGGAACCCATTCACGCTGATACTCATAGCAGCACAGGAAGGCTAAGACGGGCTTGAGAAGTTTTGTTAGGAATTTTTAAAAGAGAATTGATATCTAGTTTCAATTGGTACATATCACTGTAGAGCTGTTATGTAGGTAATAACCGCCTTAAGTCTTTTGATTTATAATTTTCATTGTCACTTCACCGTCACTTTAGCAATAATAATTTGGGTTTTTTGAGTGTTTTTTTCTGTATGAATAGCGTGAAGCGATAACACGAAAAGGCAACGTTTATAACTGAATTGCGTTAGGGCAGAGTAAGTGCAACGAGAACCAGCGACGTGTAGATTGACTGATCACTTGGCGAAACGATCACTTGCGTCGTCCCATAACGATTGTGCCTCCAATTCGACTATATCGTTTGTTCACTGATTGTTCTTCAGGCTGCAATGTCTATTTAAATACTATAATCTTTTGCAGTTTGGTCCTTGACTTTAATAGGTTAGCATGTTTTCTTGTGTGCGGCCGGCGGAATTATTATTGGTAACGGTTCGATCGATTATCTAGGTGTCTGAAATAGTAACCCCTGTAAAACTTGAACGATAGATCGCACAAACTGTTGCTCGAATGACGCATCGTTCCAGAAATCGATGAATAAGACAAAATTGAATTACTGGCTCATCAACTAGAGCTCATAAACATGGCATCCAATTTTAGTGGCTATCGTCTCCCAGTCATGGCCGTGAATGAATTATCGCTTGAGCACGAGCGTACATGCATGGACATAAAAATATGTTTCATCTCGAACTTTAGTTAAGTTCGATTTTGAAAGGTTGTAGAACATTTAGAAGGCTGCGATAACGCGGAATCTATAATGGCAAGTAGCCAGACTATCAGGTAGGCAATTGTCGGTTATGTTAAAATGTGGCCTTTCTTGTCACAATTGGAAGGGGAGGGGAAGGGAGCGGGAAAGAGATTTTTTGAATGTCAGTGCGTTTTTCATCTACCATTTCGGTCAGAACAAGGCTTCGCTGGGAATGTTTTAGGCAATGACTCCCATTAGTAAGTTTTTTTTTTCTCACGCAAAACAGTTTGAGCGCAGTTATGCCTTATGAGTATCGCGAGAAGTATTAACGCATTCAGGTGCCCAAAGCGCAGCCCGTTTGATTTGGATCTTCACTGAATGCTTGTGGACGAGGCCATCGTTAATCATTCTTTTACCTTTGCTCATTTCTGGACCATTTCTTATCGTATTGGTCGTCTTTGACAGCACATAAGTTGACAAAAAAACTTACTTCGCCGTTATTTCAGTTGCGATGTTTAATTCAGATGTACGGTGTAACCATTAATTAAAGGATCCCACGGCGTACTCTTGGGAGAGGAGCTTTGATGTTTTACCTTGGGAGCTCCTGCTACAAAGTTCTTAGCCAGTATTCCTGTAGCTATAAATGAATAGCAATATAGGTAACATGAATGGATAGCCGTAGCATTTGTGCCAAGTTTTTCACCAAATTTCAGACAGTGAAAATTTATCGAATAAGTGAACAAACGTACTCAAAAAGTTGTGCTGATATTTTTCACTGTTCACTTTTTGAGTTGCTGAAAGCAAGAGGTAAGAAACGTTAAAGTTCTTCTCCGGTGGCTACCGTCCAAATACGAACTGGTGTTAAGCATAAAGTGAATAAGTAAATCGAAAGCTATCCAACCATATCGCTGCCATCGTTGTACATTGTTGCGCTTAAGAGTTTTTTGTTGAGTAGTTTCGTGTTGATGCGATCAATAAGGTCATTCATAGCGTTGAGCGATGCCCATGGCTGTGCATGTGAAAGACCAATCGAATAGAGGTTCTCGTCGGAAGACTCTAAAATAACGGCTTCACATGCGTTGTTATGCTGCATCCAGATCAAGTTGAGAAATGCGATCACGCATGCCGTGCACCTTCCGATTGACATTGACCTTCAATAAGTATTTATTAGCGTTGACTTAAGGTAAACAGTTCATACGCATTCGCTTGCAGCCACTTGTTTTATTTGTGTTTGGCTATTTGACTAGTGCACATGTAGGGATGAAAATAAGATCGGTTATCATAGAGGCATGAGGCAAACAAGTAGTTAGCACGCGAGACATGATTGACAAGGGTTTTTACATAAAACACCCTATGAAGTAACAGTAAATCGTGCCTCTCAACTCTTCAGTTCTCGTGGTGTGACTGAAGTGAAAAAAATGTTAATTGGATCGTAAATCATGCCCGTTCACATAATTGAACCGTCTTTTCGTCTCGTAGAATGGTGCTGCAAGTGCAAAAGCATATAAATATGTATGTATATATACTTATGTATCGGCTTTGGAGGTATGATGGATCGTAAAGGTGACAAGAAGAAACTATTAATGTTGTCTACCTCAAAAGTTTTTTTAATGTCTGCAAGGAACGTTTTCCTGCTGGCATTACTGCGGTATGCTGTCAGTGATGATCATTAATGCTTAAATAATTACTCGATTCTTGACTACTGGGCATCTGGCATTTAAGCGAGTAGAAAGAAGCAGGGATAATGTAAGTGCGCGAAACAAGTATGTAAGTTCCTCCATGGTTTCTGTGGTTTCATTAAGGCAGTTAGGGAAGCGGAGGGACTGTACACGTGAAGAATCAACACATCCTAGCTCATTGACGGTTGCACGAGATTATTGGATGCCATCGTCAACGAGAATAGCAAGACTATTGTTTGACGTGACGACGGACGGATTTCACAGAGCCAGCAAACACTTTGTGTAAGTAAGTTTGTAAGGTCAAGCTCAAGTGCTTGTCTACTTCTGCGCATGTTGCATGGCTGCATCAAAGTAGGTCAGCTTTGGGCATGGCCTACCAACAATTCGCTTGTAGTTTGCATATTAGCAAAGCTAAGCACTACGCTATCAACGAGTTAAGCAATCCGGTTAGGCTATGCTGTGCGTTATGGAGCAAGCAAGTTGCAATATCACAATGAACAACACACATTATAAATGTCTCAACCAATATATAGACATCGGAGTTGATGAGCGTCAAATGCAAGGTGAGCACATTTTGTTTCGACGTTCTCGCAGTTGTTAATCCCTCATTGGGTGTTCGTCAACAGCTTGATGAAAAACGGTCATGTATGGTCATCGGGAATGTCATCGTCAGTTACAGATAGCATGTCATTTTGCATGCTCAGCAGTGGTGGTGTCGAATTTCTTTGCTATTACCTTTTTTGGGGCAACATTGCTCGAGAATATGTTTGATGTGTGTCGAACGATCTCAGTAACAGCTGAAGTGTAGTGTTTCGGAATAATATGTATCTAGAGCTAAATGGTACATTCTTTTTGACTTTATCAAACACCTTCACCTATTTTTACAGCTATTTTGTCATTTGTTCCTTTACCATCAATCAGACACACTTTTCTGAGGTAACACAGTGGTAAGAAAAAGAAATTTAAAAAAAAACGATTCTGAGCTGACACCGACTCCACAGATACCAAAAACGAAATGTGAGCAGTCGAGCGCCGCATAGGGAGGAGAGGTTAATATCATTAGGTGAAACGGTGATGCCAGGAAAACTGTGGGGCGGTTCCTTATGGAGGCCGCGCCCATTCATATTGTCTATCTCGCTGTGTTGTCGAAATACATTCAAGCTAATTACGATTATTGATATTGGTGATTTTAACTGGACAAGTGTTATGGGAATTGAAGTCTAATTATAAGATTGATTTTGCTAATTATACGCTCAAACTTTCTCTATATCTTATTTTCCTGGGTAGGAATTCTTTTTTAAACCAATGCTTGAGATTTGCCACTGAGACCTATCCGACTGCTAGTAAAACTCGGTTCGATCCCATCCGATTTTTTTTATTAGCATTGCGGAGGACATTCGTTTGCAAGGAGGGCTTCCATATTCTGGTTGTCTTGACCATCGTTCCATTCGTTCGTCGAAGTGGAATTGAATAAATCGACGAGAATGCCGACGTCAAGTATAGAATAGGAAAAGAGGAAGGGAGAACGCGGAAAGTTCTAAGCGACCTCAGCTAGACAATTCTACAATGGTCGTTTAGAAATTACGTATTAGGAAGAATGCTTTCCTGCTTGGCACGAATGCAACGATGTTTGGCTTTCTGGATTTGCCAACCAAAAATTCCGGACGATTAAACGCGAAGACGGTGTTGAACGTATGAATGGAATGTTTGATGATGGCCTATAATGCGCAACAAACGGCTTCGATCATACAGAAAAAATTGATGGCTAATTGATTATTCGTGTATTGCGCTGTAGAAGTTAGTGTAACCGCTCCAAGTGGAATTGTAAGAAGCACGTATATGGGCAATTGGCCGCTGCGCTTCTTTGTTTGTTCTCCTAAAAAAAAGGTATCGTGCATTAGAATCATTTTTCTTCCATAGCTCATCATTTTCTGTCAGTTGGAACGAGTAAATGTCGTGGCAAGATAAGAGGGGGTCATGCTACCATAGTTTGTTCTCCTAAAAAAAGGTATCGTGCATTAGAATCATTTTTCTTCCATAGCTCATCATTTTCTGTGAGTTGGAACGAGTAAATGATGTCGTGGCAAGATAAGAGAGGGCCATGCTACCATAGTTTTTTTTTGCAGTAAGCTGGTTGCGTTAACATGCATCCGAAGCGCGGAATGGCTGCGCAGGCACTCAGAAGTTCCTTCTCCTCCTCCTCTTTTCCAGCGTTGCTCGTTTGTTTTGACGAACCCCCTTGGGAAATTTTCGCCTTGGCTTATATAAAAATGAAGTGGATGCTTCAGTTTTATGCCCACCTTCATTTTCTGCATATTCCTTTTGCATAGGAAGGCTTTGTGCAGTGGATAAGGACCAGAACAGAGCTACGTTTACTACTCAACGGTTGTTCAATATGTTATATAGTCAAAGGTGAAAAAGATTGCATATTAGTAGAATTTTAGTACGTGAGAAAGTTTGCACAGTTCTCTTCGTGCAAATTTTGTCATGTCATTGAGCTGTTCGATGTTGTTCGATGAAACAAAATGTTTGCATTAGCAGTTATTGTCGCACGTTGGTGCATGAGAGCGAAGGTAACATAGCCGAGCTGCTGGTAGGACGATGTCGTATGCTCACATCGAATTTTCTAGTGGCGTGCAGCACATCAGTGACTGCACTTCCCGCTGTTCAAACATGCATTCTTGAATTTTTCGGACGACATCTTCTGTTCTAATAAGCTGGCAACGTCGAGAAACTTGCAATAGACTTCACGACCGAAATAGGCAAAAATCACTTTTGACATTCGAAAAGGAAGTCGTTTAGTTTTGATTCCAGTGGTGTTAATTGCGCGATCGAGGGACTTCATTAGGTATGACGTTGTCGTCCGTACATAAACGATGAGCGTCCAATCGGAGGATATCGCAGAAGTTGAAATATACAATCAGTCGTTTGCCATTTGAATTTGTGAACGCTCGACAGTTTAGTATTCTTCAAGGTTAATTATCTAGTGGAGAATGAACGTTGACTAGGAGTAATGAACTCATTAACAGTTAGAGTAATTAATTAATGGTTTTAGACTTCGTGAAACTTTTTGCGAATGAATGATATCTGCATTTTTGTCACTTCCTTTAGTTTAGTTGACTGATGCTGAATACATATCAAGAATTTTTTGATTGAAATGGAATTACTTCATTTGGTACCACGTATGTCGGAGTAGTGTATGTTGTTAATTGCAAACCGCTTGTGAATGAAAGCTGCATCCCAATAAGGGCTCATTTTTTCTGCCATCTACTACAATAGTCGAATTTCTTTGCATGCTTTGGTGTTCATTAAATAGAAAGTATGTAGCCAAATGAATCAAAAATTTGCTGTTACTTCGTCATTGAGGAAAGGGTTATAAAGTATTTTATAACCTCGATTAAACTTGTCAAGAAATGGCAAACTTACGAGTCTCAGAACTTCGGCGGATGGCGATGGTGTCTCTCTCGTTTTTTTTCCTCACCAAGGTTGCTTTCAATCAGATAAATCACTCCCGCATAATATTTCTTGAATCTCTTGAGATTTAGTATGGGTTTTGGGTTGGGAATTCTTGAGTTCTTGAATTCTTGAGAAGGTCTAGCGGATTTTTTAATGTGCATTTTGCTCGAATTTCCTTATGAAAACGATTAGTCGGCATGAGCATCCAAATAAACTTTCGCTGAACGAGATCTACTTTTGTTTGTTGTCAGTTTAACAATTTGGTTTGTATGAGAGGCGGTAAAGGCGATAATTCGAAAACTTCATGTTGTACGATGCTGTCCGTGTTGCACAGTCACGTTGGTAATATTGGCAGAATCAGTGTCCGAAGAAGATTTTTCTCCATTTCGCTTGCTACCTCCAACTGTGTATATATAGCGATACCTTTGACCTCATAGGTGTCATGTGTCTTGTGTGTGCATTTCACATTCTCAATAAACGCCATTTTGGCTCTATATTCGTCACACCTCGGAAGCTCTTCCTTACACTTCGGCAGCTCCTACACTCCAATCAGTACGTCGGCGACTTCAGCGATGGACTTCGCAGCTTTCCAAACCATGCTGCAAACCATGCTTAAGGAGCAAGATGAGGGAGCACGTCGGCGACTTCAGCGATGGACTTCGCAGCTTTCCAAACCATGCTGCAAACCTTGCTTAAGGAGCAAGACGAGGGAGCCGCTTAACACGAACAACGACTGCTCCATCTCATCAGCCAACTCCAGGCACGGATCTCAAAGATAGTCTCAACGCAGCAACCCGTTTCTCCCACATCAGCGTCCAAAATTCCGGAACTTCCGTCCTTCGAGCTATCCCAACCCCACGAGCAGGAACCATGGAGTTTGAGAACTGGATTCAACGATTCGAGTACCTCGTCGAAGGAGCTGCAAAATCCGCCGACAAGGTTGGCGTCAAAACAGTGATGACTAAGCTTCGGTCATCAGCATTCAGGGAATACCGCCGCAGCTGCTTACCGAAGAACTTTATCGACTTCACTAGCACAGAAACGGTCGATCGTCTGCATGACCTCTTCCACAAATAGTGATCACTCTTCGCAGATCGCTATGACTGCATGTGGATTTTGGAGCCAAACGGGGGGAACATATGCCAATACACAAACCGAGTCAAACCCGCGCTTCGCAATTTCAAATTCGACGAAATTACAGAAGAACAGTTTACCAGTCTAATTGCCCTTGTCGGCATTAAGGACCCAAACGACGAGTCCTTGCGTGCTCGCATGCTCCAGAAGCCAGATGCGGATGCCACAAACGTGAAATTCGGCGAAGTCATCAACGGCTGTGTCAGTTTCATCACAGTGAAGGCAGACTCACAGCCATTCATCGGCAACGACGTCCAGTCGAATGCAGTTCACCATTCACAACAGCGGCGTCAGCAGCGGCAGAAGAAGTAGCAACAGAAATCCCAGCCAGCCCGACCGTTTCCATGTTTCCGATGTGGAGAACTCCATCAGAACAAGGACTGCCCGCACATCAAGCACAAATGCAGTAAATGTGCCGGAACTGGTCATCTCGAATCCAGGTGTCGGAAGCCAAAGAGGATCGACGTCCATTCCGTTCAGATTAGCATAGTCTACGAGTCGTCGCATCTCATCCGCAAGGCGTTCAATGTCAACGGGATGCCCGTAGAATTCTGCCTCGACACTGCAGCCGAAGCAAATATCAATGAAACCGCCTAGCGCGCCATCGGCAAGCCGTCCCTTCGAAAATGTTAAGAATTCGGACATGCATACGATGGGCGAGAAATTCCATTCCTTGGCAAAGGTTCAGCAACGTTCAAGTTTGGCGGCGTCACTACGGAAGAGCATTTCTTCGTCGTCCGTTGCGGAACTGTGAACCTTCTGGGAATTGACGCAGTGCTTCGATGTGGCTTTCTCGATCCCAGAATTCGCATGAACCCAGTAAACTGTGGCGCATGCGCACTAGCCGCAAAGAATCCGGTCAAAGGAGAACTTCACACATACTCGAAGCCTACTAAACCGTGGCAGCGCCTCCACGTTGAGTGTGCAGGACCTTTCATGGGCCATAATTTCCTCGTCATTGTCGATGCATGCTCTAAATACCTAGAATTTTTCCGCGTGGCATCGACGACGTCATTGACCACTGGCAACACTGTCCGAGGACTAGTCGCTCGCCACGGCCTTCCAGAAATTATTATCTTTGACAGCAGTACTCAGTTCTCCTCCTATGACTTCCAGCAGTTCTGCATCTCCAACGGAATCTGTCACATTTTCTCTCCACCCTACCACCCTCAGTGGAATGGGCAGGCGGAAAAATTCGTCGACACTTTTAAACGCCTCCTGCTGAAGCTGAGAAGGGAGGGGGCAGTCCCGGAAATATTGGATAGTTTTCTGGGGATATACCGAATAACGCCGAATGCTCTCCTTCCTGAGAACATGACTGCAGCAGAATTCCTGGATTGATCACCACGCACCTCTGGACCTGCTCAAACCCGCACCGGTCTAACCTCCCGAACAAAGATGGAACAACAGTTTAATCGCGAGATGGAACAACTCAAAGATGGAACAACAGTTTAATCGGCATCACGGTGCTCGCTCCGACAGTTCGATACTGGCAATACCATTTACGCTCGGCATCGCCAAGGAAAAAATTGGAGAGCTGGAGTAATCAAGGAAGGAATCGGCAGCGGATTATATCAAGTTCAGATGGCAGACGGAACAATTACGAGATTCCGCGTCAACCAGCTACGCAAACGCCATTCATTCGAAGGACAACAAGATCATAGGGAGCATCAGTGGCTCACGTTTCTAAACTTTTTCGGATTACCGAATTCAGCGACAGCAACCGAGACTCACTTAACGACGCCTGCCAAAGCTTCAGCTCGCCGGATTCAGCAACAACCTTCAAAACCTTCTGAAATATCGAACACCGCCCAGTCGGCATTCCGGCGATCGACGCGCCCGAGAGCTTCTCCAATCACGCTCGAAATGGGCCGTCGTCGAAAGCGGTATCAGGAACGACCCCGCCATGGAGGGTCTAGCTATCCCTCTTAAACGGGGAGGTGTTGCGAGGCGACATTCAATTGCGAAATGGATCGATTGCGCCTCAAGGTGACTTTTGATCATGAAGATAGTTCGATTGTTTTCAGTTCGCTTTTCCGCGGTTGCCGTGCCAGCGACATTTCTCGTTTTCCTCTGTTTCCCTTGCTACCTCCAGTTGTATATATTCACCGGTACCTTTGGCCTCACAGGTGTCATATGTTTTGTGTGTGTATGTCTTGTTCTTAACGAACGCATTTTTGTGTCTGCATTCGTCACACCTTGGATACGTCAACACCTGTCCTTGGCAGCCTCCTCTACTCGAATCACAACATCGGCCAGACAAAAGCAATGAGGTTGTTTTTATGCAGGAACTGAAGAAGCATTTGAGACTAGCTTGACACGTTTCAGTTCAGTCGCACCAACTAATATCCATTTGCTGAATGCGAATGACACGGTGATGTTCTTCAAGCGATGAGATTGCTTTATTATCTGATTGCGGCTGTTCCATTGCAATTTGATTGTCCACAGCATTTTAGTAAATCAGCGAGGTGATTGACAAAATGAGGAATACTCGTTTAGTGACGTACAAGGGATGGATGACCTCTGGTAAACGACGAGTCTGATGAAGAATTGGAAACGAGCGAGGTTGTTCGGGTGTTAGTAGGAGGCCTACGTTGTTAGTATATTCGGAAGAGGGTGTGTACTATATTTTAGAGCAAGGAACCAAGAACAAGAAGCTTTTTCCCAGTGGAGAGACTGTGCGTCACACTAATAGCATTGTTGAACGAGCCTTATGAGTCTTGTTGCCTGTCGAAGACTCTAACGAATGCTTGCAAAGTTTCTGCTGTATGAGCTGTCCGAATACTTTAATCGGTATTGTCTGAAAAGGTGTTTGGTGAGACGGGAGATGGCGTCAATGGTCTGACAGTGGCCTTGCCTGACACTGGTGTGATCAAGGAGGGGAAGAAGGAGAGATTTCAACTACGTAATCATTGGCAAGGGTATCTGAGAATCGTCTGTGGGGGTGGTGGTATTAAATTTCAAACTTCGTCCAATAATCAGCATGAGTATTTAATGGAAGAGAAGGGGTGCGTTATTTTACGGTATAATTAGTTAATACGCGTGTATGTATAGCATCGCTTAGTGAGAAGACCAAGTGCATGTCCTAAATATACTGCAGAATGATGGAAGTTCGTGCAAGAGGACGAAACAATAAGGGAGTTCGTGTTTGCCTACTTTAAAATGCATCATGCATTCGTTCGTGATGTCACTGAAGTATTCTGTGAAATGACTCTTTCATAAGTGAGCGGATTCCGTAATTGTGAATCGCCGCATTAAATGCTCATGAAAACAAGTTCCGAGTTTGTAGTATCCCATGGGAGTTTGTAGTATTTCGTATATATATATATACATATATGTATATACATATATATATGTACATATATATATATATATATGTATATATATGTGTGTATGAATACATATGAGCGTGCAAAAAGAGGAAACATTTTTTTCATGCGTGAAGCATCGTTAGGTGAGAAAGAGCTGTATTACGATGAATTAGTTCTGATTGATCAGCAACGAACTAGAGCCAAGTGAAGTGTTTTTCGTTGTTAGCGGCTTTATATGTTAAGCGCTACTGTGCTGGCAAGAAAAAGAAATAGCAAATAAAATTTTAGTTTTTCCTTCTAGAATATAATTACGAATTTCTTGTAAAATCTTTTCCATCCAATATTGTCCAACTTTATGACTTCCAAAAGTTGCTTTGATATAAATGAACAGAAAGAATGTGGAAAGATAAATTTTAATGAATTAAAATTGATTAATTGACAATAATCGGATGCATTAAAGTATCCTTCCGATCCAAATTAATCTTCAGGGAGCCAAGGAGGTTACGCAGAAGCAACTGAGGGATATAATCGCTATCAATATTGGAGGACACCCGCAGGGAGGACAGAATGCGGCTGCCGGACATGCTACATCAATGCCGGTTGCGGCGCCAGGAGGTGTTGTGCAACAGAGACCTCCGTTTCCGGGTGCGCAGATGGGTGCAATGCCAGGCACTGCTGGTCAAGCTCCTCATGCCCAGTTGCCTTACAATAAATTCATTCAGGCATGTTTTAACTTGATTTATTATCCTCTTATGGCAACACAACTTTCCCAGCACAGTTTCGATTCTGATCGATTGTTAAACAATATCACTTGGGCTGAAGCAGATTAAATGCTGCCATGAGGTTTGTTAATGGCGGGAGTAAAATGTGATTAAAGATTCCCCGTGAAAATGGGAAAATGCTATTAAAGATTGTATAATATTGCACGCATTGCTTCAAAGGTGTAATCATTGAGTCCTAGAGTTTTATAACTTTGCTCGTGGCTTGTTACCATAGCAGACTGGTATGGAAGGTGGAGTAGACAACCGCACGTTCTCTTTTTTTTTCTTTTTCATCTGCCGAGAAGTATTCCCGGCTTATAAATTTTGTTGAAAAACTTATTCTACATACGATGGCAATAATAGGCAAAAGAATTTGGGAGTTAATGATGTCTAAAAATAGTTCCTTTGAATTTTTGATGTGATGTGGTCTTGAAGATAATGCGACGGTGCAAAAGCATTAGGGCAGTTACTTGAAGGTATCAAGTTCAGATTCCGTCTAAAATAGAAGTTATCAGTTTTCTTTTCAATTCTGTTCTTTGGTGGTACATCTGACGAGTCTGATCTCTTTTACGTGACTGGCAGGCCTAGAACAGCTTTTTAAATTTGAATTATGACCTTGGAATCGTTTACCACCTGCCTCTCATCAGTTCCATATTGAAAGGGAAGGGAAGGGAGGTAGTAGTAGGTCGAAATCTAATTTTGGACTGAGGTTACAAGTCGCTTGAAAAGAATGTGAGAAGAGAAATCGAGAAAGAAATTAACGGGGAAAAAAAAGAAGAAAGAGAATGAGATCATATACAGCGAAGAATTAGACACATCCTATCAAAGGAACTACTTATGTTCTTTAGGACTTTTTCTCCGTCCGGTTCATGCTAGGATATTCTCACAGAAGCGATGATGCCTTATGGTTTGATATGATTAGTACAAGAGTTGCGCATAATAAACATGCTTCTGTCTCCAACGACATGTAGCTGGCGTTAAAAAAGCATCATGCTATCGGTTGAAATCGTTATTCGAGGTTTTAGGGCTGGAACTTCATAAGTACGTATTTTCAGCCAATTAGCGATTGTGACATGTCGATTAACGACCTCATCGAGCAGATTCAGCCAGATCGTTGGCCCGTCCCACAGGGGCACAGACCGTTAAGGGCTACTGGAAGTGCACTTGCTGTTGCAGTCACTCTTCTTGAGGTAACCGATGAGTAAGTTGGCTTTGGGAGGCATTTGTGGCCAAGGCGAACAGCATTAATTATGAATGTGACAATAGAGGGAGCTATGCTCTACATTCGTTTACTGCGGTGAAGAACTTGACACGTGTCCTTCGCTCATTTAGCTATTATGTCCATAATTTCAAACGATCCTTTCATCATCAGGTTGCTGACTTAAGAGAAAACAAATGCCTTCCCTGTTCGCGGATGCTGGGTATGGATGTTGACGGAAATTATCTATAGATAAGCAGACTGTCTTGGTTGACTGTAGGCAGTTGTAGGAATGGTGAGGGAGAGTATTTATTGCTCTGGTACGTGGTGAAATGTTCATGAGCTATTCGGCGCCGTTGTGGGTGTTTCTAAAGACGGAGCAATCGGTTTCTCCCATATCTTTCAGAGAGAAACTTCGAGGTTAGATAAACGAGCATGTTAACCGGAAGAATTATTGCCGTTCTTGTGAGTTTCAAAATTTCGGGTTTGTCAATCTTGCCATAATTGCAGTTAGCGAGATTCACATTCTTGCTCCTTCCCCCGTCCCTGCCAAAATAGGTCTGAGTTGGCTTTTGGTCGTATTATTTATGTATGTGATCATATAAGTGATGGCAGCTTTCGTGGGGCGAGAGCAACGGAGAGGGGAGCGCGCGGGTGGGTTCCTCTTTTTTTTGTTGTATAGTGGAGCTTATGCAGAGAGCCACTGCGATTGCTAACTGTTTCCAGGAAGATTCTTTTTCGCGCTTCTAAAGATATCCATGAGAAGTAGCTGTTTGGATGGTGTTTCTTTATGTAGTTATTATTTAAGATGTTATTATTTTACTAAATCAGTGGCCTTTGCTATTGACTGTGCCGTTCTTCCAGCTGCTCCTCCGACTCATCATATGGTCACATCCGATACAAACCAACCTATTTAAAATACAGTGTTTCAGGTGTGTTTCCCCAGTACAGGGGCGCGCATAATGACATTTATCGGAGGCGCGTGTACGCATGGCCCGGGTATGGTTGTGGGTGAAGAGCTCAAGAATCCCATCCGATCGTGGCATACCATCAAAGAGGATAATGCGCCGTATATCAAGAAAGTAAATTTTTCTTCGGTCTTTTTTTTGGGCATGACTTGAACTTACGGTCTTCAGCGCAGCGCTCGATGCATCTTCAAATTAGCCTCGCAATGAGTATTGCAGATAAAACTTCACTTATATTCGGGCGCCCATATGGTCGGATCACATAAAGCAGCCGTCGTAAGCATGCATCAGAACCTCGACTGTTCCACCATTTATATTGAGAAGGAAGAGCGCGTCCGCACTGTCATCCTTAGAAGGGCAGTCGGGTTTAAGAAGGGAAGGGATGCAGTTCTTTTAAAAGGATAACTTTCAGAGTTTAACGGCACATGTTTCACTCATTACAAGGAGGTTAATTTGGAGCATAAATACAAGGAGATTTGTTTCGAGCAAAAAGAGGAGAACCAACAGCTGGAGATTCTCAACCTTGACGGAGAACGGAGATTTGTCAAGGGGCTTCCAGTTGGATACCCAAGGGCTTGGGCGAGGGGAGAACCGGGGCATTCGAAGGCCAGGCGCAGTTTTTTTTAGGAGGGGGGGGAGCACTGACTCAGTCTTCCAACGTTATAAAATGTTATGTATTAAGATGTAATAATTAAAGGCCACCAAGTTCTACGATGGACTCGGTGCACGTGCAGTAAAGAACGGGCATGTCATCGATATCTATTCGTGTGCGCTTGACCAGACAGGCCTCAACGAAATGCGTGCTTGCTTCAACACAACTGCCGGTGAATGAGTTGACTTTTCATTATAGAAGCGCTAACTTGTAGAGTTCATAGATTTAAACTGAGGAACCGAAACTGTAGTCAGCGACAAGTAAGTGTATGGTTTCAGCGACAAGTAAGTATATGGTTTCAGCGACAAGTAAGTGTATGGTTATGTTGCAAATACTTCTCCGTTCTTTTGGCCACTGGAACGATCGTGGAATTGTTTGCCAACTCCCTGTGTTTTAT
Source organism: Toxocara canis (assembly GCA_000803305.1). Lineage (NCBI taxonomy): Eukaryota > Metazoa > Nematoda > Chromadorea > Rhabditida > Toxocaridae > Toxocara > Toxocara canis. Next base: position 358,311 of record JPKZ01001447.1, on the reverse strand, counting down.
TTCCAGTCGTTCAAAATTCTGTGATGGACTCGGTGCACGTGCAGTAAAGAACGGGCATGTCATCGATATCTATTCGTGTGCGCTTGACCAGACAGGCCTCAACGAAATGCGTGCTTGCTTCAACACAACTGCCGGTGAATGAGTTGACTTTTCATTATAGAAGCGCTAACTTGTAGAGTTCATAGATTTAAACTGAGGAACCGAAACTGTAGTCAGCGACAAGTAAGTGTATGGTTTCAGCGACAACTAAGTGTATGGTTATGTTGCAATTACTTCTCCGTTCTTTTGGCCACTGGAACGAACGTGGAATTGTTTGCCAACTCCCTGTGTTTTATTTCCAGTCGTTCAAAATTCTGTCGTCATTGTCCTGATTTGATTGAGGAGCACGCTTGTTGGGATTATTCATATCCGATCAAAAAGGGAGGATTTATATCCGATCAAAAAGGAAGGATTACAATCGCAGCAGTTAGCAGTAAAAAATTTGGTGCTTGGTTTCTCATTGTTTCTATTGTTGTGGATGTTATGTGTCTTTATAAGAGTGTTGTTTTTGTTTAGGTAACGTGGTGATGGGTGACAGCTTTAACTCGTCACTATTCAAGCAAACCTACCAAAGAGTCTTCGAAAAAGACGCGAACGGCAATCTGAAAATGGGATTCAATGCCACTATGGAGGTTTGTTATATTAATGCACTGTTGTTGTTTAACACTTTAAACATTGCACTCTGATCACGAAGACGTAGTTCATGAGGCAAGTTTTTATTAAAGCAATGAAGGCAATATAAGGATGGCGCGTTTTATCATCTCATATTTAATGTAGAAGAGCGGAGGCGCATATAAACTTGTCGTTTTTATTGACGGAACGTTTCGCTGTTGAGTAGAAGTCATTATTGACCACCAGCGTCATAAACCTCCTTCTGGCGCCCGACTTTCAGCGCCGAAAGAACCCGCCTATAAAATGAGTTTGTGCACACCACCGTTCTTCTGTATCACACGTTGATTAGCATAAATCTTCGAACTAAACCATCCGGGGATCTGTAGCGTTTCAATTCGTCAGATTGTAAGGATTCAACTTGCAGGGGGATGGGGGAAGGAAACAGATAACTATAGGCATCCTGCAGGGAGGCATACTTCCTCCCATCCTTTTTGCCTTCTTGTTTTCCGGCGTAAGCGAAGTTGAGACGCATGGGAAAATGATACTTTTCACAGATGCAGATGACCTGCAACTTCTGTACGCGTCCGAAGAAAATGAAGAACCAAATGTGGCGAATCTGAGAGAAGAAGATATTTTAAAAATCATAAAATATCTAAGAGAAGCACTAGAGATGGAAATAAATGAGTCAAAAACAGCTATAACCAGATTCGGAAGACCGCGAACTAAGAAGCGCTTGACTAGTGAGACCGTTCTGAAGATTTGCGGAGAAAAAAATAACTGTTAAAAATGACACCTGTAGCCTAGACCTACATCTAGATGGTAGCCTAACGTTCCGAGCCCACTTTGATAACGTATCCCATTCGTATTCAAAACTTCTATACCATATGAAAGCAATAAGGCAACACATGAATACGAGGTGCATAGCCTTGCTAATTAACGCCTGTGTAATCCCCAAAATTAGATTGTTCCTGCCCATCAGCGCGACAGCAACCAGAAAAGACTTAAAGTACTGCAACGAGTCGCAAACCACTCTACCACATTCATTCACAACCTCAAAAAATTCGAACAAATTGGTGAACACAAAGCCCACTGGGGAGATTGGTGAACACAAAGCTGGGGAGATATTACAACACCGAGCAGCATGGAATTTAAAGTAATGGTCAAGAAGATGCTAAAATGGTCAGCTCAGTGAAAGTACAAATAACTTGCTGACCAAAACAACTCATAACCGAACGAGGCTTGAATTGTACACCTGTGAAATATTCCGAACAAATTATGGACTGAAAACCACAAGATACGGAGCGACTGCTTTCCTCAATACACTGTTGCCTTTGAGCGGTGATATGTGGTGATGTGTTGTGACGTAATATTTTTATTATGATGGTATCTGATTATACCCCTTTGTATCATCTCTGTATTTTCGTAAAGGTAGTCCTTGCCTGTCAACTAAGTAAAAGATTCGGTCCGAAGCTTTATCAAGAGATGGTGCTCGAGAGACGTCACTTTCGAGTACATTTATCGATAAGCAAATCTGTAATTATATTTAGTTTTGTAGATCGGCCGTCCTGTCAAGCGTATGCTAATGAGCGGTGGCTACGTCTTGGTTGATGTAAACAACTATGCATTCTCATGTCATCGTAATTCTGAACTTTTCTAATTCAGCCCTAATGTACGTACGTTTTTGTAACCAGATAATTACCGCTGAATCATTTATTTTGTGCGCGTCATTTCTAGAAAGAGATATAAAACTGTTTTAGGTGAAGGTGGGTAGTGGCCTGAAGCTGGAGGGTATGCTAGGGTGTTGCGCGAACGGGAACGTGAAAAACGCATCAGTGTCTGATACGGAAATGGGTATTGCGGGCACGTGTCAATGGAAATTCTGTGCACTGTCACCGAAAGCGACTGTTGCTGTATTGCTTGAAATCGTCGCTCAGGTGAGCAACAGCTAACAGCTAGCTGTTGTTTATTCGTTATTTCGTTGTTTTCATAGTTGCTTCCACTGTTAACGTAATTGCAAAATTGGAAGTTTGCATCGTTAAAATCTTCAATTACCACTAGAAATAAGTTACGGTTACAGTATCATAATCTTCCCTTCATCCACTTTCGCCTCATTCCATACCTTCGCTATGGCCAGTGATGAGGACGATCCAGTATGATCTGTACCCCGTGGTAGAAGTCAACAGGTCTGTTTCAAGCTTCATTTGCTAGGGAAATGTATACAATGTTGTTTCCCTTGTTTTTCAAAGCAGCTGTATAGGATTTTCGATGAAACTTTTGTAATATAAATTTTAATGTTTGGCGATGGCAGGTGAGTGAAGCTACATTTTCGAGCAGATATGTCGAAAGTAGAGTTGACAAAATTTCAGCATGGTGTAGCTATTCCTCAAGGAGCGCGTGGCATGGTGCAATTCGTAACTCAGTACCAACATCCGGATGGTAGAAAGCGAATCCGCGTGACGACGACATGTCGCAACTGGGCAGATTTCTCCACGCAGCAACCTCAGATTGCCTATGGTTTTGACCAGGTGAGTGACCACACAGACTACTTTTAAAATTCGTTTATCAATGAGCAGATTATCTTATCTGGTTTTGTAATTTGCACTGCGTATATCATTTGGAAACGCACATGGGCAATGAAAAATGTTGACTGCGATCGAATGTTTTTGTAAATAGCGTAGATCGCTGCAACGTTTTTTGGCTGGTTCTTCGGGATCAATGCTTGGATCTTTTCCTGTAGAAACTGCTTGAGTTTTTCAAAGTTGTGCCAGCTAGAAGTTACTATTTGAATGGCTTTTTTTGCATTGGCTGGTAAGGAGCGAAAGTTGCTGCTCATTCTAAGAAATCTTTTTTAAGGAAGCTGCCGCGGTAATAATGGCCCGTTTGGCATCATGGCGTGCCACTAACGAGAATGATACTCCTGATGCGTTAAGATGGGTCGACAGAAGTCTTATTCGATTATGCCAGAAGTTTGGAGAGTACCATAAGGTAATCAGATCGTCCGTTTGACTCCGATAATTGCTTCAGATATCTGTAAAAGATATTTCGGAACACAATAGACATGTTTTTTCAGCAGGTGGGCCGATTGTTTGTACATTACTTCTAGACGATTTCCCTTGTGAATGTATATTTCTCTGCGGCATTTTTACTCATATAATTCGTTCTTTTCATTTTTGTTTTATATAATAACATGAGAAAATATGAAATTAAACGGCTGAATTCTTATACTTAGAACAGTGTTTATGCTTAGAACTTATACTTAGAACAATGGAACAGTTGCACGTGTTTCATTCTGTATTTATCGGGGCAGCGGGCTGTAGCGATGGAGGCGTTTGGTTTTTCCAGTCATTCCAAGTCTAGCTGCATCCTTATTATTCCTTATCAATTTTCTTGCATATTGCTAAATTCTCAATTACCAGACTGGCAAATAATTTCTTTTAATAGTAGAAGATTCACTTCTACTTATACTGGCGTTGTTGATGCGCCCCAAATCCAGTCATTCCAAGTCTAGCTGCATCCTTATTATTCCTTATCAATTTTCTTGCATATTGCTAAATTCTCAATTACCGGACCGGCAAATAATTTCTTTTAATAGTAGAAGATCACTTCTACTTATACTGACGTTGTTGATGCGCCCCAAGGAGTAATTGGTTGCAAAAAGAGTGTTGTTTAACGGGGTTGGTGCCACAACTTGTGGATTAGTCTGCGATACGGAGATTGGAGGGAGAAGAGTTGGGGAGTAGAGCAAAGAGGATCCTGAAAATGATGTAAACTGACATAACACGATTTCAGGATGACCCGGCTTCGTTCCGTCTTTCTGACAAATTCTCTCTTTTCCCACAGTTTATGTTCCATTTGCGTCGTTCGCAGTTTCTGCAGGTGTTCAACAATTCGCCAGATGAAACTGCTTATTATAGGTATGCGCACTATTTCTTGTCGATATTCCATCCTTCCCCTCCCCCTCCTTTCCCCTTATGTTAGCAGCATCTGTTTTGGGTGGTCATTGGACAGGGTGCGATGGAGTGTCTGTGTGCTTGTGGAAGTAGTTTTCATTTACTGTTCAGGTTGAGCTGAAGAACTGAAAAGCTGGCCCATCCGATTTCAGTTTTTGGCCTTTACTTGGCCAGAGTTGAACTTGACTACTGCTGTTTCATGTTGCGTTATTGTTATTATTAGTGTTTCCTCTTTTTCGCATTATGTTCAGATTTTCCTTTAATCAGTATTTTTAAATGTCATACTTCGAAATACCTACCTTATCCTGGCTAGGCACATGTAATCAAAGTAGACTGTTGTGATGGCGGGGCGGGAGGGGGGATATAATTTATATTTTTACCCCTTTTTTAATGTCTCTTGACAATTGTCACTGGAGCAGCCAAAATTAATGTGACTGTATATGAAAGTAGCGCCTACAGACAGCAGTTTCGCACCGCATGCGGTCTCTCTGTGGCTCTGTATTGCTGAAGGTTTGGATCGTTATCGTGGGCACATAGTTTGCACTAGATGATAACACTGCAATATCTAGCAGTCTCCGCGGACCCGATTCAGGAGCTGTTATTTCGTTAATTGTTCACCTGTTTCTGCTTGGTATATCTTCACCTACTGTACGCAGACCGATCTTCTGGCTGTTGTGCATTTTTTAAATGTGGTTATTGTCAAGGAACAATTTTACTCTGTCATTGTTACGCCTCTCATGCATCATCCCTTCCTTCTGCCTTACATTGGCTGTAATGGCAATTTGTGACCGAGTTTTGAACGGCCGTTACAACCAGTTGCAGTAATGGTGTGGGAAAATCTCGAGGGAGTGAACGAAAAACGAAAAAGTGGCAAAATATCGCAGGAAATGATTTCACCTATTGCTAGGCTCATCAGCTGAGAACGCAGTCTTGTGTGGGACTGGAGGTGCTAGGCACACCTACTTCACGCTCGCCTTGTCTTAGCGCCATTCATTTTGGAACGAGAAACATGCTTGCCTTTCAGAGATTCAAAATGAATGTAGTAAAAAAGGACAAACGTGAGAATTTCTCGACTCTTACGATTTTTTTTTTTTGGAAATGGGACCGTCGAGGGAACTAAAATTTCAAAGGTTCTTCCATAAATTCGCTGAAAATTGGGAGTAGATTCGTTCGAGATATTTTGTCCGTGGATGATATGCCGTGTGTGAAAATAAAAATGTTTGCCTAAATTGTTCGAACTCTTCTCGCTTTTATATCTGTCGCAGTTCCTATGTGCATTGTAAATGTGGCTGAGCGTAGACTGTATTTGATAGTTTTTAGGCATGTATTAATGGCAGAGAACGTGCTTGAGAGTACAACGATGATCCAGCCGGTATTGTTCGCTTATTCATTTAGCGGTCCACCCGAGCCTGTGCTTTTGGACACATCGTCGATTTTGCCCGATAGAATTTTACTTATGGATGATTATTTCCATGTACTCATCTATCATGGACAGGTAGGTTTGACATATCTGTCGAAACGCGATTCGCTTTTGATGAATTGGGATCAATAGCTCGCCTCCAGGACACTTTTTCGGAATAGTCATTTTTGCATTAATCATGCTTAGTTTGTTTATTTGCAAGACACACTGGCAGCTCATTTTTCCACTCTCTTCGAATTTCGGCTGCCTTCCATAGGGCTTATGCCGGAAATAGTGTTTTTAAGTACAAAAACGTGAGTTTTAATCGGAAATACAGCGAAAGAGAGTTTTCTTCGCTCTTTATGAATTATACCTTTGTGATGTGTGAACTCGTTGAAGAATGAGGCTACAATGAGAATGAGCTTATCGAAAAGCGACTGATGCTGGTTAACACTTTATGTGGGCTAGTTTAGAGTAGATGGTGAAGTGGAATGTGCGCTTCGTAAGGCACTGTGTGGAAAAGCGTAAATCATGTCACAGCGATTCTTATCTTCAGTTTTTTATTTATAAATCGTTTGGTTAAACAAATATCACTGCTGACTGAATGAACTGAATAGTGGTTCGTTATATGTGGCATACGAGGCTTATTGTTGCAAAGGCTTGCAAAGAAACACTGAAGAGACTATGAGAAATTGTCTCTTCAGCGTTTCGACGGTCGGGGTCGGTGTTCACACCAATTTTGTTGATTTTCAGACGATCGCAGCATGGCGAAAGATGAATTACCAGGAAGATCCGCAGTACGGTGCATTTAAGCAGCTACTCGAAGCACCGGTTGCGGACGCAGCCGCCATTCTGCAAGAACGTTTCCCAATGCCACGTTACATCGTTACCGAGTACGAAGGATCACAGGTATAATACCGCTGCTTTTGATGCATATTTTACATTTGTTATAATTTAGTTCCATTATTAGGTGAAATGATTAATAGATGAAAACGTTAAATTATGGTGCGGAAGGAACGAGCGAGGTGGAATGTTTTAGAACATTTCGGTGCTTAATGCCATTATCATGGTTATCTAATGATGGTAACGAGTACCGAAACATTCTGAAGTTCTCCGTCTCGCTCGCTTCTCCCATCACGTGACTCCTCGGCTTCGGCGATTCGTTTCATCCTACCCTTGTTAAGTGTATTCTTATGCGGTTGCGCGGTTCGTCACAGATGCATGAAGCCAATTTTCTCTACAAACAGTTTTGCGATTACAAAGTGCATATTTAAATAGGGATTTCGCGGCCACTTATTGTTAACGTTTTCTGATTCTCTTATTGAGGACATTGTTTTCGCGTGATGCATCAATTTTTCTCAATTAGATATTGTGATAGTGACTTTGCTGTAATTTTTCTGCATGCACATAGCTGGAGTCAGAATTATTATTAATGAAATGACGCATTATTATGCGATGGTCATTCGAAGCATCATTTCTATCGTTGGTATTGCAGGCTCGATTCCTCCTCTCGAAGGTTAATCCCTCGCTGACGCATAACAATCCATATGCTGCGGTAAGTGATTTTCTGTTTATACCTCTATCAGCTTTGTGGTGCTCTTTCAATTGTGAATGTCACAGCCGTTTTTTCCGCAAATAGCGTTTAGTCCAGTGTTGTCTTTTGGTGAACAACAAGAATAAGTGTGATTCTGATTACTGACCTGACCATGCATACACTACGCGAGCAGTGCTTGAGGGACCTACACTTCAGTTGTTGTTCCCATCAGTTGACTCTAAACAAAAGTTACAAGCCCGAAATTTGTATATAGAGCACCAACATTGTACACATATTTGTTCCAGACCTTTATGGAATGCTCTTGTTTCAACGTGGGACAGTACGAGTTTTCAGTGATATTTTTTTTAATTTCAAATGAAATGTGCTGAGCAGCAAGAAAATGCATACCATGCCGACAATAAAATTAGAATGTAACGAAAAATTTAAGCGCTTATCTTTTTTACAAACATCTCATTACTGGAGAGAAGTGGATAAAGGCAAAATGCAAGCAAAGCATCGAGCTTGATGGCAGCGGATATTTTAAGTGGAAAGGAGGAAGGGATGGAGAAGAAGGGGCTTTATGCACACGGTCGGAGCATCTTTTCCAATGATTTTCAACTCTTATTGTTGTCAAATGCATTTTTATCGTTTTCTTTTTCCTTTGAACGAGCTGTGATATCAAGCGATTCAGGGGAAAGTCAAAAGGTAGAAAATCTGAGCGTATTTTCAACTGGTGAGGTCGCAGAAGAGAAGTGAGAATTGTTCATTGGTCAGGCTCATGAGCCTAATCGCAGAAAATACTCTTCGATGGAAGAGTTGCACGAGCGATGGGGTAGGATAAACTGTGATGTTTTGTCATCTGCGAGCAATTCAGAAAATTTGGTGGTTTGATGAGGTTCCGTATTACGTTCGCATTAAACTTTTGTTAGTTAGCGTATGGGTGCACTGACCACTTTTATTTGCGATGTATAGGTGATAATCAGTGGATAATTTGAGGAGGGCGGTGCGCCCGTGTTCACAGATGATGTCTCGTTGCAAGTGTTCATGGAGCATCTAAAGAAGCTGGCCGTATCCTCTTCTACGTGATCGAGGAACACGCTTAACGCTTTCTCATATTCGATGACTGTGTTATGGTTTTAATGTTGCGGTTACCGTGTCCGTGAGGACACTGCTACTGGGTTTTATAGTTTGAATTTTTGAGCACTGATGCCCTGTCTTTATCTATTTTTAATTTCTGTTTGTTATTCACATTCATGATCCTCTTTGTCCAATTTGTGCGTTTTATTAGTTTTGGTGTAACTTATTTACTATGAACAGTTTTTACTTCAGTGTTACAAGTTAGTAATCGACCTTGGTAAATGAGACGATAGGGAAGGGCGTCGTTTAGAAAATGCTCGTTTTTGGTGGTTACTATGTGATTCGTAAACCCACCCTTTCAGTTTTATACGAAGAATGTTTTTTGAGAAGAAAAGTACATGCTTAATATTACGGTGATGGGTAATCAAATCTGCGAAAATAATGAGTAGGAAGGGGAAGGGGGGACACTAAAGAGATCACTGTCGTATATAGCATGCAGGTGGAATCGCAGCTTTTTGGCGTATGTGTAGAGTTCCTTGCTGTTGGTGTTGTTCCAGTCACAATCGCGGTTTGTGGAGTGGCTACAGACCTCACTCGTTGGCAACTACATATAAACAGACTCCAGGAATCGAGTTGTTTTTGCGGAAGAATTGAAGTTGGAGGATTGATCTTGGATTTTTTATTCTCATTTTAAGATCGGACCCCGAGGGCTTCAAGTGAGAGTTTCTAGTCTTCGCATTGGGTCTCGCCATTGTCGGTGAAATTTCGTTCGCTGCAGTGGTTTTTGCAACAACAGTTACGTAAGAGTGGATGTTTTGTGGACGTTTTATTTTTATACACTGGGAGTAAGGTAGGTAATTGATGCAGTGAACGAGATTATTTGGTAGGAGCCACAGTTCTGATGAGTATTTAAACACACAGCCTCACTGATGTGTTTTGCAGTCCAAGCTGCTGGGCATATTAATTTTATCACATGCTTCGCATATCATTATATCAATTGGTTGCTGTTCTTTGTATGCAGAAACTCGTGTGGAGATCGTTGCTTGGACCGTATTAAAGGTTTTAACGCGGTGCTGCATCATTCTTTTTTCATACGCCTTTTCAAATTACCGTTCGTAAAGCGCGCGATTACTACGATCCTTTAATTAGGCATTTGTGTATATCTTTTTGTCTGTTCGATGGTTTTAGTCTCGAAATCATTGAACTTTGGGAATTTGATGTGTGCATAACTATAACCTGTGGGAAATTTCGTGCAAATTCGTCACTGATCTGAGAAAAAAAAGCATCTGAATTCTTCAACGGAGCAGTCAAAAAGTGTAAAAGCTACAAGGCAGAATGTGAGAATAACACGTCACTTAGGATGAATTGGCCTAGTGCTATTTGTTTGATAATAAAACAGCTAATGATTGTAACCAGCGATTGCATAGCATTCGAATGGTTTTGAGGTTAACAAATGCGTCTAATTTCCTGTTGTTATTTGTTGATCCTTAGCGAAAATTTTAGAAAACGAAAAATAAGGTATGAGAAAACGCGACGAAAACAACTCATATCCCGATAGCAATTTTTTACGAGATTCCTTTCATTGCTTGTCGTGATTGCAAGCATGGGACAATGCTCGCATGAAATTCTGCTGTTAGATGGCCTCGTTTGGATTTTTTCATCGATGAACGTAGAGGTGGCGAGTTTTGTGTTCAGATAAGGTGCTTTCGTTCATATTGCTTGATCCAAAGGTCCTTTCGAAACTGTTCGATGGTTGCCAATAGAAAGTCAATGTGATCGGTGCCGCTGCGATGATAAATTAGGCTTAATCACGAATGGGACACTGCTGTATGATGACTCAGAAGTTTGCTGTTGTGTAGAAGGCGCAGACAATGATTACTTCATGTGCAGCTGTCGCAACAAATCACGCTTTATTTTGTCCCACGATTGGACACTGCTTGACTGATCGCCTACCTTACGTGTGCAGCATTTTCCGCTAAGTGTGTGGTTAATGGTGTATGCTAAGCGCCAATTGCAAAAGGGAAAAGTGCTCCCGCTATTAGTTATTCACGCTGTTAGCATGTGAATATGGATGTTGTAGTTTTGCAAATCAAATTAAGGCTCAGTGTCGCCATTATTGAGTCATACTGTGCAACGGTTTTTTTTTGCATGAATGCTTGAGCACCTTTAAATATCTTTAAACACCTTAAAAGACTCATTTTCCTGCGGTGGGATCTCAATAAGCGTGAGGCTTTTGATTGATGCTGTAGGTGTATGCGTGCTGTTGAAGGATTTCTAACGTTTGTGGCAATTCACCAGCACCAAAATATATACAGATATCCCTTCGGACGCATCCGTCCTTTTCAGACTTTTCGCCAACTTTCCTCTAATTCGAATACAGTTAGTTTGATTTGATGTGAAGAACACAAGGCTACCAGTTTGTAGGTAAGCGCGGTTGTCTTCTGCCTTGATCGAGAAAATGAAGCGGAGAAGTCGAGAAATGAAAAGTCAAGGGGAAAATTTGGTTTATTCGGTTGGTCGTGTTAGAATACGCAGCAATGTTCATTCAAATCGCTTAAGATGCTTCAGCTGAAGTGAAGTGTGATATTTGTCGCTGTTTTGAATTATGTTATTCATGTAGTCATTATAGCGAAAAGAGTTTTTGCTATGGTACTTTTCAATGTAACACTATTCACCTCTCTGTATCCGTAAATTTGTAAATGCTGGAAAGGGAACCAAACATTTGTCCTCTTCGAAATTCGATGTGCACGTTTGGAGATTTTATTTAAAATGTTCCTTGCCATAACAGATGCAATTTTCACATAATTCAACAAGAAACCAAACACATCACACACATACACGCAGGCACACACATATACACACCATCGTCGAACGGATTTTGGAAGATTTCACGAACAATGCTGGCGTCGTCGATCCCTTTTGTTCAACCGAAGGCGTAATATCGATATAGATCGACGAGTTCTATTGCCGTAGGGACTCAAAAAAAAAAGAAAAGGCTTCTGAAGCTGTCAAGAAACAACACTGTTTATCGTAGTAAGCTACTTTGGATTGGCATATTTTACTCTGAGTGATACTGTAAACGCGCAATGCGTTTTTTTCACTGCGATATGAACATTGAAGATTCTTTGCATTGTATTAAAGCAAGCAATCTGATATTTATGAATGCGCAGTTCGCCTAAATGAGTTAAGCTTTCCTTATCGGGCATAAGACTCAGACGGCTATGCGGTTCCAAGTAGTACTTGTTTTGCTGCACAAATTATTCTGTTTCGCATTATAGGTGTATAACGCTCGTATTTCTTGTGCGAGCATATTATTGTTTTGCGTATAGTAAACCCAAAACTTACATTTTCGCATCTAAGCAATACCATCCGTACCCCATAGCTATCCAAATTTTGCAACACACTCTCTTCAGTTTTTTCGTTGACGGGTTTCATTGCCTATTGTTCTTTTACCTTTTCATCTTCTATGCGTTTGTCATTGCATAAACATTTGGACGCATTTCACTGATTAGCTTTTACACAATTTGAAAATATACTGCGAATGGTATTGATGAAAATTCGCCCAGTTTGCCTATGAACGCTTTAAAAAATGGAGAATCGCTTTCAACTTTTCTGCCTCGTTGGACCTTGACGAAGAGGTGAAGATCTGATAATTTTGAAATTGGTAAGCTCACTGCGAGCTTAGGTTCAGCTCATTGTCTGGACGGATAACGACTATATCGGCTTAAGTATAACATTCAGAAACGTTCCATCGATTGGGCAACCTAAGACTGTATTGACGCCAAGAAACATGAACGCGATATATCTCCATAAGTTGTAATAAATAATCGGAATGTTGTTGAGCACGTATTTTGAATATTTCGATCTTAGTCTGGACAATACGAAAAAATTGAAAATTTAAATAGGAATTCGTAGGAAATAATCATTATCGCTTTTTTATGTAATTAGGGATACGGCATTTATATGACTAAGTAGTGCGTCGAATAACGACGACTACGAAGTATTCACTTTAATTTTTTTCCATTTTGCAAATAATCATATTAGAGAGATCTGGAAATTGTTAAGTTAACGAAATTTTCGATCAACAGTGAGCAGTATGAGACACTCTTACGATTAAAAGCATTGAAATGAAGAATCAATTTTATATTACCTAAACGGCGTAATATGAATTGAAAGACAAAAGAAGAAATAAAAATCGATGCGAAGATTTATTGGTGATAAGGGAACATTTCACGAACTGATAATAATTTCTTATAGCTTTTAAGTCGCCGGTTTCGAAAGGTTCATTTAACCAATAAATCTGATACGACTAAATTCGCTTGCGAAATAACAATTTCGTTAAGCATGTTCAACCTTTTCGGCACTGATGTGACAATAATGAGCAAAATTAATGCCGAAATGACAAACAACGATCGACATAAAAATCCTTCAGAATAGCTAAGATTTTGCAACGTTGATCACAGCAATAATCAATGGTAAATAAAAATGCATCACTCAAATGAACTGCAATCGCCTCACGTGATTGGCCCAATCTCTATCAACTATGAGAAAAATATCCTAAGTCGGAATGCACTTTTTATACTCATCGAATGTAAGAATTTCAGAAGCTGATGAAAATACATCATCTCTTGATTGTTGTTAAAAGATTATGACGTTCTTGATTTAGATTAAAATCAAGAATATCGTTAGAATGTCATCATTCGAACCAATGTTCCCAACTGAATTTGTTTGATGATTGTGACTCGATTCGGGAAGCTCATCGTCGAAATTACACAACCGGATGTTATCGGTTTTTCGCTTGAAGTACGTAGATGTGCATTAAAGCGGACGTTGTTGAAGCAGCTGAGCGTATAAAAAGAGTAAAATGGTCAAAAATCATCGCATTAAATAATTGCATATTTCTCGTGCATATTATCGCAAAAGAAACTTTCTTTATCGGTTATTGAAGTCGAGCAGCTTTGACTAGAATTCTTCGAAATACTTGCTAATCGACCGAGCAGTCGAATTAGTATCCAGAAAGCACACTATGGCGACGGAGTGTTTATATGGATGTTCATTGTTTACATTGTGCTTTCACCTCAAGAACGAATGAGACTGCTGTAAATAAATCGATAGGGATGTTCTCAACAGTCGACTAACTCTTTTTATTCAATTTTCACTTCAGTCGTTAACCCTGAGGGAATTATAGATAAGCTGATAAAAATTCTACACGCATTTTGCAACCAGTGAGATTGCAAAAAAATATGGTAGGGTGCATCGAAAGATCGAATTTCTTGCACTGATTTCAGTAGGCGGTCCGATGAATGAAAACCTAAGAAGGCTGTTTGTTAGATCCTGGTATTCATTGGATCGCTGCTGCATCAGGTAGGACCGTCATATCTGAATTATTGCATCGTTGAGTGACAATGGAAAGATTAAGCTTTCCGTTTGGAAAGCTCCAAACAATAAAATCTTTTTGGCGAGGGCTGTGAAAAAGCGTTTGATTAATTGAATGCGTCCACAATATGCTAGATAGAAAAATGAGCAAGTGGTCGTTGTTTTTGGACTTTCGGTGGAAGACGTACAAATTTTTCAGACGAAAGGATAACAAATGAATGAATAATGAAAGAACAATAACAATCAACTTCCGATTTTTGTTTAAGATCAAAAGAAAAAACATTCTTTCAGGAGAATGCAATCGACTTTTTTGTCACAATTCCATTAGATGCAAGGAAACAACTGGGGAATGCGTGCCATGGAGTGAAAGAAAATGGGAAAGCGTGCCACAGTATCCGCTTGGTGTCTCACTCATCACCCCAGCCGATTTTACAAATCGCTCGCAAGGGCTAGAAATTCGTCTGTTGACTGATAAGGCCATCATCCCCTAAAATATCATTAGTTATTCGTTTTCATGTGCACCGATGGGTGGGAAATACAAACGCGGTTGTTTCCTAAATGCATGCATATTTTGTAGCATGCTTTAATTGCTTAAGCTCCCATCAGGAGCTCAGGAGCCGAGTTGAAATTAGGCAAAAGGGTAAGTAGAACATACCCATTCTGTAGATTACGCATGCTATAGATTTATTTGATGGTTCGAGATTTAAATCATCGGACAGATTCACACACAAACACACACATGCACGCACATACACGGACGAACACGCACGCGCACACGCACGCGCACACGCACACGCTCACGCACGCGCGTACGCACGCACGCACGTACACACACGCACGCATATTCGTACACACACGGACAAGATGTCACCACGGTGTGCTTTGCAAGCGCAAAATTGCTGAAGGATGTAAAAAGTTGTAGGTTTTTTCTCAAGACTTTAAAATCATCATAAATCGGATCCTTTATGCAGGTGGCTTTTTTAAGATCAGGCTTGCTGCTTTTGACAGTAGCATTTGTTGGATGATCTGGGAGAAAGAAGCGCTAAAATAAAAATGTCTGCTTGATGACGATAGCTGTTTCACTGTTAATAACAACTACTTCATGAAGGGTATGATACCTGTGAGGTCTGTAATGGAAGATTTCTTATAAGTATGAGATAGTACTGGTAATACAGTAACCGGAACGTGACAGATCGGCAAACAATTCTGACAGGACCTTCAGAGGAAAATTAAGAGGTCGCTGGCAGCGGGTCTAGTCAAACATCGATCCTTCCTGTAGGCTCCGAACTCTGAGCATGCTCAGTGAAGGGCGATTCCAACTGAAAAAGGTGACCCTAACTTCGAGTTTTCCAGTTCTCCTGTTTGGAATTTTTGGAATAAGGATTCAGCTGTGATAGCGACTTCGACTGGGGCCAAAAACCTGGAGCTGACTTTTTGACTCCCGCTGTGGTCCTTCAAGTCGAATCCGGAGTTCAACTCCCGAGCCGCCACTCACTGCTCATTACTTTCCACTTCGGGACCTTTCTGCACCTAGTAAGGAGTTGTCATAGAAAGCCTCATCCATTTCATGACACATACCTTTACGAACTTCTGAATGAAAAGTGGATAGAACGATGCGATAGATCCTTGGGCTATGATGTCTTACACTGAGATTCGCTGTGATGTTGACTGAATATTGATTAGTATGTGTTGCGTCATGCAACGCATAATTTATATATGAATGAACTTAGCGAGTAAAGTGGTCACGTTCGAACCCCAGCGCTGCAAAAGTGTTGCTAGCATTTGCCGTTTCTTGAACAAATTTTACCTGGCTCGTTTTATGCTCCGTTTATATGGACTACTAGTGAGGCATGCAGGCAAGCAGGCAATGCGGTTATGCGCAGCTGATGTGAATGCAGTTTAAGAGATGAACGTAGACATATACGAACACAAACACGCACACCCTAAGGGGTTGCTTCCTTATGAAGCAGCACGCACGCGAGATCGCACGCGAAACGAGAAACATCGTATAGGCATGACAGCCGTCATATCGACGGGGCAGCATCGGCCGGCTGGCTGCCTCTATCCGGCTTCTCTCCCCTGCTACGGCAAGTTTTTGCTACTCCTCGTTCCAGTAGTTGCATGCATGCTAGCGCACGCATATGATTGAAACGAAGTGTTACCTCGCAAACAAATTCCTTTTGTATGGTCCATGATATACCTTGGCCATCCCCCCTCCGCCCACAGCCCCCAGTCAACCTACTATGTAAAAGTGGTTGTATAGAATACGAGCACAGATGAGGCACTATAAACACAAATGAGGCGCGCAGGCGCTTCATAGTTCGCCCGGATCGATCGATTCTGAGCTAGTCGTCGTCGTGGCTGCGGTTGCTCGGCCCGCTAGCTTCAGGCGAAACCTACATACATACGTCATTCGAATGTGCCAGTGTGTTGCGCTCTCTCGGTTGCTTCTAATAAGGTTAAGCTGAAATCGCTGCGGCTTCATCAACTAGGTTTTTTTTTTCATTTGGCTCGCTTCTTTTTCGGAGCTGCGCTCGTATGCAAGTAAATGAGCAACAAGAACCCTTATGTTGAAGTCGATTGTTTTTTTGGAAGGATATTTCAGAAAACTGATCTTCCAAACAAATACAAACGCGGATTCGGATCACTGCTTTATTTACTTTGAATTTTTCACCTTCTTCATGCGCTTTCCTTCACCATTTTTTCAAATTCGCAAGTGATTCTTTCTCGGATTGAGCAGAATAATCCTTAGCATATTAGATATTCTGACGGTTTTTGGAGGTATAGGATTCGATTATAGTTGAAGTTCCGAAGAGACCTAGTGGGTGGTACTACAGCAGTGCTATTTTGGCGTTAGACGGCTGCATGTAGAGGTCGAATTCCGCTACCCGATCAAACATCTCATTAAGTAGAGGCGAGCTTCTTAAAAGTTAGAGGTTGAAGTCATTACACTTAGTTGAGTGCCCTTTTGGGCTCAGTGAACAACTCATTGCGAGAAGCAACCAACCATCTTCCAATTATCGGTTTTCCTAACGGTTCAACAGCTCTCTCTCCACTCTCACGAAACTGAGGTAACGGTGGAGAGAGATATTGCACTGCTCAGACTTTTCCATAGGTTTTCCCAAATGCATGATGCACACCATCCTAATCCAAAAAAAAAAGATGTTCACACCCTTCTCTGACGTCCATCCAACTGCATTCCTCAGCTGCATATTTCTTCTCACGGAGAAAGGTGAACGACGTGTACCATGTGTACTAGGGCCAGTCGACTGCCGTGTTTTCACCGTTCTTGATAGTCAGTAGAGGAGCATCGTTTTGCGGAACAATGCATCTCGATAGCCCTAAAAGAGATGAGCATTATAACGGTTTCCAAAGAAAATTGTCGTTATCATCGGCCGCTCGTCGAATTTGACAGCCCTGGCCGTTTGATGCAGTTCGTTGACTTAGGCAAGAAAAAAGGTACAGCTTTGTGATTGGGCAAATCTGCGCAGCCTTCCAACTCGATGCGCAGAATATATGCTCGGAGATTATGAAATTGATGACAAATTACTCAAAAGGGCTACACTTTTTTTTTGTGCTGGTCCAGAATATACCCTCTTCCTTGAACTCTCAGTTATGTCTGGAGCATATTTTGCCATATCATGCTCTAATTTCTATGAAGCTGTCACATCATTCACAAGTTAGCTGTTTCACCTGAAATTTACGATGATCATCTCGTCCAGAGTGTTCCAAAAGAATGACAGGTTGTGCCGGGGTATAGCTAGAAGCAACGCTAAAGACCCAACGGAAAATCTATTTTCAAAATTATGACGTCGTCTGAGGAAACTAGTCAAATCTTTGCTTCGTCTCCACCCTCGCCCCTCCTCCACCTTCTTCCTGCTCACTTCTATTTTCTCGGTTGAGACCTGCGATGAACGGTGGTTGGGGAAAAGCTTAAAGCATTGAAAGATGTTTGAAGAGACGTCGATACTGCTTTCAACATTAAGGATATATACTTTGATATACGTTTGAAATATACTTTGATCAAGTTGGAGGCGATACCAGAGAATTAGCGCTATATGCGCCTTAACATTAAACCCGTCAGATCAGTCGTTTGCACAAGCATAAGAGAAACACTGCTTAAGAATCGTAACGAGAATTCGCTGTTCCATCCAATTGTTAAATCGGTCTGCTTTGAAATGCCCAAGCAAATACACAGCATTTATACGTTTTCGATCGCTTCCAAATGCTCGTCTTCCCTCAGAAGGGAGATTGATAAACGAACATAAGAAGGTGGCCTTGGAGGCATTTTAAATGTCAAACTTCATAGTTCTATGCTTAGTAGTTCCCATGTCAAGACACCGAGCACACTCACACACATTCACATAAGCACATATTTTAACGAACAAACACATCACTTTGTCACGGTACACTTTGCAAATACGCATACGCATTTGCCAAAGCGCATAGAGAGGCGCATATTGCGAAAACTCTTTGTCACTGGTAAATGAAAAATGTATTTTGCGTTTTACGTAAGTTTTCCATCGATGAGCTAGCTCTTTGTGCTGAACTTTTGCGGAAAATTTTATTTGTTGAATCACTGACAACCTTCGCACTTAAGCATACTGATTCAAAGCAGCAGGCATGATTGCATGCTTTGTGTCATACACTTATCCCACATCTTTTCCTATCCTTTAAGTTTTCTTATCAACCATTGGCACATTAGTCACTATTGTGTTCGGATGCCAACAGTAACTGTCAGTTACCTGTTAGCTTACTTTGTTGTTTATTATAAGGTATGTGTATTTTAGTATGTAATTAATTTATAGCTACCAATCGCTAAGCCATTCAAGGCTAGTTTGTTTTTTTTTCCTGAGTTAATGGTGTTTCGTTAAATTCAAATGTAACGTCTCACGCGAGCCACGCGTTAATGAAATAGTTGAGCGAGTAAGGAGAGTGAGGCCATAGAGATGGTTTCAGGTAAAATGTCCATAGTTTTGAGAAGTCAGAAGAGACTTGGAAGACTGTGAATCCGAAGTGTACCTAATGTTCCATTTAAGGTTGATCCATTTAAGGTTCATGCATAACTCTTCTTCAACGAAAGACAATATTCCATTTATTAAACCTTATCGAGCTAGTGAGATTTATCGTACTTTATTGATCAGTTATTTCTATTTGGACAAGTTGATGCAAAGTTATGGAGCATCATTACGTTTCTTTCCGTCCCCCATCACTCCCTTCCCACTCTCTTTCCCCTTCCGACGTTCTGTTTCAGTTTTCATTTCTAAACCATGTGCCGATAAAATTCGAAACTTTAGAACGCTCGCTTTAATTTAAGAGCTTTAACGCACGTGAATGAGCAATAATCTCCAATAAACATATGTTTTAGGGCAACCTAATTTGTATGCCACCAGGATCGGTTCACTTTGGCGAACCGTTTTCGCAAAGCATTTAGCGCATCGTGACACATCATTATCATCGTCCTACATGATGCTTTCTTAATCCACATGTTTTACTTTGCAACAGTATTTGCTTTAGTATTGCACATGCTTACTCTATTCGTCGTTACAGAACTAAAATTATGAGTCAAAAGACGATTAAATAGGGCTGTAATCGGAATGTGTGATCAAGCATTTATGGAACGTATGAAAGGAGAGTGAAATGATTCAGTGGGCTACGAAAAAAAATTGTTCTGAAGCCTGTATTTATTGTCGTTTAATAAAGTGTTTTGTTGATACAATTTTTTTTTGAGTTTTATGACTTACTTGCTAACGAATGAAACTCAACTATCGAGCTAGACACCTTTTTGCTCTCTTGTGGCTTTTCGACCAATAAGCGTGGACATCACAACTTTTATACTTCTTCTAGAGTTTTGCAGTTTTGTACTTCTGTTCTTTAAAGAGTAACGCTTAGGCGTTCGTGTAAAGCAGCAAAACACAGAATATTTTATGTAGTTCTCAAATTTACAGGCAAAAAGTGTAAGCAAACTTCATTAAATGCATCTTCGACTTTAACTAATCAAGCAAATTTTCAAATAATAATAGTAATAATAACAGAGGTTTCTTTCTAAACAACTCATAACGACTAAAGAAATCTTTTTTTAAGAGCAATGAAAAGTCTTACACTTTACATTACTCTTAAAATATTGTAATTCTGTTATGCATGAAGGTTTTCGTTTTGCATTAAAACTAGTCTTTGTTGATATGCTAGTATCATATTGAACATATTGAAAACAAGATATATTTTTCTGAACACCATTCATCCGAAATGCTAATATCAACGAGAGAAAAATTAGACGATTATAGATGTAAATTTGATCGCATATTGCATTCATTGTTTGTATGCTTCTTTTTTTTTTTTTTGGTGCACAATAACAACGCTATAGTACTATGGCAACGAGGCTTTTAAGCTTCGTTTGATTTATTAGCTCGTTTGAAGCGCTTCTTGTGAGTAAATAAATATACGAGACAAACGACGTCATTCCCTTGAGAATAGGTTTTTAATCAATGATGGCATGAAAGTGTGAAACATATCAACACGGCTTCATCATTTCAACAACACTTAATTCCTATGAAATTATAATCGATATTTGCTTAAAATACCTAAAATACCGTCGAAGAACCGATCGGGCAGATCGGAGAAGGTAGGAGGTTGGCCCTTCCATGGATCGTTTTACGACACGGGAATAATGGGCGGTGAGTTGACATCTAGATGTATTCGGAGGTCCCAGTCGTTGCCATTTATCATTTGCGGATATCTGACAATTGTTGGTCGTCCATCGCTAAAAAAAAAGTGAGTTGGGATTCAGCTCGAGTTTCATAGCGACATCCGAAAAAGTAGCGAGGCTACTTAAAATTTTAAAGGATATCACGGCAAATGTATTAAGCGATATTGATACAACTGAAGTGATGAATGCAAATGAGACACTTATGACCTCNGTGGACATGAGAGCAAAATTTTCGGATATTATGAAGCAATGGGATGTTATAGCATGTTCTTCCCAGAAACGATTATGCTCTTCATAAAACGACGGAAACAAGTGAATATTCTACAAATCTAATCGCATTTGTTATAACGGACATTGCTATAATTTGTAAGAATAATGACATAAACGGGATTTAAAGCCGAATCGTGAATGTCTATCATTTAAGTTGGAGTCAGAGATAATTGAGGCCTATCACGAAACGCATAATCGAAGATTTTGCTTTTACTTTTTCCATACAATTTGATTGCTTTTACAATTTTATACAATTTGAATTTAATTCAATTTCCAGCATAAACATCTTCAACGCTTCTTAGTCATCATAGAGTGCTACAAATTTGCTGCAACTAAATATCGTATCAATTCAAAAAAAAAAAGAAATGGATTCTAAATGTTCAGATTGCATTTGAGCAAAATCCCTATCATNNTAACTCTTAAGAGAAGAGCGTATATTCTAGCATATTTTCGAAGCTACAAATGAGAACATAAGTGACTACCGTATTTTTGAATAACCAACCATTCATTATTTGCGCGTTCGCAATACGCTTATAAAACGTTTCAGCGAATTGGCTCCCCGCCGAACCATAAACGCAAAGTGCAAAATGCGCATATGTGGCATAAAGATGCCTTAAGGTTTATGAACAAAACCCACTAAAAACTTTCTACCTTCAATAAATTGTTCTTCTCCCAACATTTACTATTCATCGTTATTTCAAGCGAATGCCACAGAAAAGACTATTGATGAGCTCTGGAGTGCAGTGAAGGAAGAAGGGAGGTTGGCAGTGTGATAGAAAAAGATTCCTGTGAGGAGAAAATGCAGTATCCATATACGATCGTAGATTTAGAGCTTTTCCTGGATTTCGTTCTCGCATAAGGCGGAATATTTTCCACATCGTTCATCACTATTTCCACATTCTCATATGCTCCATCTTCATTGGGCTTCCAGGACTCATACAAAATCGTTGACTGCTTAAGTCATGCGTGTATCAGGTGCTGTTATATTACGGTCCTGTTAATGTAGCTAGACTTCTACGGTAAAGCTCGCCTCGGTCTCCGTTAAAGTTTTGTTGGCAAGCAACAATTTGTTTGTCGATATATAGGGAATGGAACATTCGTCTTCATAACTGTTGGAGCAATTGCTTTACCACTAAGCTATTTATGGGCGCATCGTTTCGCCATTTGTTGGTAGGCCCAGAATGAAGAGTTTTTTCGATCAGTGATGCCTGTATAAATCAAAGCATCAACAGAGCACTTTGACTGAAAAAGATTCAACGCTGCATCAAGTAACTTTCTTTCCTACTTTTACCTTGCACTGAAAAAAAAATTTTCATTCCCCGTTCTTAATATCCCCCTCATAGATGCAGTTTCTCAATCTCTTTTACTTCTTTTCAGGATCCTAATTTGATGCAGTAATTCCTTTCATTGTCTTTTCCCAAATACTTTTTCTTTACCTTCAAATTTCTCGTTTTCACGTTCTCAATGATAAATTTAGATTCGATCGACCATAAGATTTGGTGATATCAAAATTTATATCTAGTACGATCAATTCTAGAAAGTTAGAGAATGAAATGTAATAGTTTATGATCGAAAACTTTAAAGTAACTTGAAAAAGAATGCATGAAATATTGGATACGCTAATATAATGGGGCAATAATATATGCAGATTAGGCGTTTCATTAGTTTTTTGCTTGCAACGTTTGCAACCAACTTTTGCACATAAAAAAATTTTTAAAAAAGTTCTGCAACAATCTGATTGTTTGCGGTGATTTTTCAACTTGCTGTTGCATTGTTTTCCAATTGCAATACCTGAGTTTTTCAATAGTGGTTATTGCGTTTGGCAATCTTAAGAGTGTTGTTAAACATTGCCATTTAAGGCGATTTTAAGTCCCCACTTCTTTCTATATCATTTTTCGTAGGCAAATTTCTGCGTTTAAACTTATACATATATCTTCGCATGTGTCAGCTAATTGCCATAAAATTAACTCATCATATAAGTAAGGTTACAGACGTAATAATTTCACGTTCGTATTATATGATTATTCGATGATAGCCGGTATGGTCATGGAGCGTAGCATTGCGTTGTGTCTCACTGCGATATAACAACCATCAGCGATAGAAATGCTGATATATTGCGTGCTCGTGAAACGTTAGAGAATTTTCAAAGAACAAAACGCAGCACATGATAATGCCACAATAGCTGATGTATGCGATATTTTCTTGAAATACTTCATATTTTGAAAAATAAAATCTATCCTAATACACTATGTTGTTACACTATAAGTACACTATGTTACTATGTTGTTGTCAAGCTATTTCTGTTTTATTTTTCATTTCTTCTCCTTATTGCTGCCTTTTTTTGAATTTCCAATCAACGATGGCAAAATGTCCGATTCTTATTAACGGACATGATTATCGAACAATAACTGAACTAAATTGAGCAAAATAAAACAACTTGAAGTCGGAACCGTTATTCTCTGCCTATAAAACTTTCCATTTTTTAAAAGCGATTATATAACCATAAGGAATTTTTATAGCAATTCAAATGGTTGTAGACAGAGAGCAAGAGTTAGGATGGTGACTTATACGAAAAGGAAGATATAATATAGCTTTGCATATTTCACATGAATTGTGGGCTACTTCAATTTCTGAGGTAGTCGAGATGAGTCGGATTATCGAAATGGGGCATAAAATGCAGTGTGGGAAAAACGTTAAATGACTTATTCAAACAAATTTTCGTCCTCGTTATTCAAACTATGCTTAGACCTGAGTGGCTCCTCAAAACGCGTTCGCTAAACAGAGATTTGGTGACTGTTGAGAAGGAACGTAATGAGATGTGCTGTTCATCGAAACTATTTTCATGGATGAAATTAGTTTGTTTGTACGAATTGTATGGATTGATTGAATTGTACGAATTGAAAACCAAAAGTAATTCATGGATGAAATGTTCGTACAAAATTCAAACATATGGAGAAGGCATTACAATAAAAGAGACATATAGAGAATGTGTTTGGCAGCTGGACTGCTTCCGTGTAAACCCTTTCGGTATTAAGATCGAACAACGATAATCAAACGGATTCAAATGATCGAAAAATCAATCTCTCGATAAGGATCGTCTGATCGATCCAGGGATCGAATCGAATTTAATCGAATTGTTTACTTCTTCCACAAGTAAGAATTACATTTACGGAAACAGGACAAGGTAGTATTTACACCACTAAGAGGTCATCCCTTAAACCAAAGGAATCGTTCAATTCGAACTATAATAGCACTATAGATCATCAAAACGCTACAACATGAATGTCAAAGACAATACTACGTTTAGGAATAAAATTATTTGGCACTGCAATGTTTTCCATTCGTGATTTGTCCGAAATGTTTCACAGTTGCATATCTAGCACTGAGTTCAATTGTAGCTCATTTTTGCTAACGTTTTTTTTTTTAAATTCTCACTAACTTGTGTATTAACGAGGTCGAAGATATAACGAATTTAACTATCAGTTTGATGTTCATTAATTAATCAATCAATCAGTTGATGTTAATCAGTTAATTATCAGTTAATATCAATCAATATCAAAACACTGAGTTAAATTATCAGTTAAAGGAATCGAAGACATTATTTTACAAATGAATCAACGTTCATCTCAGAGGTAATCAAACTCAGCTGAGATTTTATCGTACTGTTTAATGTGATCACGTATGAGTCGTTCATAGTTCGCGTTCATTGAATTGGTTTCACAACTGCAGTTTTTTTCAAATATTGCTAATCATTTTGAAGAAGAACGAAGAGGTCTTCAAAAAACTGTTCAGAGATTAATGCGAATTTTTTAATGCTTTCCATACCGGAAACGAAATTGACAACAATTGATGAATGCTCACTTAAAGAAAGGAAATTGTTCGCATAAGATATGTGCTTAGGTGCACAAATATGAGAGCGGAAAACCGACGGAAGATTGAGTCACTCGTTGTCAGCTTTTCGCAACGAACGTATAACCATAGAGAAAGTATTTACTTAAACCACTGCCAATCAAAAAGGTTTTCTTTTGAGTTCACTGATCGCCGTCGTAAAAGGTCATATAAACACTCTTTCGCCTAACTTTTGTGCTTTGCCCATTCGTAATTCAGCTACTCCAAATGACTTCACAGCCCTCAATGCTCTGGACGCCTCCTCCCTATTTGCCGACATCCGCAACATCCTTAATAAAATCTACGAAACGCCGCCGCCCGCTGATTGCTTGCCTTACAATCAAAAGAAAATACTTCAAAATGGGAATAGCGATCAAGGCGATCATTCATTGGAAATGTTCGAAGGAAGGAAAATGGATAGAAAATGGAGAAAGACCAAAATGAGCTGTCCTCAAAACATTTTGAGCCAGGAGCAGCGAATTCAATTTTTCTTTTCGAAAACGTCAGCGCAGCCGAACGAACCACAATAAAACAACGAAGAGCGATGTCGCACAAATATTTTAGATTCAACTGTTTCTTTTTGACAACTTTATTCAAACACAACGGCTACACGTAATGCACAATTCGCATTTTTTTTTTTCGTATGCAATCTTCAGCAACGATTTTCTTTTCGTAACTTTTCTTTATTCATAATTCCGTGATTGCACATTTGCATAATTCCATAATCCTTAGGAGCACAATTATCTAATGAGATGGTGAATATAGAAACGGCCCCGCGAATAGGTTGGTGAATATAAGCAGTGAATTTGAATGCAGTTGTTCCATCAATTAGAACAAACGTACTGTATGCTAGAATATTGCAAATTATGCTAAAGCTTATTATAGAGATGTTATGCCTGCTCATATTTATGATTTTATGTCTGTCTTTTCTGCATTTCCAAACTGGAAACTTTTGAGGTTTTGGAATTTGGCATCCACAATCTGCGCCATCCGTCTTTTTTAAAACCACTCATTGATTCGGCTAAAATTACTTCTCACATAAATTTGGGGAAAAATTTAACATGCATTCTCAACCGACCGGATTGCATGGTTAGTCGTCCGTCAGGTCACAGAAAAGCAACTTTTTAGTGAAAAATAGTAATACATTGTTACTTGGATCAAAAATAAAATTCCGGCCATTTGCGAGAGGCTCTTGAAATCGGTTTGATAGGCGAACTGCAAAGTAGCGATCTGCAAGCAAAGATTGCTTCTTGTTTTGTGGTGTTTGCTCATGAAGATCGACTATTAACTAATGTTGATTTTGTTATTGATGGACTAGTGCCATACATTTTACATTGCCCCATCTTATGTTCTTTAATTACTCTTTCTTTCAGTTTCTGTTTTTCATTTGATGCTTCCGTTGTTAGCTGCTATTAGTCACGCTGCGGTTGTGCAATAAAAGTTATTTCCTTCAGCTCCGAAGACATTTCATTGGCAAAGTCGTTTTGCTTAAAGGCTATCTTTGGAATGATCAAACAAAATTGCTTCTTAGGACTCTTCATTTCAATAATATTTCCAAAACATTTTGCATTCAGATCACATTAGTAACGTTGCATTTAAATGCTAAAAAATCAGTTCAAGTTCATTTCGTTTACAAGTTTTATCTCATCTCATATACCAGCAACCTCAAATTTACAGTTCTTTTTTACACCGTCTTCAGTATGTGATGTCTTCTGAGTGTGCCATTCGTCGTCATTACGTGATCTCTTCTATTACCGTGAACATCTATGCAAACACGCATATGTATACATTGAAAAAGTTGCAGTAACAGCAGCAATAGTTTGGCTTGTTTGTACGTTTAGATGGCGAAGAAATTCGTTGCCTTAATTATAATTTGCGAAGGACTACTCTTAAGCTGAAAAACAGAACGAAGACTGAATTCTATCGTTCAAGCGTCCTCAACTACTTCAAAGTTTTCAATGACATGAAGTCTAACGTTTGGAAATGTTGATATTTTTGAGGTGTCATCAAGTTAATGACCTTACTTGTTATGGAAGTGGTGTAAGAGGACAGCATGAATCTGGTACACATCTATAATCACTTTCATCGTTTCTGGCATTCATACTAATACGCCTGACATGCTAATTCCACAAAGAAAAAAAGACAAACTTGCAAACGTTATTGTCCCCATTGCATGAATCCAGCGACAATCATTTAAATGCTAGAACACCCGAAAGAAAAGCATCTAAAGCTACTGCAAAAGTGAAAAAAAAAACGTTTCATTTTTTATTGGCTGAGGGTTTAGACCGTTTTTACTTTCCTACAAGAGTAGAAGTATCTGCTTAAAGAGTCCTTCAGACTTAATAAACTTGTGAAGTAAGTGTTAAGTTTTTTAGACTCTCGACTCCCATTTTCATGAATTCCAGTTTCTCGATGATGAGAGTGATATTTTTAAGATATGATAAGCGAACGGTTCTCTGCTGATTGATGTTCGCTTCGTTATTGCTAAAAATTGTGGCTCAAAGTTCTTTGAGCGTTCAATTTGAAGAGCTTTATGTTTTTTAAGCTTTTTATTTTTCGATTTGATGGTCACGCATAACAGTCGCAAATCATTTTTTGTTTGGCGAGATATTCATCAGATGCAAATTCTACCTTTTCAAACTTTCACTAATAATTAATGGAGATTATTATAAGAGCCTACTGGTGGTGATCAAGTCTATTCTAGAGGTACCATTTCACTGTGACTAATTGATTTGGTGCAGCTGGGGAGGGGTGGAAGGAGGGCCTTTGCTTGCGAGAAAAACTGGCACCTTGATTTCCATTCTCTTCACTCCTCCTCCCTCCCTTTCTCCTCACCAATTTTCTTCGTGAGGAGGAAGGATCATCATTTTCGGACCAATTTTTGCAAATCAAAAATTTTTGAGTCAAACAGACTTGAACTGTAGATGTTAACCCTGCAAAAATCAAGGAATTCTTTGTTTAGCCGCCTACAAATGCTGACGGTTGCAAAAGCGCTAGGAATCTCAGTTTTCGGGCGATTTTTAATGAAAGCTTCCGAAAGTTTTCGTTCTTCCCACTCTCTCTCAACTTACTCTTTGCGATTTACTTGTAAAAAACGCAGAAATTTGTGAGTAACAAGACTACTCTTTGAAGGGGTACGGATAGAGAGTTGTCAATGTGCGGTTCAAATTGAATGTGTGCATTTGTTGGTTTCGAATGAAGCAGCTGATTATTTGCACTATACCACGTAGTTTTTTTTGTTATAGTTCATATCTGTAACCGCTGTTATAAACAGAGATAAGAATACAATAGTTTAAAAAATTGATCGAATTATTTTTCTAAATTCACGAGAACAACAATATGCTAGTAAGCTATGCTGTGAGTACAGAAATGTATCAAATGAACTGTGGTGAAGATATTGTGGCTTAAGAATAAAAGTACTTTCTAGACATCCAGACAAGTACTTTTCAGACATCCAGACAAATACTTCTAAGACATGTGGCTGTCTCGGTCGCTTGTCGACGCTTTGTATGTTGTATCTGAAAGGTTTATGTTTTCGCTGGCAATCACCATTTCGGAGTCGTTTTGACAAATCACAGCAGAACATTGACCACTAGAATGACGAAACGCTACACACTTCGTTGCTGACCTTTGCTTCATTTTAAAGTCCTGTTTGCTTAGTAGGTCTCGCGATAATACTTTTGAAGCATTAATACTTGCTTTGAAATAACCAAGATATGAGAAAGCATCGCCCATTTCAGTCATAATATAAACCAGTTTCTTAATAAACTGCCTAGCATATTTCGCCCCACACTGAGGCTGAATTATTGAAGCGCAGTTGGTATTGACCCAGAGAAATTACTCGATGCTACCCCTTTAAATGTCACGAAGTATCAAAATCGCGAATGAGATATTAGCTTGTGTCTCACGATTGGAAAAAGCCGTGATTAGTAGTGTCACCTTGGAAATTCATATTGTTAATGGCAACTGGCACTGACTAGGTCATATGTGCTAGCTGATGGCGTCAACATGTGAATGGCTAGAGAAGAGGCAAAGAATGGGTTGAAGCATGGCTCGTTAGTCGACGGTGTTCCGAATGACGTATCTAAGCGCTCGAATGACTAGTGGCAATGTAGTTGTGCTCATTCGACGTGCGTGTGCATTCGACGTTCCATTTCGTTCACACATACACACACATACATGCAAACACACACATACACACATATATACAGGCACACATACACACACAAAGCTCACACACACACATACACATATGCACACACACAAAACACACTCACTCATACAGACACATGCACACACAGGTACACAAACACACACAGACACACTCATACACACATACTCACGCATCCACACACATACACACACATTCATACATATACACACACGTAGGCAAACACACAAGCACATGCACACACACACACACACGCACACACACGCACACATGCACACGCACACACACGCATACATATTGCCCATACACGACATTTTGACAAACTCGAAAGCAGTCCGTCGCGTGCGTGTTAAGTACAATCCTCAATGAAGCTTTGCTTTCGCCGTTGCCAACAGTATTCCGAATCGTATATTTCGTTATGGAAGGCGGCTGCTGTTTTAATGATCGGAAGCATTTTTAAAATTGCGGTTTAACTGCCTGAGATCGGCTGACGAGAGTATGATTGGTGATCGCGTTTTCCAATTGCTATTGCCCCATGAGGTTTGCTTTTTGAAGGGCAAGGTGATTGTTTGGGAACATGAATTTTGCTATGCTGGTAAATGACGCCGAAAAATGCTATTTTTCTGACAATAAAATTCCGTGGAATTCGTCGGAGGATTTTTTCTAAAGATTACTTTCATCATTCAACCTCCCACGCCATCGTCGTTCGCCTAATGAAGCGGAATGTCCGCGTCTGAGAAAGAAAAACGAAAGTTAATCTACTTTTATGGTGTTCCCATTCAAATGTCTGTGGAATGCTGAGTATGTTTTTTTGGTATTTTTGTACTTCCTTCCACTTGCTAGAAGTCTTAGCTGAAAAGCTATAAATGTGCTTTTGGCTTAAAAAGTGCTTATCGATTGCGAAACAGTCATAGTAAACATTGCCGAAATATTTCCGAAAGTAAGAACTAAAATTTACTGGAAGAAATCGCAGGAGTTGATTATTAAGGATTTATATGGAAACATTGAAAGCCGGCCTAAAAGAACGCTTGCAACATCACTATCATTGCCAAGGTTTTTAGCGGAAATTCTGAAAGTTCTGTTGCTTTTTTTTTTCACCTTCTTGATTGTCTTCATTTATGAGGGAAGGGGGTAGGTGGGAGAGTGTGGGGAGAGAGGAGGAATGGAGATGGGAGAGTTAGGTGATTGTAAGGCATAGCACCAGCATTTACATGCAACCATGGTCGAAAGCTGTATACAGTGTGCATATTTACGATTGTTCAAAACTTTTTATTCACTCATATTTCAATTAGCGTTGCATGATCATCATTTCCGCTTATGTATTGTTTCCACTAGGTATTCAATTATTACTATATATATATACATATATATATATATATATCATTGCATCTGAGAAGGCTGAATTCTTTGCAACATGCTCGATTTGTTAAAGCTCCAGTTGTAGATTGATGAACAACTGAAGATGAATAAAAATTTCGTAAATTAAAATATGGATCTTCTATCGAATGTTTCTTTTAATCCAGAATCCATGTATGTGGTTATCATGTTCATCTTGTAGAGCAACCTAATGGTCCTCTTAAGAGACACCAATAACTCAGTAAACTAAAACAAATGATATACGAGAGGAGCACTCTTGCCCGACCGCTGTACTCGAAGATTTTCTACATTCTCCATTTAGATATTTGTGGGACTGATTACTATTAACGAAACGACTGCACGATGCATTCTTAAGTAACAAATGCACCATCAAAGTAATCATGTTAACGCATCGAATTTTTGGATGCTCAAGAAAAGCTAGTTGGCTCGATTCCACATTTGTTCACTCTTTTAACCACTCACTATCAACAAAGCTCTCAAATGTGGCATTATGAAATGTACAGTACGAGTGCTTTAGATAATCACGTCTGTTAACGTTTTTAAGTCATTCACAAGTCGCTGAAACATTGGCGGGCTTACTATGTTGGCAGCTATCAGGAAGTTAGACCCTTTTCATATGTGTTTACTTCATCGGATACTCGTCCCATCTGAGTACAACAATTTAGCTACTTTTATATCATAACTGCCATAAATGTGCTATTTTTCGCAAGATCAGTAAAATGAGAAGAGGCTTATCGCTTGAAATGAATTGACAAATAACCATTAAAGTGGTGGAAATATTTAAAGACCGAAAACTTTTTTTTTCTTTGTTTCGCTGCTATCCGACCAGGCGGAAATATCCCCTTTTGTCCGTAATTTTCCGCTTTTCCAAACCTTTTCTCATTTCGTCATGCTTTTCACTTTTTTCGATCCTCCTCTTTTTATGATTCCATTTCACATATTTATGATTCCATTTCACATATTTATGATTCCATTTCACATATTTATGATTCCATTTCACATACTTTTGTGTTCATCATGCTAGTAGTGCCTCTGAAATAAGATATGCGGAATTTGTGGCTAGTAATGTAGTAGTTGTTGAATTGCATGAAGAATTTTGCGAAGATGGGTATTGCTTGCGCTGTTGTTTTTTTTCTAGTTTTATATTTTCTATCGAGCATCCATTATCCAGCATTTTTCTCGTTTTTTCCAAATCCCTTGTTTTCTTTCGTTAGCACTCAACTTTATAACTTTTACAAAAAGGCCTATACAAAAAAACAAGCATAAGTTGGCGAAATTTGGACGGAAAAATCATCATGAAGTTAATTGTTGCCAACAATAACAACTAATCCTAAATGAATAACTATAAACCCTATTAATAAGCTCATTAGTGTTATTATTATTTTTTTCTCTCACCTCAGCATACTGGCAACTTTTTAGTTATTCTGCCGAATGCCTCCAGCCACAATCGTTAGTCGAAACCATACTTCATATAATCAGAATACTTATGTTACAACTAAAGCGTTCTCATGCAGTGGATAGCGTACTGATACTTTCAATTACCGAACAGAAATTATAAAATTGAATTCAATAAGGGGGGATGGGGAAGTGGATGAAAGAAACTTGTTGGTTTCTTAAGTTGAAAAACGGATAGCCAATTATGCACACATGTCCGAAGTGCATGAGAAGGTGAGAATTTTAGAGAAAGTTCCCTAAGAATATTAAAGTTTGGTTTAAGATCGCTTTAAATTCAGTTTGCTACTGCAATATATTTTCTTCACATGCACTTCTTTACGTTCATTTCAATGCAAATCTATCAAAGCGCACTGAACCAATGGCTTTCTTATCTGTTCGTATGCATGGAAATTGGTTTCGTTTGGCGACTTCATGCATCCATTTTTTTCTTAATCGTTTCATCAATCTACCAATAAGAGACAACGATTATGCAAATGTGACAGCAAAATTTGCATACATTTTATAAGTGATTATTGGTTGAAAATTTGTCGGAGAAAAAACAGAATTTCTATTAAAAACGATTTTGATAGATCCGATGAAAAGATGAATGTACGAATAGGCATTTGTAAAGAGTGTTGAACGAAATTTATGAGATTTAGCCAATCGGTTAAACAAGACTATTGCCCATGGTACACATGCCTATGGTTTAGGATGCACTTCCGATTGTTTGATTTGTGTTTTGAAAGTCATACTTTTTAATGCTTTCTGCTTTCTGTTAGATTGCAAAAACTATCATGGAGCATAAACATGGAAAACATAGCAAATTATTCATTTATAGTTTGTGGTGACGGCCAGCGAAAAATACATCCATGAGCCGATTTCAACCCTGCAATCTCGCAGTTTCTGGAGTAAAATATAGCAAAGCATTTACTCGCCGCTGTCATTTGTCAAAACAAGGGCCAAATCAAAGTTACCTCCGTTGTAAACAACTTCAATAATCCGTTCATGTTTTATATTGCTTCACTGATTCTATCGCCTCAGCTGAATGGCTTTTCGCCGAATAAGGCACAGCTCGCTCGCTTGTGTTATCACTCTAATCATATCACTTTGATAAGTGTATATGAACGTATGTATTGTTTACAGAATAATGAATGGAAGCGGAATACGTAATGCACGGAGTATATGCGTCCTACTATTAGCGACATTATTTGTGATTGGTGACACCGTCGAGGTGTACACCAATCATTTTCATGTGCACACTAAAGTGCCCGGAGCAGAAAATGCGCATAAAATCGCTAAACGCCATGGCTTTATCAACCGAGGACCGGTAAGCTTTCTTACATTTTATTTGCTTGAACCCTTTCCAATCAACTGTTTCTATCTAAGCAACCTTAACAGTTCAAGTTCGAAACATGAGGAAAAGCTACCTAACTATTATAGGGCACAACATTTACTTGTAATGATGTCCTAATTGTTACCTCATCAAAGAGTGTTCGTCACCAGGAAGTTTTTGCTATTCGATCATGCAATTACGGTTTCTTGTTACTTATGAAGCTGACTATAAAAATGGTTTAAAATAATGAAATTTTCTCCGCAGACAACCGAAATTTGTGCTAAACAGTAAAGTGAGACCTAGAACCGGATATTCTTGTCAAAGTGGCAATAATTTTCGTCAGGCATTTCTTATATGTGACACAAAACAAGCTGAGCCGGTCATATAGAAGAAAAAATCACCAATATAGCGGTGAGAATTGTTTTTACAACTTCTAGTAGCTTAACAATTAATTCGTTTATTTATTTATTTTTCATTTATCGGTTGGTATCTCAAATCGCTTTGTTCGCCGATCCTCTTGTTTACTCTTTTCCATGGGTTAACATGGTTACTACTTTAGAAATGGGCTGTCAAATGTTCTATCTCTGAATAAATTCACCCTTTAATTCTGCTGATATTCTTTCATTGTGTTTTAGCGCTTTGCATTTGCAAAGCGCATCTGTATATGTATCTATATCTGTCTGCTTATCTAGCTGTCCGGTAATTCCAACTCGGGAATAACTCATACTGACGCTATGAAATTTGTCCAACATATATATCATGGAATTCATTAGGCACTATGTAATATAAGCGGTAGGTTCTCCTCCTAAACTCAGCTTTGAATCGATTTACTTCCCGCAGTCGTAGGCACAGGCAAGTCACGGGCATTTAAAAGTGCCATGAAACAGCGCATAATTGAGCCGGTTGGTTTGCATGCTTCACCACCTGGGAAAAAATATCTTGAATTTAAAAACTGCAGCAGCGGCAAAATGAGTTTGGATCGAATGCAGTCGAAACGAGTCGCACAACAATAGAAGCACATCGTTTAATCGACGGAACCATTCACTTAGAGATAGGCTCTTTTATACTCGGACACCATTACAGCACTGCTACTCAGATCTAAGTGTCAATGTGTTGAGGAATACAATTGCTCGGCATCGCACTGTTTTCTGTCCGTAGTTTGCCCGAAATGTTTCACAATTTTACGTGTGGCGCATACTGCCATCGTTCACTGTTTTTGTTAACATGTGTATATCCTCCTTGCGTTGAGCGTTGTCATTTTTTTTGGTCACTGCTCTAAAGTCCGTCATGCTCAACGATAATTTCATTTATAACACGATCATTTATAACAAATATCTCTAAGAAATCGTTGTGGAATTGCGCTATAATTGACTTTGTTTGACTTTCATTTTTATTGTTCCCCGAGATATGCTTTTAACAAAAACCATAGACAGCCTTGCTGCATTCCGTTCGCATTCGCTGAATTTTCTGCAAATTAAATTTTTAATTCTTTCGAAGTCTGTCGTCAAGTCCTCATTATGAGAGTATCGATAAATTAGCTTAAGAAGTCGATTACGTCCGACCATTGATTTTCTTTCTGATTTCTGCGGATTTTTTTGATTTGAGAGATTTTCAATGGGCAGATGATCACTGACGCGTAATTCAAAAAGTGCATCCAATGCCATTAATATGTGGTTGTGCGGGTTGATCTTCGAAGCTAATGCATGCATCCAATAGATTACGGCAGCGTATGCTTCCGAGCTGATAATTTTTAAGTTTTTGTCTTTTAATTGATCGTGTACGGATTGCTGTCCTCGATTCGAATCTTGGTCGTCTATAATTAAGGGGATGGTGATAGCTGAACACTCATTTACAAGGACTACATATAGCTTTTGCAGTGACTGGTATAATCAACTTGTTCTGCACCCTATTTATGCCATTTAAAACTCGGATTTAATTATTCTGTGGATAGTTTATATAAGCGGCTGCTTTGGCCGGTGGAGTCGATAGAACGTGATGATATCAACCCTTGATGCCGATTGCCACTTGTTTGGATTCCAATCGAATCTTTTATTTAGTAAATAGGCAAGGACTACCTTAACGACAGTACAAAGATGATATAACGAGTATAATCAAATACAATCATAAGACAGGGTAGATTTGATTTCACGATATGCATATCATTTAATCGAGAATCTTCAACCACTTGTATTCAGCTGAAGTCTCTCATTTTTTCTTAAATGTAGCAAATCTGAAAGTGGGAATCAATAAGAGAGAACTAGCATGATACGAGCTATGGCGTCTCATCCCCAAACCAGCCAGCCGGTTTTGTAAACCGCTTCCAAATGAACAAAAGCTAAATTTCATTCCATTTGACAGCTTACTGCTACCAATTTCTCACTTAAAAGCGTCTATTAATGATCTTTTTTTTTCTGCCATCGCTCGACAACTTTTTTTTTGCTCACCTTAGCGAGTATAATTCCTTCGGGTCGGTGTACCGGTTTGAAAGTGAGCAAAATGATATGAAATGAATAAATGATATGCATATCGTGAAATCAAATCTACCCTGTCTTATGCTCTACTTAAAGGAGGTAATTATAAGGTGTAGATTACAATTGTCAAATTTTACGACTACGAGCTTAAGTAGAGCCTGAGTTGGAACGATCGAACAGAAAAACGCACGTACATAAAAATGAAGAAGGGGCGACACGACCTTGTAGTAATGTTCTTCGCAAACTATTAATAGCCAAAAAGTATAAAAAACGATGAAAGAAAGTAATAGCGATCGAAGTAAGCTCGTTTGATCGGCAAGCGCACTGGGCTATACTGAGCTGAAGCAACAATAAATTTCTCATGACGAGACAATTAATGGAAGATGAGTTGAGCAACCGGAAGAAGACAGACTTTAAGCTTTTAGCCGTCATTTTGAAAAGTTTTTCGAAACTGAATTGTATTGTTTAAGCGTGACGAGGACATGGAAAAGTAAAAAAATAACATTAAAACACGAACAATAGAACCGTTCGAGCATGACCTCCTCCAGAATATTACTGCTACAAGGACGAAGTATAAGCACTAAAAATTTAACGAGGCGTGAATTCTGTACTCTAAAATAAAACGGACAAGAGTGCTTGGTTACACCAAACGTGTAAACTCATTACACAGACACACAGGCATATTTAAGCTGAAATCGCTTCCTCTCATATACTGCGGTGTTAACTACAAATTTCTACGGGCAAAACCCAAGTGAAAAAAAAAGTGAAACTCTTTCATCAACGATGAGAGACATTTTGCAAGTAAGTTTTCCTCATAAACTTATGGCCTTTTCTGTAAATTTATTATTTGTAATTACGTGCCGTTCACAGTTTTCCTCGTTGAGTGTTTTGATTTGTCGACTAGGACAAACTATGGGAACGTTATTACAAAAACATTTAATTAATCTCATGAATTTTATTGTTTGCGTTTTTTTACGATTTTCATCAAACGGCTCGCTTAATAATACTGCAGGGCAAATTTACGTTCAAAAATTCTCAGTCATTCGGAAGCGTTGACAAAATATGCAATCATCGGCTGCTATTAATTTTCATCTTCGGGTCGATAGGCAAGCCATCAAACCAGTAGTGCCATTGCCTCTTAATACTCTGCATGGACACTCGACGAAAATAGAGTTCGATTTAGTGGAACTTTCAATCTCATAAATTCCTCATCCTACTTTTACCAATAACTGATCTCCATATATTCTATTGTTCACTTCATTGTTTTGTGCAATGAATTGAAAGAGTTGATTGTAGGCTAACAATTACGGAAAAATAAAATTGTTTCGGAGTCAAAAGTCGAATCTTTGGTCAAAATAACGACAAGTACAATATTTCTTCGTTGTGTTTTTTAAGGCAAATCATCGGATGATGTTCGTAAAAAATTTGACGATTATCAGAAATTCGCCGATTATAGTAATGAATTTTATTTAGCGTTCAGTCTGTTTGCAGATTGGACGCTAAATAAAATTCTTAATTCACTTGAAGAGTTCATATTGAAGTAAACAAAACGTTGAGGAAATTGATTTTACTTTTAACGAATAAATAGTTTTATATTAGGTGGCACTTTTACAGCTTATTAGCTAAGCTAGCAAGCAATTATATGCAAGCTATCTGATGAACACATAAATAGCTATAGAAAAGTGCGTTGATTGATCACAAAACATTATTCGAAAAATTAATGGAAGCTAATAGGCTTTCTGCGAAGCTCGAAGTACATTTAATTAAGAAACACAAATTAGTGATTTAAATGCATGATCTATTCGACAATTCGATTTTGAAAAGTACATGAAACTGTGTTATTCTTATTGATTCTAATTATGTTCATTTTGCATGAATAAAGTGATAGTTTCGATACAAACGTTTAATTTAGTGTACTTTTGCTAAAAACAAAACATTAGCACGTTTTTGCAGAGAACAGTAGATGTGATTACGCATTCTCTATTGGGCACTTCATAAAGCTTTCGTTGTTTGGTTTGCTATTTAACAATGGTTTTTGGCTGATCTCTCTTGTATAACAAATATGAACTCCTCTATAAAGAACGGCGCAAAGAGTAGAAATGTTGTGTATGGTGGTAGTGTTGCGGTCTCAACTCTAGAAGCAATTTACGTATTGCATTTTGCTCTCTCATGCGTTTTTATCGATCTATGCCTCAGGCGGTCAGGTGCTTGCCATCCCGAAAAGCATGCTTAGCTGGTTGCGGGCTGCTTGGCTGACAGAGTGTTAGAAATCACTTTAAATAACGATAATCGGTTAGGGACGTAATTTCAATGCAACCAAAACATGTTGTTTTTTCTCGAACTCATATCTCGTCGAATAACACTCGTCGGATCAGCGGATCTAAACACTACTCCTTTTTTTTCCTCATGTTCAAAGAAAAAACCCATGCTGATAGTGCGCACTAATGATTGAATAACATTCATTGTACTGTTTACTGCTGGCAATAAGCATATTCGTAAACAGCCTCATAAAATATGCCAAGTACAACATTAAACAAGGAGAATGTGTGTTCCAAATGGACTATGTAATGCCTCAAATAGTGCGCCTGGGAGTCCGGTTTTTCACAGCGTTCGATGAAGCAAGCCCTTTTTGAAGATGATGAATTTATTATAATCTTCACGGTTGGAACTAGGCCATATTACTCATGATGCTCGGAGCAGGAATGCATACATAAGGTGTCATTGTGGTAAGATTCGCGGTGAAAGTGGAAGTGAAGGTGAAGGTGTGAGATTTTGGATTCGAGAGGCCTCCGCAGATATTCGAGGTAATTCTTGTAATTACATATAAACCAAAGGAACAGGTAAACATTTGTTTTTCTAACAGAGTAATTTTATGGGTTGAATGTTTTCGAAGTATTTTCCGTTTTTGGAGAGATCGACTGAAAAAAAAATGTGGCCAAATGGTTCAGTAAAATGGGGAAGCGCTCAATGCGAAGCTAACAAAATAAAATAAAAAGAAGAGGAGAACCGCATTAGGCTCATCTGCTAAAGCTCCTAAATGAATTTCTCGTATGCGCATTCTTTTCATTAACACCAAAGCAGCATTCGATAAGAAATGAGCGTCTGCGACTTATTGTTTTCCTTCGCCAACATCTTATGATGGCAATGGTAACAGATGCACTTTGTGATCGAACCCCGAGCGATTATTGTCGCTTTAGAGGAGCTAAAAAATTCATTAAATATTTTATGCTGGATTTTATATCAACAAACAAATTGGAAATACAGTAGATACACCTATATTTAATGTAAGTAAACAAACAAACAATTCAACCATCAAATAAGTTTGCAATATAGTAAACATACTTGTTTTTTTTCTTTCAAATAACAAAAGAGAAAGACCATGATGTATAAGAAAATAACGACAACAAAATTTTTAAAGCCTTTTGACCATAGTCCTGTCCAAGTCGTCCCTTTGGTCACAATTCGTGTACGCTATTAATTTTTAAACGTTTCGTGGCTTTAGACTGAGGGTTTAATTTTGCGATTTCTTATAAGTACCAGAGAAC
Source organism: Toxocara canis (assembly GCA_000803305.1). NCBI lineage: Eukaryota > Metazoa > Nematoda > Chromadorea > Rhabditida > Toxocaridae > Toxocara > Toxocara canis. Next base: position 319,129 of record JPKZ01001447.1, on the reverse strand, counting down.
ATCTGTATTTCTAGTCCCCTATAAGTGTGCTGTCCACATAAGGAATCAAATTCCTCCCAGTTGTACCACCGATGTAACATCTGCTTTTCTCCACACTGCCACATCGTCCCCCCCCCCTTCTCCCTACCTCCCACTTCAATCATTACTTTGAAACTCTTAAATCACCGGAACCGCATGACATTCGTATAATGTTCTGAAGAAATGTATTGAGAGCTTTTTGTTGTTATTAGCTTGGCACCGACTAAGGAGTTCAACTTCCACCAAATAATTCGTCAAACAGCGGCAATTAATATGAGAACGATAAGTGACTCAGAATGACAAAAGCTTTACTTCTAAGCAGTCTGATTCGACCATAAGAGCCTTCGTTTTGAAAGTTTCACGGTTGCGTATGACTTGCATGAATGTTAGGCTGCACTGAGAATGACTGAAGCATTTTAAGTTGTTGATGGTAAACGATTGCAGCAGTCATCTTCGGCTGTTGGTTCTCTCAACCGAACCTCTTAATGCCTCCTCCTCCTGTTTTACGCTTCCAAGAAACGATTCGACCACTGGAGCCTGCTTTTAGAAAATTTCACGGTTGCGTATGACTTGCATGAATGTTAGGCTGCACTGAGAATGACTGAAGCATTTTAAGTTGTTGATGGTAAACGATTGCAGCAGTCATCTTCGGCTGTTGGTTCTCTCAACCGAACCTCTTAATGCCTCCTCCTCCTGTTCTTTGCTTCCAAGAAACGATGGGAAGACTGAAGGATGTTTTTATTTTAGATCTTAATCCTCCCTTCTCCTCCCTCCTGCCCTCACCCT
>JPKZ01001447.1:301012-316421 GCA_000803305.1 Toxocara canis | reverse complement strand
TTTTGTCAGGCAAAAAGGGTAACTGCCTAGTGGTTGAGTGATCTGTCCTATTTAATATTTGAAGAGATCTTTTCAGGTGCTTGGCATGGAAAATGAATGGCACTTTGTACAGCCTGCGTTATCTCATGCACGAACAAGGAGATCGCTCGCTCATCATATGAAACTAAAGAATGATGATGGTGTGAGTTGATTAGCAAAACTAATTACTTGTTTTTTTTTGCTTACAAATCTTTCCATGTCAGTATTATATAGGTTCGATTTTCTCCCAATATATTGGTATGATTTTCAGTATTTGCCGATTTAGGATATTCTCGCAATCCTCTATGCTGAAATAGCCGTTCTTTTGTAAACATTTCGCTTGATATTGGGAATGAATGAATGCTACTTCTTTAGGGTGTTTCATTTTTGCAAACTCACAAAATGTTTAAAAGTAAAGTTTTATTACAGGTTGCCCATGTCGAACAACTTACAGGATTCAAGCGATCAAAGCGAGGGTATAGGTATGCATTTGTAAGGCATCTGCAACGTTTGCAAAAATTGCATCAAAAATTGCAAAAAAAATTTAGAAAACCGAAACGAAATGCATTGTGCCAACAATCCAAACGTACATTTCGAGATGTAAAGGGGCTGAGAAATTTTTTAAATGCTTTTTCTCATAAACAATGTATATGGTACTTTCAACAATCCTTCTGAACACTTCGTTTTTCTAAAAGAATACTTCATCGAGGATGTGAAGAATGTGAAGAAGAAAAGGCTGCACGACCGTTATGCTAAATGAACAACTATCACACCATAGTTCGTTTCAATTAAACGTAGACAACACAAATTAGCTGCAGATTCCGAATGACTTGTTCAAAAATGCCAAACTACTGCAACTGAAAAGCATCCTTAGACAATAAAGTTTTCTTTATTTTCGTAAAGTATCGAAAAGGTCATTCTTCCTGGTATTGAAAAATTGAGCTTTTTTTTAGAGCGTTGGAGGAACGGCTACAAGAGCAACTTGACTTCTCCTCGGTGCAATCGCCAACTGATCCTCTTTATCCATATCAATGGTAACTCCCACTATGTTGATTCCGTGTCTCATGTAGGTTTCCGAATCAGTGATTGTCAGAAGTTAATGCCGTAAAACTGGAATAAAATCCTTGCCGATCCCAGCATTTGAAAACTTGATTCAACGGCAATACCGAATTAATTGTGAATTCTGTGTTCATTAAATGCATCATCGTTCCCTGGAGTTATGAATTTGCATAACTCCAGGAAACAGTAATGCATTTGAGGGAAACATTGTATTCAGAGAAGAACTAAAAAGAAGAGTAAAGGCGAGCTTTTTTTTTTTTTACAACGAATGGTTCTCGTGCGATTTAAGGAGATCATTACGACCGATCCATCAGTTATTCAAGCTGATTAAGGCGATACGGAACGAACAGTTCGATTCCTCTACTAGGCTGTCATTTTCATGCGCTAGGGAGAATTTGTTTTATAAAGCGTGCTATATTGGCATTTTGCTCGTACGTGTGTGTGTTTTCCTGTCTGTATGGTCGGTCGCCTGTGTACTAGTTCCAATGCGGGAACTAGTGAAACGGAAATTTCTGAAGTTCGGGAGGCATAATCGGCACGGACGCTATGAACACTTCTTATCCAGTCTTAGACCAAATCGTCGACCCGGAATAATTAGCACCCCCTTAGGCGAATTTAAAAAATTCATACGCGTTTTCAATTGGCCGGCTTGTAGAAAAGCGAAATTTTTAATGAAAAATTCTCACACATATCAACCTTCATCGTTTGCTCATTTTCATTAAATCTGTTGTTGTGATGGATGAAATCGTCAAAGTGCGTGTTTCATCGATCAGCCTCTGGCACACATTGAGTCTTTTCCATGATTTCAATAAAATTCACGCCTTGGGGTTATTTACTTTCCCAGTCTTAGACCAAATCGTCGACCCGGAAAAATTAGCACCCCCTTAGGCGAATTTAAAAAATTCATACGCGTTTTCAATTGGCCGGCTTGTAGAAAAGCGAAATTTTTAATGAAAAATTCTCACACATATCAACCTTCATCGTTTGCTCATTTTCATTAAATCTGTTGTTGTGATGGATGAAATCGTCAAAGTGCGTGTTTCATCGATCAGCCTCTGGCACACATTGAGTCTTTTCCATGATTTCAATAAAATTCACGCCTTGGGGTTATTTACTTTCGGTTACTCTTTTTCAATACATCCTACTTTCATCACTCATTACGGATCGCACGAGAAAAGGGTACCAGAAAAGCTTGAAGAAATAGACGAAGCGCCATTCATTCTCTCAGTTCTGGAAGCGGGTGTGAAAACAGACCTTCCTCACACACTAGAGGGCTGAAATCCATATAAGCTGGGCTTGCCGCGGAAACTAAAAAAACCTTTCAGGAATCTTTTTTTTACGGTGCAAAAGTTTTACGACATTCGTTAGGCTTTTTTTTTCAGCCAAGAGAACGAAGCTTTGAAAATCGCGAAACACTTCAATCAAAAAGCAGTGTGCATTCTTTAAGCTAATTAGTGTGTTTTTAAAAGGTTACACTCAATGTGCGTATCATTGATTTTGAAAAAGACTCAGTTTCGTTCATGTGTAATGATGAGAAGCAAAAGAGGACGGAGAGCAAAGGGATCAAATTCAACATTTTAATTGATTTTCTATCTCATTCACTCAGTAATCTTTAATCTTATCACTCATGAATCTCATTCACTCAGTAACCTTTAATCTTATCACTCATGAATCTTTACTGCGTTTCAATGATTTCGAGAAGTATTTTTGTCTTCGATGCGATTCGAGGTGACTGAAGTCGATTAAATACATGTTTGAGATTTGAAATAACTTTTATGGGTTTAAGCCATATGAATCACTATACAATTCGTTCGTTCATATTCATAGTTAGCAAATTTTACTTTAGAATTGAAGAGGATCTCGTTTCGGGCGTGCATTGCCGAACAAATAATAATTATTTCGATTACACTGAAAACAATGATCTATGCCTCTCCGACCTTTTCCATCTTTTCTAAGCAACAGTATACTCTGAAATGCATTAACTTAGATCGTTTCTGACTAGCAATTACAATCGCAAAGACGAAAAAACGTTGTGGTCAAAAAGATCAAATTAAACGCGCTTCGAAACTTTCTTTCACATTGCGAAATAATATTATCTTTTTTTTTTGAATATTTTATGGTAAATTTCTTTTCATAAATGAAGAAAAAAAAGTTGGAGAAAGAAAAGTTGGAGGAAAAGAGTTACGAGCGCGGAGTATATATGTAAACAAAATGGTCTCATGCGGATAGAGAAATTGGTTTTTATGGTTTGTTCGAGAAATTTCATATTTCGCATGAGAGTTTGAATGAACTTCGAATTCGATGAGCTCCAAAGCAAGTGTTGTAGAAGGGATATGCCAATGTACCTTAAATCACAATGTTTTCGATTAAGCCGGAAAAAAAAATCCGAAGATAACCGTAAATCAGAATATAAGCCTTAGCGAATAATTCAAAGTATACGTGTAGTTATAAGTATTTGCTCTCCAAAAATACATTTGGAGACGGTAAGGTAGTACAGCAATGAGTAAGCTCACTACTTTCGTTCCATTTCGAATGTGGTTGACTCGAATTCGCTTCTTCCTTCTAAAATATTTAGCTTAATGTTAAGTAATTCTAAAAGACGCTAATTACTGCTGTTTATTTAGTAATTTTTTGATCGATTTAAAAGTTTGGTGTTCATTTATTCATTTCATTTCTTGCTGCATTTCTAGCTTAAGATCCCAATGTATGTCTAATTTTTGCTGTCTACCGATTCGTTATCATTAAAATTTTATAAATTCCGATCGTTTAATGAAACCTCTCAAATAATACGTACAGAATTTGGGGTTGGTTTTCGTTTAGTGGGCATTTTTAGTTGTTTGTTGTATTTGCGCTGAATTCTGTTTACGAGTTTCAAACTTTACCTAGAAATATGGTTGCAATGGCTGTACGATAGCGAATGTAAAAGTGGGCATTGCCCGAGGCATATTCTCATTTAGTTTCATGCGCATCAGTTTCGATCTAATGGACAACAATAGTGGAATGAACTAAACAATAATTTTGATTTTTTTTTTTTGCGTTCACCTACCCTTACGTTAAAACGTTTTGTAGAAAAACATCGGACAAGCAGGAGGAAAGCCACGCCTCGATCTGAATGTGGAAAAAGCATGGGCACTTGGATTTACCGGTAAAAATGTGACTACAGCAATTATGGACGATGGTGTCGACTATATGCATCCTGATCTTAAAAATAACTTCGTTAGTTTTTTCTTATAAGCACTTTTTTTTAAAACGCAAATCAAAGATTTTCATAATTGATTCTACCATATAGTGAGAAAAGTTGAGCAAAGACTGTTTTAATAGAAAGAAAGCCGGATCATTGGTTGATTCGTTTTCCGGTTCAGTCATCGAAATCAGGTATCAAATTGAAAAAGATCATGATGATGATGTTGATGATGATGCAAAGGACGAATTTCTTGGCACTCAAAACGATTCGATCATTTTGATTGATTCCCAAAACAAACGTGAAATTTACGAGTCGCTACGAAACAACACTATCAAAGTGTTGGGTAATTTTTTCGGGACTTCTAAGGAATCGTTTACCTTCATCAAAAAATGAACGAACTTCATTTGAACTTTTATGTCGAAAAAGTGGAATCTTGGTTAAAAATATCGATATGGTCAATATAAAAATGAGAATTTATTTTACGTTTCTATGGCCAAAAATGGCGATATCCTATCAAAATGAGTACATCATTGTTTTCTCGGAAGCAAAAACCGTGAAATGTTAATGAATGTTTAATGAAAGAGCAAAAGCAAGAATAAATAGTAATCGTAGAGCATGTGCAAACAAATAAAATATGCAAAATACAAGTCCAGAAATAATGATGGAAAAGATGCGATAAATTTTTTTTGAAAATTTTCAATTGCCAACGCAATGGAATTTCCAAGTTCGTAGTAATACTGCATACCTGTCACTGCATTTGGGAGTTGTTCATTTAGCATTTGAGGCCCGTTATGCTCATTAAACCAATATATGTGCCACTTTATAAACAGCCTATACTCCTTTCCAAATGCATTCGAGTAAATATCAATACATCTTAAACGTTCATAACGAACGTTTTGACTGCTTATGCAGTATTTTAAATTTATTACATTTCTTTTCAACGCTACTGCCATCAGCAACTCGTTTTAGTATTCCCGAATTCTCCTTCTCATTTTCTTTAGTTTCCGACTTAAGTCTAACGCTTTCTATTATCTATCTTATTAATTTCTCATATGTTTCTATGAATTCTGATGTGAACAAAGTCATATTTTAGAATGCGAAAGCAAGTTACGACTTTAGTTCCAACGATCCATTCCCATATCCGAGATACACCGATGATTGGTTCAACTCGCATGGAACTCGGTGAGTTTCTTAAAAAAATTACTTCGTTCTACTTCGTTCTTTGCTCGAAGAGATCAGTGAGTTAACAAAGGTATTTCGCCTTACTTTAAATCTTGTTTAGGATAACTCTTTTGTTCCCAAAGGTTTGGCTCCTGTTTTATGCTTATGTTGATTATCGTGACTGCATAACACGTTCAAGCCTATTCTTTTATAGCGTTTGGATTCGTAATTCACATTGTATAGTCAATTTACTATGCATAATGCCGTTTATGCCGTTTATAGTCAGTGGCCTATACAATGTGAATTGTATACTAAGGCTATACAACATTAAGGAAAAATGCAAACATCACGCTATAGGATTTAAATGTAGAGCTCTGCGTTCAAAAAGGCTTGCGATATTCCCAGAGCTGTTTTATTTTCCTTTCACATATACTGAAAAAAATAAATATTTCTTTTTGGCGATGTCATCAAATTTGTTTTCGTCATACACCTCAATACGTTTTAAAGCTACTTTAGGGTGTACCTAAGTTAAACGTTAAATGCCGAATACAGCTTTAAATACAGCCTTATACAACGGAAGCCTTATACAAGGTTGGGATCAATTGGAAATGGTAGTTTTTTTTAAAGAAACACGAAAAAAGTGAATTCCATAAAGATGTGCTTTTTTTTCCATTCCAGGTGTGCAGGTGAAATTGCGGCGGCTCGTGATAATGGAATTTGTGGGGTTGGCGTTGCATATGACAGCAAAGTGGCAGGAATTCGAATGCTCGACCAACCATATATGACCGACCTTATTGAGGTGTTATTTTAAAACGATATTTATACGTTTGAAAAAGCCCAGTTCTGTATGCATTGATCTAGTGAAAACGAACGCATAAGATACGCCTAAACAACGAGATTAAAATAAAGATGCTAATATGAAGGTGTGAAGTTTCATGGCAACAAAAGGTACAGAAATGTAGTAATGCCAGAATTTTCTATTCGTACAGAGCGAAACAAAGACCAAAATTGAGAGGGGGGGGGGGATTCGAGCAAGATCGGATATCCTTGAGCCGGAAATGAAGTTTTACAACTTTTTAGGAATTACAGTGACTAGTAAGGTAGCGTTCTTCCGATCTCCTTGATACTTCTCCACATCTTAACCATTATGAGCTTGCTCAGGATCATCTTCTCAGTAGCAGAGTCTTCTTGCAATACAGGTCTCAAAAGTTTTTGTTGTGTTTCGGTAAAGGTACTCGTTATTGGCCTATTATACAACGTTATGTTTAACGGATTTCAGGCCAACTCGATGGGCCATGAACCAAACTTGATTCACATTTATTCGGCCAGCTGGGGCCCAACCGATGATGGTAAAACGGTGGATGGGCCACGAAACGCAACCATGCGCGCGATCGTTAAAGGAGTTAATGAGGTTACGCCATGCGCTAATTGTGGCAACGCCAACTTCCGTTTCCATCATTTATTGCAGTCCACATGCTATACTATTTCGAACCTCCTGAGCGATTTACTCTTACAAGTCACCGTGAAAATAGCTAAAAGTAGGGAAAAGTGAATGGTTACCCGAAAGAAGATATGGATCCAATTCGACTTGCCCTATTTCTTGAAGTGATGGATGCACCAGACAGGAACGAAAGATAAAGTCTCATTATATTTGTATTTGAAAGGAGCGCTGTGGCAAGATGATGCCTGTGAATCTGTATGTGTATGTTTGCATGCATGTTCCATGCTATTAACCTGGAAGCCGTTAAAACTAGAGGCATGGAACTTGGCAGCTATAATCTGCTCCGAGTGGAACATCCTCTTTCCACATTTCAGCTCACCGACCTTGGAAAGAAGTGGGATGGACTTCAAGTAGTTGAAACTATTTAGATGCTCACATGTATTGTGCGATCGGTCAAACTGCAAAACAGTTTCAGAATCTGAAAAAAAAATTTTAGCGTAATCTATGGGAAGGTTGACTATATACCAGTTAGCATCATAGGCAGAATCGCCAAAGCGCCAAAGCATGCATCGTGAAAACAGCCTGGTATACACTCCCAATTTCTTAGCCGTAATTCTGACATTGAAGCAACCAAATTGGTCAGTGTAGATTAACTCTCAGAATATTGCGTAGATAAGTAAGTTCACTGTGGGATGTTCGATGAGGTGTTGTGCACTCTTGTGAGCACATTTACAGATAGCACTTCTGTCCAAACGATTTATGAAATCCAATATTATGAACTCGATTGAAGGGTCGGAACGGTCTCGGTTCGATATTCGTTTGGGCCAGTGGTGATGGTGGTGAGGATGATGACTGTAACTGCGATGGCTATGCTGCGTCAATGTGGACCATATCGATTAACTCGGCAATCAACAGCGGTGAAAATGCGCACTACGATGAGTAAGCGATTGAAGTTGTAGATATTTCTTAAGGTTAATAATAAGATAATAAGAAATAATAAGGAGAATAAAAGAAGGCAGTTGTAAAATGAAGAGCAAATATGAACAAGTTAATGTTATTTTATGGTCGTTATTGATAACGCTTAAAAACTGAAATTCACGAAAATCATTTTTTAAAAATTTATCTAAAAAGTTCTTTTGAGTTTGCCTCATTAATTAAGATTTTCTTGAGCACATTGTTTTCAGCAAGCTGTAGAGGCACTCTGCTCGTGCTGTCTGCAACTGTGCTTTCTCCTAAAATGTTTTCCATTATATGGTTCCATGGTCAACACATTTGATGAGTGCGGTGATAATCATGCAAGGGATCGGGAACTCCTGAAATTGCTGACGGTGATCGCTTCAGACAATCTTTGAAAGTCATCATTGACGACCAAACTGGCTTTCTTTTCTTGTTCTTGACCGATTTTCATCGTCAAATTTTTATGAAAAAAATTTGTTTGCGTTTTCGACTTTCAGAATTCTTACATACAGTCTTCTTTCCTCTCCAACGCGCTCGCTATCTGCTGGTCTCTATCCACCAGTCTACCTTCATGTCCCAAAATATGGCGCATTAAATTATCTAAATGCAGAAGACTGTAGAGGGCTCCTATTTGATATGCGGACCCTTCTGAAGATCCTTAAAGAGCTCGCTTTTCAGGAGTTGCTCTTCAACTTTGGCATCAACTTTCTCGAATGGTGGGCGCAATCCGGAGACTGGTGTGGCGACTACCGATCTCTATGGAAGATGCACTCGTTCGCACAGTGGTACATCTGCAGCTGCTCCTGAAGCCGCTGGAGTCTTTGCACTCGCCCTTGAAGCGAACCCTCAGCTTACTTGGTATCTTACCAATTATTTTTGAAATTCTCTAATATTTTCAGAATTGATGTCATACAAAAATCTAAACAGTCGTATTTATCAACGTTCATCCATTCGTTCATAATCCTACTCTTCGCTTATTTGCTGGTTTATTTAGCGTTCGTACAGTTTGTACAGCCTCCGTACAATGAATTGCCATCAGATTAAAAATACATAATGAAGAAGCGTTAGTGCGCTCCTTTGCTCAATTAGTAGTTGCCACAGACAAATTTGCATCTCTAACTAGAACTCTTGTTCTTGACCTCTGACTAGAATCCACTTGTTGGCTTCGTGGAATATTTGCCAAATCGGCTTAGTAGAGTAATTACATTCCTTTCGCAATCGATAATGACATTCGACCCGTCGAATCGCTCTAGTCTTCTTGTCGATCCGAGGGCTAATCGATGTGTATTCCTAGAAAATATGACATACTTGTTTCAGTTTAACTTCAACGAGCGCTTCTGATTCGAGCGATTATCGTGCAAAATTTAGAATTGAGAGCTGGCTTTCGAACGGAATTATGATAATTGCAAACTCATTCTTGTATCAGTCAGTTCATGATACAAAAATAGGACTTGGCTTAAGTGCCATCTCGGATAGTTGCGAGTAAATAAAAAATAGCTATAAAAATTCAGAAAGGTTTGAAAAACACTCAACTAGCGAGTCTATTTGCGATAGAGTCATTTTTGCAAATATTCGAACAGTTTTCAGTGAGAAGCTGTTGATACCAGTAAAAGCTTTTTGTAGGCGTGATCTGCAACACTTGACAGTACTGACGTCGACGCGGAACTCTTTGTTCGACGGACGATGTCGTGATCTCCCTGATTTAGGACTTGGCGTAAGTACCGTCATGTTTTTAATGCCACAAATGACTATTTTCTCAAGATTTCTACGACGCATTAGTTGTGGTGTAAAAATGCGGGAAATTAGGTGGTGCGGGAAATTTTCAGGGGAATCTAGTCATTATTCTAACCAAGCAAACCAGCCGATATTCCACGTAAATGGTTCATTAAATTCCCCATATCACCAACATTGTTCGCTTGAGATCGGCGAGATACCTAGGTGATTTATCAGTTTACGACTTTCCTATGATTATTCGTTGATTCGAAGACTTTTTTTAAAAGTGTAAACGAATTATTTAAAGGATAATTCGGCACACAAAAAAGACAACAAGAATTGTTCGCATTTCGAATGGCAAATGAACGGCGTTGGTTTGGAGTACAATCATCTTTTCGGATTCGGCGTTTTGGATGCCGCTGAAATGGTAATGTTGGCTATGGTTTGGAAGACATCACCGCCTCGATTCCACTGTGAAGCTGGAACGATCACCACACCACAGTTAGTTACATTCCATCCAACCTGTTCATTTAAATGTGATTTTGTAGAACACTTGATGAGGCTGAAATGGAAACTGCTCAAGAAAAGCCAGTATCTATAGTGGCAACGCTTCTCTCTTGCCTTTATATCCCAAGGCCTAACTCCTTCCAGTGACAAAGACCTATTCAGATGAGTACAACAAAATTATGAACTTTTTGCATCGGCATCTGAATAACATTAACTCGTAAGCTCGCTCTGTAGAACTACCAAACGCCTACCAAAGCAAAATGGTTAGGAAAGTATGGTAAAATGCCATGCTGATTCACATACAGAATCCTTGGGTACCTTATGAGCGTTTAGAGGAATTCGACGAATCGTATATTGGCATAGAATTAGTTTAAAGAAACGGAAACGAGGAACTTCAGCACCGAATTAGAACTGTTGAAAAGGTCATGCAAAAAAAAAAAAAGAAAAACAAACTGGCTCCACAGCAAAAAGAAATAAAATCCACCAAGAAAGTGGATACATTCTTTGTGTGGCAATGTTAGCATAGTAGTATTGTTGTTGTATTTTTATGCGCAATCATCAATTGCTAATTTCAGCGAGATTCCAGCCTCTGGAAATTTGGTTTTGGAATTAAACACAGATGCATGCGCTGGAACGAACACCGAAGTTAATTATCTTGAGCATGTGCAAGCAGTCGTCTCGTTGAACAGTAGTCGTCGTGGAGACACAACCCTCTACCTTGTATCGCCAGCTGGAACTAGGTAATGTTTTAATAAAAATGAATCTGGCGTTAATTTGAATGTAGGCAAATCGTCTAGTAATGTGCGTAGTGTAAATTTGACTAGTTTGGATGACCTTGTTTCTTGCTTTTCAGTCATTCATTCAATATTAAGAAACTGCAGATCATTGACTGATAATGATGTTCGTCTCAATCAATAAGACGCCCTACAGCAGGCAAACTAATGAGTTTTTCGAAGAAAATGTTTTGCGGCCAATAAATCTCGTACTTTAATCTTATTTAAGAAAGTAAGAAAAAACAGCGCAATTAAGAAATGAATAGAGCAGGCCGAGAGATGCAAAGGCTCGAGAAATGTTCAAATTTTCAGAACGATGATACTGTCAAGACGTCCGAAGGATGACGATAGCAAAGACGGATTTACAAATTGGCCATTCATGACGACACACACATGGGGCGAAAACCCACGAGGCAGATGGAGACTAATCGCACGATTCCAGGTTTGTTTGCGACCCGTCTATCCATATTGGAGTCTCCAGCAATATCATAGGTATATAACGCTGAGACTCCAGAGGGATGTAACATATGTGAAAGAGGATTGAGGTCGACTTAGTCGCGGATCCCTTACCTTTATGCATGTGCCTTATGATCCTGGGCTTCAGTTCTTTTAGTTCATTGGCCTGTAACTTCATTTCTTCATTCCTCTCTTACTACATTTAGTTGTCTGGTTTCATTAAAATGATACACCGATCCTTTCGTGGAAGCAACACTTCGATAAATGTACTTATCGATTATTTACAAAAACTGATTCAGATGCTGAACGAAAACTCCCTAACTTACTTCATTTATCTCTTGCTAAACTCCAGAGGCTGATTATTTTTCAATGAAATGCAAAGTTGTTACCGTATGCCGCGCAGAAAGAGAATCAAAAACTATGTTCTTTTGTTGAGTGATATATGGTTGCTGATTGCTTTCCAACAAGAAATCGATAGATACGGAAATAAAAATTATTTATGAAACACCAATATATAATCAAAGTTGTCTTGCAGGGACCTGGTCATCATCAGGGTAGTGTGAAGAAGTTCACGTTAATGCTTCATGGGACCAAAGATCCACCGTATGCCGGTATTGAACCCCTTCAAGGGCATGTGAATAGCAAATTACAAGTGGTACAAAAGGCACACAAACGTAGCGTGATTTAAACGAGCTGCTGCGAAGAAATCATTTCTTTATGAGGGCACGATTCAAAGGAACTATTGCAAAGTGAAGAACGATCATATTCTATTGTATACTCAAATAAACATGATCTAAGCGTTCGGTTTCTTATACAGATTTCTATCTCCGTCTCATACTTTTTTTTAAAAAGAAAAATATTTTTATCGTTTGTAATTAACAGTTCGGGTTTCTTTTCAGTCATCTAAACCCGTGGCAAATACTAGTTTGTCATAACAAGGAAAACTGTTATCTTAACACGCAGTTTTCTTATGCGAATGGTGGATAGTAAAGAAATACGATAAAATAGCACCATGTTTTGCGATTTTGCTGCGGACTTTGATCTCATTTCATGATATAATTATTTCTTTATGTTCTCTTGATGTGTTTTTTTTTTGCTGAACTGTATATCATCCACTTGTTCATCTTCTACTCATCTTCTCTGTACGATCTCTTGACATGAAAAATAATTCTCGTTGATTTCGTCTTTGTGCATTTTTTTAACAAGCAAAATTCATAGTGTCGAGAAGAAGGCGTATATGAACGTGTACAAGAACACCTCTACGAGCATTGTTCGTTTTTCTTCCGCGTATTACGCGTACCGTTTATCTATTCTACGCGTACCGTTTATACCGTTTATCTACTCTACGCGTACCGTTTATCTACTCTACGCGTACAGTTTATCTACTTACTCTACCAACTGTTCGAACGTCGCTATCCGCTCGCTATACGGGAAAGATCGCATAATGATGAGATTTCGCATCGCTATAAATAAGTGTAACGTGTTTATTGGCTGTGTGCCAATGTTCTGCTGGCAATTGGCCAGAATTCAAGTCATTATTCAATTCACATTTTTGCTGAAAGAATAAATGACTATGTTGAGTGCGCAAATACGGTGAAACGTTTGGATAACAATAAACGAGCCCAGATCCACAGTTGAGAAAATAATATAGTGCAATCATAAAACTAAAGACTCTTAAATGCATGTTGAATTATGAACTTTGGCATACTGGTTCAAGTTGTAGGTTTTCGTTAGAGTAAGTAGTCGAAAAGTTTTGCAAAAAAATGTATAGGAGCTAATTGAAGCTGGAAACATAGAGAGTTAAAACAAATAGCCTATATGTTCGGTAGATTCGACAAAAGTTTTTTTTTTCCGCTATCGTTGAAAAATGTTGCTTTACGAAATATAAGTTGCATATGGTTGGCATTTTTTTCCATCTAATGTAAACTTTTGTTGCACTTCAAATCTAATATTTTCCTCCTCAATCCCAATCTCCGCTTCTCAGCAGTTGAACCAAACTCTAATTACTCGGACGATATGCTCATTTCGATAGTGTTTGGTTCGCCTATGAATTTGGTCGTCTTCGATGATGATGACAAATGACGTGTTCCAAAGTGAAATCATTTTTTCGGTCGTACAGTAAATTAATATTTTTAAATGAACGAGAATTTCAAGGCGTCTCATAAAACCATCTCGTCAAATACTTATTGTATGATCAACTGCTGCATGTTTAATTAAATAAGAGAGAGAAATGTGACAAAAATTAGCCTTCTTTGTTTACTCGTAGCAAACAGCATTATGCCATTTCGATATTTAGTGCTATTCCAACCGACTGAAAACAATGTGTAACGGTTGTGCTCATAAACGCTGAATCATGAATATTGATGAGGAAACGGTAGTGTAGAGAGCGTATCAACTAAGGGATTTGCAGTCACATGCAGAAAATACGGATTATCGCTCAATTCATGCACAAGCACGACTAAATATTGGTGCCATATATGTGATCTCTGTCTTTTGGACAAACATTCTCCAGATCAGCTTATTCAGACGACTGCTGAACTCAGAATTTCGTCAGTTTCAATTCACTAACAAACATCGTTGAAAAGATCGCCTTGCGTAAATTACACTTTAATTTAAAAAAAAAAGCTTCTTTGCTGTTAGAAGAAACATTTATGTTTGTGGAAGAAGCCTTAATAAATCTTAATAAACACCTTAATAAATCACAATTCTCGAATGATTCGTTCATGAAGTCGTTCATTAGACGACAAAGTGATATCTGTCACATCATCATTTTCATCATTCACTTCCACTGATTTATTCTTAGTTATACGACTATAGATACCAATTTCTTTTCTATAACATGTGCACTACTAGCTCTCACATATAACGAATTGATCGAAATGGTTCACGAAAGCCAATGAAAAAAACACCGAAAATTCTTAGCATTAACAAAATTGAATTGCATCTTTCAGACAAACACTTTGTTCGCCGATAAGCAGCTGTGCACAGCCAATAAAAAGAAAACACCAAAATAGTGCATCTCAATGCATAAATGCTTCCCATGTTCCACATAACGGAAGATCAATGTGTTGCAATATATTTGCAATATACTTGCAATATATTTGCAACAATTACAACATATTTGCAAGGACGTTAGGTAGACCAATCGGTCAGCTTTTCTCACTGCATAAATGCTTCCCATGTTCCACATAACGGAAGATCAATGTGTTGCAATATATTTGCAATATACTTGCAATATATTTGCAACAATTACAACATATTTGCAAGGACGTTAGGTAGACCAATCGGTCAGCTTTTCTCACTGCATAAATGCTTCCCATGTTCCACATAACGGAAGATCAATGTGTTGCAATATATTTGCAATATACTTGCAATATATTTGCAACAATTACAACATATTTGCAAGGACGTTAGGTAGACCAATCGGTCAGCTTTTCTCACTGAGTGGGGGTCAAACCAAGGATGGCAAGCTTATTGGACAGATTTTGTAGCATGGGTAATGAGAGTAAAGCATCTCCTGCATGTTGATAGCGGAATGCGTAAGGCTGTCGGACGCAAGACGCGCTCCTGATGCTTAAATATACGGCGTTTTTCGTAAGCTGACAGTCTTGACTGACTTCAGAATAAATCAGGCCGATGAAAAGATTAGACGTTTTCGGTTCAATTGTCTCTTTAGCACAGTGCAAAAACCTCGCAGTTTTCGGTACTTGCAAAAGGATCTTGCAACTGCTAGTGCAATATGTGTACCAGACAATGCTCAATTACGCATTTATTTCGTTTCACAAAAAACATCAGCAAAAGCTGTGACGCAAAGGTTTCACCTGGCATCGCCATGTGAACGCTGGGAGGAGGGTGAGAGGGGAGGGGATGAGGAGGGGAGGGGAAAGAGGAGGGGACGAAAATCGTGTGCGGCAATAAAAACAATAAGACGAGCAACTAGAACAATATAAGGTAGTTTTCGGGCGTAGCGACGAGGAAGGGAGAGAGGAGAGATGAAATTTGGGAGGGCAGGACGTAGACGAATAAAGGTGATCCAGTTTCCTTCGTTCCCATCCATTTTACTAACTTCCTTCGTTTTTCATCAAAAGACCGCTTTTGCGGTCAATTCTCGTAATGTTACTCTTACTGCCTTTCCAGCTC
>JPKZ01001447.1:286043-300937 GCA_000803305.1 Toxocara canis | reverse complement strand
GCGTTTCTTTTCCTCTTCCTTTGTGTTTTATATCTGATCTGTCAACACATGTTGAAGGCTGCGCCTTCAATATGCCTTCATGAAGTAAATAAATGAAATAAGCCTTCAAATGTCAACTGATGATGCCAGATGGCGAAACGGACTGACAGCACGCAGGGGCCTCCCTCGAACTACTCCCGAAAATTCCTTTAGGTCACCATTTTCTCATCAACATGCGTGAACCATAGATTTCTTAGCCTAACATCCTTATCTTGAACCTTGAAGGTTTTTAGCGATTCGGAAAGCTTTAATGAACTTTCTCATAATTCTTGAAGAACCATCTCAACTAAGCTTTTAGCTATTCGGAATTGTTCAATATGTTAAGATAGTGTAAATTTTACTTTTCGTGCTAGTTTTGCTCAAATTTTTTAAATTCGGCGATTATTTCCGCCCTATTTTAAGCAGCTGCTTGCCAGTCGTTCTTCAGAAAACTTAAAATTTGTGGCTGAAAACCACTGCCCATTTGTTCACCTTTTCTCAAAATCGGCTTTGACAACATCTGGAAGTTCACAATAGTTGTGCAACTTCTCCCAAGCCTCGCTGCCAGGAAAGCGATCCACAATCCATAAACAGGTCCAATCAGGTTCCGCAGATTTGTGGCGATAACGGGCAAACGATTCATTTTTGATTTCCGCATTGATAGGCAGTCATTGTTAAGAGAATAGCTTGCGAAGAATGAGCTGATACTAAACCCCTAAATCACAGTTTAATATACTGAAATATTTTTGAACCATACATATACTGTTTGTGCATATCATATACTACACGTTCATCTTTAAGAGAAATGGTCTACTGATGCTATCTGCTCGACTAATTCCATCACAACGTAATGTGTGTATGTAACTTTCGTATGCGACTTTCCGATGCTTGGTGAGAATACAGAGATATGAAGTATGGTAAAACTTTGTCCATTTAGAAAAACAGCAATTAAGAAAAACAGATTTATGTGGTTTTTCGTCTAAAATATTCCTACTCGATGGCAAAGCGTTCTTCAATCGAAAATTACTCTCAAAAATTGCAAAAATAACAAATTCACTCAAACATATTAAATATAGGAGAGAACGTTGAACAAAACAATAATAGAATGTTCTGTTCATTCGTCGATGATTTCTGAAGAAATTCACACTGACGATGAGGAATACTGAACGCATGATGCGTTCACGTCGTCCAAAAAAAAGTTTAAAAAAAAAACCTATTCAAATCAATAACAGCCTTTAAATGAGATGCATTTGTGTGCTAAGAGCGTTTCGGCTTTGCTGCGGTGCCAATGCCATACACTTAGTGTGCTCGATGCTATCGTTGGAGTTCGTCATCATTCGATTTGTCTGTTATTCTCAAATGAATTTCACTCATTCGATGCTTCATTCATTCACTTCCTTCCATTTAGTTTTTTCTATTCTTCGAATCGAATCGAATCGAATCGAATCGAATCGGATCGAATCGGGTCGAATCGAATCGAATCGAATCGAATGTTTTATTTAGTCGATAGGCAATACGATATAAAGGGATATAATGAGACACAGTCATAATATAATATTATGTCATAAAAACATCACTGCATATCACTGCTCAAAGGCAACAGTGTGTTGAAGAAAGCAGTCTCTCGGTGTCTTATGGTTTTTTGTCTGTAATTTGTTCGCAATGTTTCACAGGTGTACATTTCACGCCTCATTCGATTATGAGTTGCTTTTGTCAACAAGTTATTCAAATTCTTAAATAATTGTTATACATTTGAGGTAATTCCTACCGTGCAATATCCTTACCAATCCTTTAGAAGCTTAAAACCTTTAGCAATCATCAGCTTTTGCCTTAAGAATTCTTGCGATATGAAAATATCAGCACTCATCGCAATTCTATTTAGTGTTTTGCAAACTTCACCGATCACTATTCGAAATCGAATGGCTCAAATCATTCTTAAAAGGGCGTGTTATCGCACTATCAAAGTTGACATGGTGAAATCGGTAAACGGCGTGAACGTCTATGCGCTCATTACTAAGATTTCCTGATTTCAACTATGATCACATCAAAAACTTACAGCGTTTCGTCGAGTAAATTCCCGTTCGTCTAGACGTTTTCTTCATGATCACTTACTTATAAATAAAAAGAAACGAGAAATTTTAGTTATTCAAAATTGTATATTATTAAGATGAAGTATTATTAGAGAATTGCAATAAACGAGTCATTAGTTGTTTTCACTTTATTTTTTGCTTTAAGGTTATCGACTCAAGCAAAAATGTTTTCTAAAAAGAACAAAACAATGCACCTTTAATGCTTTTATTTATGCGAAAGCGATAAAGCATAGTTTTTCAGAATTCTTCGCAAATAGTGATCTCTTTGTGCTGAGGTCTTTTCAGTTTTTTCTTAGTGCTAAAAAGAGAGGGAGTGTATCGTGCAGCTGACGTTCAACAAGTGAACTTATGCAATTTGCATTTTGCACAAATCAATACTCTACAATTAAGCGTTCCAGCGTTGCAACCGCAACTAAAGTGCTTTTGGTTTTGCCCTTCTCAAGATCTCTCAACAAACGGTCAAATTATAGAGCCCATTAATTGAACGGTAAAAATTTCATAAATATTTGCAAAGATATCTCCACAAAATTGCAATATAAAATCGCCCAAAAATTTTTCTATTGATATTAGTGTCTAAAATAAAGTTACCTTGTTGATACGCAATTGCAAAAAAATGTTTCTAATTTTAAATGAATAATTTCTCAAAGACGCAATAAGCAAAACAAGTGCACCATTAATGGCAACTGTTTTATATTAGGAACATTTGACAAAGTAGTACAATGACACTTGCAAGGGCGCATCGAAACCAAAGACTGAGTACAATCATTTATCTACGATACGGTGGGAGACCATTTTCTCGAACTTTTAAAGTACAGAATACTGGTTCGCTTCCTTTACAGACGATAATTCATAGTGGGAAAACTTCTAATGCTGTCTTGTCGACGGCGTTACCTTATGTAAGCCCTGTAACGAAATTCAATTTTCGTTTTATTCGTTATGAAACGCATTTCGTTAACCAATGAGAGTGTTCGCTTCATTATTTACTTCACAATGCAGAAATGGACGTTGATATGACGCGAAGTACTTGTGTTGTACTCCGAACGCAATGTATTGTTAATGTACCGTCGCCGTGTTTGATTGCTCATAAAGTTTTATCTACATTTTCATTAGGGGCTTACCAAATGTTTCTCAATTTGCTGTTTCGTTTTCAAAGATGCTGCTGCGCTTGGTCAATGTACATTGTAAGAGTGGTGAACCAAATTCTTGTGGCTTAGCCAGAAGCAATAAATTGTCATTTTTTATAGGACGTCAAACTAATTATTTCATCAACTCACATTTGCCACTATTTGCAAATTGAACATTTGTCATTAGTTGCAAATTAAACACTTGTCACTATTTGCAATGTAAACATTTGTCACTATTTGCAAATTAACCTTTTGTCACTATTTGCAAATTAGACATTTGGCACTATTTGCAAATTAAACAATGTTGCAATAGTCAATTCAATTCATCCGGTCTTCAGAGGTACAATGAATTTTTGTCTTCGATATGCTACTTAATTCACCGTTGTCCCATTACTTCGAAACAGCAAAAATAGATGAATGCGCCGAACAAAAACATCTCTGATTTCATCAAACCAATCTTGACATCGTAATAAACTAAAATGAGTGTGACTTCGGTTGTTGCACTCTTCATTATCTTATGTAACCATCCAAAAAGATACACAGTCTGCATTGAATTCGTATGGTCGTGAAGCTTAGAGAAATATGAGCGTGATGCTTAAAGAGGATTAAGTTAAGTACGATCAAATTGCATGCGGCATTGGTTCAGCATGATTCGATCGGTTTGATCCTCTTTTGCGTTTTTGTCAACAAATAACTTTTTTGGATTACCCTAATAAAAAGTTGGCCTCTCGCAGCGATACAAAAGGTGAGAAATAGGCAGATCGTTTATGCGTTCGTGCTCAGCATAATATGCTCGTAAGGGCTCTAAATGGACGGCTATATGCGATGAATAAATGTGACTGTGATTTAAGAATGTCTAATGGGACATAGCACCCACCGCTATAGAATCTGTTTTCTTGATGTTTTTTTTTGCTGTTTCGTAAACTTAAATTTGCAGAATGTCAATTGCCTTGAAATTTTCAATTTGAGGTTTATGTGTGACTCTAGAGTCATGCGGTTGTTATGTTCAATTTTTCTCTCCATTCAACGAATTTTGGAGCAGTCTTGAACGTTAGTTGATGAGGGACTTAACTTTAGAACCCTAAAATAGGCTCATGCTAGAAAGCACATAGTACCTTTAAAATCCAATTCGAAAAAGTTGGTAAATGAAAATGAGTAATTTTGTGCAAAGCAGCACAAAGGCACACCATTAATCTTGTCTATCTGGGCATTTGACCGTCGCTCTGAAACGTGATTTAGGCAAGTGCATTTTCGTTTTCATTATGCGTCATTTATAGAGGTTTCATCCTACTTATACAGGTTTCATCCTTAAATCGTCCACAATCTTGTTAAACATACCGCTCGGAAATCAGTGAACTTTACGTTTAAAATTTCTGCGTTGTATGGTCGACTTATGAGGTTGTCCAAGCGTGGCGGATCCTTGTGAAATAAAACATTAGAGGAATCACTGGGTATTCGGATCAGAACAATTAATAGTTAGACTTATTTTAGCCCCATCCTATCCCCTTCATTCAACGAATGCTGCCGTTTTCTTCGATCACACGAAATAAATCAAAAGTATGCATTGTGAGGACGACGTGTGTCGCATGCATCCGCAAGTTGTGCGAGTGTTGCGTTGACCCGAAAGTATAAACGATGACCGCTTTGCCGCATAACGTTTCTGGTGTTGTCTATCTTGTCTCCTTTCGTACACCACCTTTCAATCGTTGCCGTATATCAATCGTATACCACCATCACTACTGGTTGGAAGCTGTGCACAAATGATCAATTAGTGGAAAAAAAATCCGCTCAATATGCGACAATAGCAATTGTCTGCTTAATGTAATTGGTGGTTGTGTTCACTTGTTGATATGCTGTTCCCTACTTGCTCAACGATCACCATATCATTGTTTGTTTCGTATGTTGTTTTTTTTTAATAGGTAGGCGGTTCGTCTTGTTTTATATGACACATTGCTATGCAGCACAACGATCGTAAGACACTGGATCGACATCAGCGTTCATTTTCCTTTCGTCCGCGATTATATTAGGTCTAACGGATAGCATAATTTAAGTGCGGCGTTTGTTTCCGTTGGCATAAATTGTACCTCACAAATGTTTATTTGTGAGAAAAAAGTGTTTTGACAATATGAGTTGTACTGCTGAGCTTGTGATACAAAATTGTTGCTGAATCTTTCTGAACAGACTACGGCTCGAGGCTGCGTTACCGTGCTAATGAACATAAGACTCTAAGACGTTTGTTCAGTTATGAAGACAGTTGTCGAGTGATATTTTGCTTAAGAACACAATCTCAGTAATGTATAAAGAAGTATGCTTGAATGTTATTTTTTCGGTCATAGCAACCTTGCTATACGTGATAGCTAACAATGGTCAAAGGCGAGATTCTTTCATAGGTTTCCCCTTAAGTCCGGGTTTATCCCATTCCGATATACCTACGGATCCGAATACCCTAACGAGGCAGCTGAACTTAAAAGCCTTTTGTCCAGTTGATCTTTTGTTGTTAACACGCTTTGTCTGTACAGTGCTTTGCTTAACCGAAAGTTATTACCAAGCAGCATTCAAAGGTAATTCCCGCTTAATTGTTAGCTTGCTTACTTATTTATGGGTTCCATTATAATAATCTTTAATGGGCGTTGCTTATCGCCAATTTTGCAGATAAGAAAAACGTTTCAAGCAAAAAAAAAATAGTTTGACTACAGTTCTCTGTTCGCATTATGGCAATCTCAATTTTGTAATTAAAAAATCGTCGTGAAAGTGGAAAATGAAAAGTGAAAAATGAAAAGTGAAAAATGAAAAAAAACTGATAAGCATATCACACTGAAATGTACAATAAATAAAACCGTATTGAACAAATCGACTAAAGTGATCATCTTTCTTCGGTTTGACTACAGTTCTCTATTCGCATTATGGCAATCTCAATTTTGTAATTAAAAAATCGTCGTGAAAGTGGAAAATGAAAAGTGGAAAATGAAAAGTGAAAAATGAAAAGTGAAAAATGAAAAAAACTGATTAGCATATCACATTGAAATGTACAATAAATAAAACCGTATTGAACAAATCGACTAAAGTGATCATCTTTCTTCGCGTTGACATTGCCTTACGTAAATCGTTTCGTAAAATTTCTTTATCCCTATTTTGTTTCCATTCTTGAATATCAAACGCTAACTATTGAGGTAGCCAAAGTAAACTATGGAATTGAAAATGTTACCAACAAGCAATAATAGCTGAAAATTAGCATATAAATAAAGCAATAGATAATGATAAATAAAGCAATAGATAATGCAAAACTTCTTCCAGTTCGTTTTTCGTTTTCGCCTTATAGTTTGGAAAATCTCTGAAAGCAAGTTATGATTTAAAAAAGTAAGGTTCACGCCAAACTAAGACTGGCTTAATCCTGCAAAAGCAGCGTTCCATGCTCAGATTTTTTCATTTGAACAGGTTTGTCAATATCGCTAGCGCGAAAAAAATAAGAATGAATGGTAAATATTCAAAAGTGAGATCGTCAGAGTGATAATGCGAGTTGCTGACGAGCATATGCTGAATTGTTAAGGTTGGATCCCTGCAGCTGGGACGGCACGTGACCCACCGAGTGCATAAATCAACATCAGTTTGTTGCGAAATAAGCGCGGTAGTTAGGTGAAGTTGGTGGTGAAATAATCACTGGTTGATTAGACATCTCGTTTCTACTTGTTCAGCCTTGTCTCCATACGACCAATGGCTGCTTATGCCATTTGCTGAACACGGTCGCGATATTTAAGTCGAACAGATAGCATTCTAATTCGTCGATTGCCCCTGCTGTATCAATCGTCCAAAATTAGGTCACGATCAGAATTTTGTGACTCTCGCAATGCCCTGACAACATCAGTGTTGTCCTGAGAAGGATCGCGATCAGAGTCGTCAGGTCCTCTTAATCGTCGATTTTTTTCTTGATTTTCTCTTTCGAAGTTGGAGTTCGTACAGTTTGCCCATGCTTGATACGAGAGCTATGTGCACCTTTTTTCCATCTTCCGGAATTTCTCTCAACGTCGCTTTAGAGTTTCCGTTTTCTGGATGTACGTTTTGAATAACGCCACCTTCTGTGCACTGAACAGTTCCTTGAAGCAACGGATCACTATTACATCGCTGGACCTTTCTTCGACTATACTGTTCTTTTACCTTTTGTTAACTGGTCCGACTATGGATTTGTTAATATATAGGTGAAACGACGTTCCTTTTCGGGTAGTCGTTTTTGTCGTCGACTTTGCCTCTCTTTTGCCACCAGCAACCACTGATTTATTTACCGTATTCAGTTACTCCAATCTAAAGCATTCCGACGTGTTTGATTGTTGTTGGGAAATGGAGTTGCTATAATGGTTTTGCTGTCGGCGCAGAATCTATGGTAAGCACCGAAATTTTAGCTGATCAACGTAACAGCTATCCATCGCACTGAGTTTTGCACGACGTTCCAGCGATATCTCATTTCCGGGGCACAAATTGAAATCCATCACTCATGACTGACGACACAGTGACATTTCTGAAGATGTTTTATCGCACTATCTAGCAGCACTTTCGGAGGTAGCAAATTTCCAGAGACTTAATTGTTTCTTCGCTTCGATGTAGCAGTTTTCACGCAAAAATACATTCATCTAAACGGGAAATCTTTACCTTATAGAGAGTGTTAGATTACGGCCGATTTTGTCCTGGAAAAAAATCATCTTTCTTGCCATTGTCTACTTTTTGGTGATTTTCAATAATATGGCCACGTAATATCCATGATGAATATTGATCAGGTTTTTCTGAAATGCAGTAAGACGAATGAACGTTTATTGCATAGTAGAAAAAATAATCAGAAATGATATTTTGATTTTGCGATAAGGATGACATAAAGTAGTTCAGTTGAATGAAAAGTTTTAAACTAGAAATGCCTAGAAATTTCGATATTTTTTTGAGGAGTCCATTTTATTTTTTGCAAGACCTCCTCCGGTATAACCACGGCTTCTATGAACCATTTTCACTTAGTCAGTTTCTTTCGGCATTCGAAGAAGTACGTTCTTTTAGCGATCAGGAGAGCGTGAAAAGTACATATACTGTACGTGAAAGTATATGTACTTTTGTAATAGTACATACATATTGAGTACATATTGAAAAGTACGTGAAAAGTATAAATATATACTTTCAAGTTTAGTCAAGTTTAGCGGAATTTTTTGGGAGGTGGATCCAATAACTTCTGGCTTTGATTAACTGCGCACTGGAAATTGATAACTTTGAACTCGGTAGCACCAAAATCTTGAATTAACTAGTTTTCGATAGCACCAACCGTTTTCAGCACTGCCGATAACGATGAGACTTTGCGCTTCCGCAGGCGCTTGGCAAATACTGAGGAGTTTTGAATTTAATTTTTAACAAATAAATGCACCAAGTTCAAGATCGTCTAAAAGAAACCATCATTACGACGAATTAATTTTAATGCTATCGACTCGCAGTCCGGTTCGATAATTCGGTTAAAATTCGAACTGGTTTATCCTCGAAGCATCAATCTCATCATTATGTTTGTAAGCAAAACGCGAATTAATTTCTTGCCATTGCTCACCGTAGAATCCCCAATAAAAATTCCTTCCATCTCGTTTCCCTTCACTGTCGTTAGACGATACCTTCACTGCCTCTAGTTGTACCTGTATTGTACATTGATTTCTTTCGGTTATTTTACAGAGTGACAATACTAGAGCGTAGAGCTAATCAATGATGCAGTTGAAATAATTCAAAATTTCATCATCTTCCTGGCCGTATTTTTATGATTTTTGCCGTAATTGTAGGACGTAAGAAGAAATCAATAACGCTTCGTTGAGCTGTTTTAAATCAAAAATGCGAATATAACTTGCACTCGTCACGGCAGACATTTCGCCCTAATTTGTCTTGATAGCAGTAAGGCAGATAGGTGTGCCTCCTTATTGCCACGTGCAGTTTTCTTTATTCATGTGAATAATGACTATTCTCCATCTTCTTCCTCTCCTTCTTCTTCTTCTTCTTCTAGATGTCTTACTTAGGTGTTGTTGATCGATGAAGATAGGTGTGCACAGCACACGCAGTTGTGAGTTGTCTTGAAAACGATCTTTTGAGCGAATTCACGTGATGTTTGGCTTGATCGTTTGTGTTGCATCATGAAACGGGTCATGATCGGTGAAAGCAATGCACATATGTGCGCCATATGTGATAGTGTCCACCGAATTATTGAGGGGAGGTGAAATTTTAGGTTGAAAAAGAATGTAAGGGTAGGCTTAGATCACTAGATTGGAAAGCTGTTGTGCGATTTGTCGATAGTAATTTAATTTCCTCTTTTAACGTCAACTAATGGGAGCTTTCGCATTCTTTGGTAGCTTTTATGCTATGCTTTCTGCCCGTTTCTTTACTGTTGCTTTTTTTAAAATTTCTGTTGATCTTCTAAATCGTTTAATACTTTACAACTAATAGTAGTAAGTAAAGGTAAAATGTTTATATGCGAGAAATGAACGAGAAAAACGCAAGAAGGTTTGAGGGATGAACATCGACATGTATGGTGAAATAGAGAATAGAAAAGAAAAAAAAAAAGAGAACAAAAACGAAGCAATGAGATTTTACTGCAAAATCCCCGCCACTTGTTAATTTTTATTTTTTATTTTTTCCACTCGTTAATTTTAATTTCATTTTTTGCTCGTTAATTTTAATTTCCGCATACAAGAAGAACTCATCATGTTACCGCAAAAGAATATCTACGTTCAATCGCCGACGTTTTCCAGTGAACATAGAAGTAACAAAATCTTAAAGACGAAATCTTATATGTACCTCTCCATTTACATCCATTCCTCCCGATTCCAATATGCTATTGGCTGTATGTATAATTATTTCTTTAAGTCATTTTCTTTCCCTGCTATACATTCCCTCTTTTTTACATGCGAGTTTCATTACGTTTGCTGTAGAAAATGTTTTTCTCGAACTAATTCCCTTGCTTTTGTTGTTGCTACTGCCACTAGCTATTGCTGTTATTACTGTCGTACGTCTTCATGGATGGGTACATAGTTCTTGCCTACATGATATGGAGATTTGAGGAACTTTTCTACATCCGATCTGTTCAAGTCATGGAAGTAAAAAAGGGGAAGCATCGGAGCGCAGACCTTGCATGTGAGAGGTCCGAGAGCAGTTATTTGCCCTTCGGCTTACGAGAGACCCTGAAGCAGTTGTTTACTGGAAAGTTGAGTGGCGATAAAAGTCACTTCTACTCGCATTGACCATCTACAAGGCAGGCAGGGATTTTATAGTTTAGTGGAGTTTGCTGCGTCAGCTAGTACTTCACGTAATCGCTGTCTAAATGTTGTAAATGGGTCATGATTACTGGAATTACTCTCTTATTTGTGTGGCTGCCTTAGCAATTTGTTTTTGATTGATTTGCGGACGTTCAAAGTGGAACTGGTACGAATGAACAATGAAGACCGGACGACGGCATCAAGTGCAAAGGCATTCTTCAGCCATGTCTGATTTCCTTTTTTTTTCAGTCATTTCCTGTTTGCTTTTATCATTTCCGTCTTTTTCTTCTGGCTCCAATTTCATGACGAGTTTCACCATAACGTTTTCAAGCATTTCGTTGAGACTAGAGTGTAGTTGAAATATGTGGTAGTATTGATCAAAGAAAACTTGCGCCATAAATCATTAACGAACAAAATGAACTGGAATTTGCTACAAATCATTTTTGGAGAAACTCGGCGAATATCAATTCTATCTGTTCAAATATTTTTAAGATTTTATTAATAGCGTTTAATACCAGGAAATAAATTAAGCATTATGGATTGCCGAAATTCGATTTTTTGGATTCCATCATAAAATTCTTCTCGTTTTTCTGGTCTTCTGCTGGATGCGTAAGCGAACGAAGTGACAAATTGACATATAGATTTCTTTAAGCTAAATATATCCGTGTTCTATGCATATCGTTGGCATATTTGGTTATGAACTTCAAGTAGATGTCAGGTAATGTATTTCAAAATGCTTTTAGAGCTTTTTTCGATTTGTTGAAGACGAGAGATATAATATAATGGTCACTATATACGATGTCTTTGAAAACGATTGAGCTCGAGACAATTATGCAAACAGTTTTAACATTGAGAGAATCTTTTTTTCATGCCTGTGCTAGAATTACTTGAGCACTCTTTTAATCATGTTTCCCGTTTGATTTCCACTTTGGCAATTCTCGGCGTTCTGACAACTTACTCGGAGGGTTTCTCCGATTACTGATGGCGATAATTGCTACTGCATCTGACCTCTGGCAGTGGAAAGCATTACGGAGCAGACGGTTATAATGCTTTTCAATACCACAGATCAAATAACAGTATCTGTTGTGGTGCGAACCGCACCTAAAAACATAAGGCTGTCGACACAAAAATTCTAGCCAAGTTTCTGATAATAGCTGCTAAGTGGTTAATCCTGTGCTTCATATTTTGTACCTTATCAGTTGGTTATATGTTGAAACACATCCCACGTTGTTTCGATTCGCATAAAGCGTGTAAAACTCCTATTTGCAAGCTAGGCAACCGAATCTCTTTCCAACTGCATCGATATCACTGTATAGTTTAGAGAACATCCGTTCGGAATCATGTACGATTGTACTTTATGGCTTCACTATATCGAATATAGGTCTTTAGGCTATTTCGAGCATTAGGATTTTGATTTGTTGTTGAAATCGAATGCTCGCGACTTGTACTTTTTTGTTCCATAAGTTTCAATTTACACTATCAGAACTTATAGCAGTTTTGCTAGCCTTAATTTCGATTTATTTGTCATATGTGAAGTATGCATGGTTCAATGTCCGAGAGCGTCTTATAATCGCGCAGTTTTATGTTCGTTGAATGGATGCATAAGTTCATTGCAGCTATATATTTGAATGAAGATGTAATAGGGCAAACCGTTTTGGAGAGATCGCAATAGTTTGATATGGCGTTGCATGTGAACCAATCTGGGCGCATGCATTATTCACACACAAACTATAGTTGTTATGAGTGGTCACAGCACTCCATGACTATCATCACTTGCTTAGACGTTTTTCTTTTGTGTGTGTTTTTGAGAAAGATACTGGAACTGTATTTAAAATTGTTTTCTCTTGTATTCGTGGTGCTTTGCTCGCTTAGTCTATTCATCATCTACTCGTTGAAAGTCTTGCAGATAGTCAAACTTTTCAACATGTAAATCTCGCTAAAATAGTTAAGTTTTGGCAACAGTAATCTTTCAACAATAAAACGAGTAGTTTTTATGATCAGGAGAGATTTTATGGCAATAATTCGCAGGTTTAATTTTTCTGATTAGGGATTTATTTGAGAGGTATTTGGTGATATGTCATGAGTTTATTGTACAAGTTAATTGCTTTCGGGAAATCATCAGAAGAAAATTCATCAATGACAAATTGGGATCTACAAAGGCAAATAGTTGAGATAACAGTTCAAATGTGAACTTGCTTCATCAGGGAAACATTATCGGTCTTTGGGTTCCTTTCCTTCGAATTACTCCAACTCGTATAAGGAATATTTTTCCTTCTGGAGCTAGCTTACTAAATAGATTTCTTTTCATGACAATTTTGGCGAAAATAATCCAGGCAAAGTGAATAGGTATTATGATCGTTACGCTAATAAACTCAAAAGCTATTTACGATACATGTACATAAATAAATATTTATTCTGTGAATATCTCTGTTATACTTTTCGTTCCAATCGAATTGGCGTTTAGTGAGAGAATATATGAAAATTTATCGCTATTGTTATTTACGATGATATTATATCATGAAGTGGTCGACTTCAAGCTTTTATATATCGGTTGTAGTCACAATTTCCTGAATGTTATGAAGAACCTGTTCGTATTTGTAATAAATATTTGCCTTCCGTCTTTCACCTCATTTTTAGTTTTCTTTCATTTTTTTTTCACTCATTCAAGCTTGCAATCGAATTCGATGAAATGAATGTGATTGTTGGCAATGATCGCATCCAAACGTGTTCGGCTTTTAATTTCATCCCAACCACTTCTGAAACACCTGAAAGGCGTTCCACATTTTAAATACGGCAATGAAATGCGCCGATTCGGCGAGAAGGAAAATTCCATCAATCTTTTTTTTTCCCCGTAGAGGTTATGAAACAACCAGTTATTTACTAGAGAAATTTTTACGACAACTATGAGAAGAAATTTCACGTCAGCCACTGTTCCCGCTTCTAACAAGCATCATTAAATAGTCTTTAGAGACCATCGAGTCTTAAGTTTGCAGCACAATCGCTATCCTGTTCAGTCTTTCTCTTTGGATACTCTTGCTGTACCTGCAATCTTTCTTGAAATTCGTTGAAGCATTATTCGTCTTCATTGTCGTCATATGATTGCCTCTCTTTTTCAGCGTTGAATCGCTTAAGACTTAGAGACATTTCTATACGAAAATTGGCCATAATTATAATCAAAAAAGCTTCGATCACCTATAAAGTGGTCGACAATGAGGTAAAGGATTGGGGGTGCCGGCGAAGATGAAACAATGACCATAGTAATGGGCTGTGCTAGCAAACAAGGAAATCGTTATGAAATGAATCATATGAGCACCAACACTAAAACAGCTTTCCATTCGCGCGTTCATTTCGCTGCTTTCTGCTTTATGTCTGGTCTCATCATTTTCTAATACAAAATCTACCTTTGAGAAATGATGCCTTATAAGTTAGTATCGCTGGTCTGCTTATCGGATTAAGTTCTTAGATGCAGTCGACGCTAAATTTTCTCTCCAAAGACGACTCGATTTTCGCCTGACCTTTGCAGTATTTATCCAACAAGAAATTTTGTTCGTTATAACGCAATTTATGTTCACTTAATATAAACGTTACATCTAAACGTTACACACTATCAGCTACAGACTTTTTAATGGGCGGGGGGAGAGGACGGGGAAAGGGGAGGGGGAAGGGGGAGGAGATGCGGCGTTTTTAAGATAAAATCACCTCATTTGGCGAAGTGCAAAGAAAATCCCTCAGTTTCTAGTGAAATTCTGCGAGATATATTTTTCTGTGGAAATACTTTGTACTCCAAGACGTGTTTTTCTTGATTTAAATATTCTCTCTATGTATTATCGAAGAGGTAACCTTAGCATATCGACTGGAATAAAAAATCTTTTCATAGGCATAAAGAAAAACAAAACGATCATTTTCGAGATTCATTGGCGAATTTTTATACTTTTGCTTCACAGTTCCAATCTTTTATGACTGTTACGTTGAGAACGAACCACTGATTCATCAGATGCCCATTTTTGGGATTTTAGATGAGATGTTGAAGGATCGTTGCACTAGAAGTTGAATGTGTTTGGTTTGCGTATGCGCCCACGAAGATAATTTCACTTCGATTTGGCTTCATGCTTGTGCGAAAACCTAAAAACATCCCCTTTTCAGTCTCGAATGTTACCAAAGTACTCAAAGTTGAGGGATCGTACTGTAACGATGAATTGTTGTGGCACGTTCCGCGCATAAATGTTTTTGTCTTAGCAAGCGTCTGAAGTCGGCCATAGGACAACATCTTCCCTCTTCGCTAACAACTTATTGAGCTGGCACTTTTCGCAAACGAAGTAGCATTTATTTATGGACACATTTTTGCATTTTATTTTTATTGATTTTCAACGATCGATCTCCTGTCGGAATCTCAAAAAGAAAAAGCTCGT
>JPKZ01001447.1:242268-285980 GCA_000803305.1 Toxocara canis | reverse complement strand
CCCACCCTCGAAGTTTCCGAATTTTCGTGATATGGCAAGCGTGTAGTGTAATGGAGAACATTTAGTAGGTATGACAACTGTATTAGTTACTACTATCCACTGTAATTACTATGGCGCATCTTTGTACGACGAAACTAATTTGATCCCATACGGGGATTCGACCATGAAGATCAAAGGTTAGGTGAGCTCTTATCGTTGCTGCTGAGAGGGGGAGGAGGCTGCAACACGTGAAAACCGCGTGCAGCGTTACGAGTAAAAAGTTTTTGTAGTTGATAATAGAAGAACGTGCTTCAAAAGTGCAAACTGACAAGAATGTTTTTATAGGTAACGTTTTATTGCACTTTTCTTCCATTTATATTCTTTACTGTTCCACATCGAATCTACTATTTCATCGAGAGCACTCAACGTGTACGCTTATCGGCATCGACACTCGCTTCTACTAAGTATCTTTTTTCGTTTTGCATTTTATTGTTTGCATTTTGCATTTATTTTGCATCATTTGCATTTTCGTTTTGCACATTTGCATTTTTGCATTTACATTCGTTTTGCATTCTACTAAGTATGTTGTCGTTTTGCATTTTGCATGAAGAGAACGTCTCTTAATAACAATATAGTTTTACAGCAGTGCTTTGTTGCAGAGGTTGTGCCAATGATGATATTGCGAGAAATGAACCTAAAACAATGGTTGTGAAAGATATTCTCTCTCGTTTGCTCCATCAAAGCATACGTATCATATGTCTAGGGCAAATTATTATCGCGAAAACGTGTACTAGTGAAATATTGCAAACTGAAATAACCATTGCATAAACGTGTACGATTATTGCAAATTGCAATCTCTTAACGAATATTCGATTCGTTAAATTGACCATGCAAAGATCATTTCGTTAGGGTTCTTTCCTTTGCATCACGGGTATGAGAATAGTAGCCAAATGAACGGTTCACCATTGCATGCTTCTGTACTATTGCACAATTTGAGGCATTAAAACAAGCTGATCTAATCGATTTGATATGATCGCTGCTTTTTGAATACTCATGAACAATTTGTTGCTATATTTTATTTATACAAGCAGTCAAAATTTTGCTCTTCTAATTCGCATAAGTCATTCGTATCCGCTGCAAAACAATGTCTTTTTGAGATTTGGAAAAAAGCTAGTTGATTGGGTGAGCATGCAAGGTTGGATGGCAACGACTTAAATTTATTTGAGCGCCGAACTTCATGAAATTCCACATACGACGATATACGATTGTGCACTACTCATTGCGTTTGTTTTCGTATCTTCTCTGCAGTCAACATGCCTACCAGTTTACCCACCCGTTTGGGCAGTTTTTTTTGCACCTACCAGTTTGGGCAGTTGTGGGCATAACCCATGAGTTGGTTCATACTTCCGAGGCATTCTAAGTTAGCGAACTTTTCGTTTTTGGAGTTCGAATTGGTAAAGTCGACACCTGTTTTCACACTTTAGAGCCAGCTTTTGACAACAACATTTTAGAATTCGTTGTAGTTAGAATGATACTTCGTTCGTTCGCTTTTCTTTTTGCTTTTAAGATATTTCTGTTATATACAATCCTGTTTACCTTCACTATGCTGTCGTAAAATTGTGCAGATATCAATCGAGACATCGATAACGCCTTCAGGATTTGGAGAGTAACGAAAACGAAATCTTTTTGGAAATAATGAAAAGCGTTTTCTTTTTTTTGCATTTCAAGGCTGTGTCAAATGTGATATCAGTCTCCAACTTTTACAAGGAAGTGTCCATAAAAACCAGTTAGTTCGCAATACCGTTTCGAAATTTTATTTCGTTACTTCTCTTTAGCGATAGCTAGCAAGCTTATGCATTTTCTCGCGCAGCACTTATTATTTATTGTTTTCAGTGACAAAGATTATCCCATTTTTGCTCATTTGAAGTATTTTTATGCATGTTTGATTAAATAGTTCCGAACCAGAAGAATGCCATACCATTTCGTTTATGTGTTTGATTCTTTTCGTGATATGATTTTGGTGGCGTTCAACTTTAAATTCGCTCATTTTAATTACAGCAAATCGCTTCCGTTTAATGTTGTAAGTGTGGATAGCGTGTGCTGTGTTCACCAATTTGATATGTCGATCATCTCTTTTGTTTAGCAACTTTGATGCAGAAAGTCTTAAAGTAAAACCGAGTAGTTCTTTTTTTTTTCACAATATTATGGAATACCCTTACAAAATATGAAAATAACTTCATAATTGATATAATCGAAAAACTTGTTGAACCATGCGAATAAACCTCAATCAAATTATTAGCGTTGTTTGCAGGACTAACCATGGCTGGCACGGAAGAGACAAAACAAGTTGCAGTCGTTCGGAAAGATCCTAAGAAGGAGAGACGTTTTTACAAAGCTAACGATAGGCCTCCAATATTTCTCGCTATACTTTTTGGATTTCAGGTAGTTTTTATTTTCTTAATATTTCGTAATATTCTCCAGGAATATGGTACGATATAAAATTTTCGGTGCCAAAACAACGTTGATTTTGTTTCTTTAAAAAAAAAATCAACGTATTACACAAATGAGTAAAACTACCTATTTGATCGAGTCGTTCCATGTATTCCGTGTATTTTACTATTCTGAAGATTCTGAGTAACTGCGAATAAGACTAAGAAAAGCGATCAGCAAAAAAATATAATCAGGTATTTCTTACATAACGCAAAGTTTATGTTGAGACAAAATGCGTATGTGTTTTCGTGGCAGCAATCTGTTGCAGTTAAAATTTCAAGATTGTGCCCACATTCCCATTGGCAAAATACATGCCAACGCGTACTAATACTCCCTAAGTACAACTGCAAATCTCATCGGTTTTTCACAAACAGAGAAGCGATCAACGGTTAGATTAGGGCAGTTCAGGATGTTTGCCATAGCGAAACATTGTTGATCTTTTTCTTCCCGAATTACTGAGTTGAATTTTGTTTTGAACTGGTTCGTACTGAAGTCACAGACGACATAATAATATTTGTAGGTACCCAATAACTGTGAAGTATTGCTTGATCACTTCGAGATGCTCATTTGAATGCGGAAGTTTTTGGATGGGACGGCTATCACCATCAAGAACAGAAATACTGAAATCACACTAAGCCAATTTGCTACAGCGTTATATCTGGCTTTTTTTTTTAAAATTTGGTCATATCAGCATTAGGCTTTGCATCAAGAAAGGGCGAGTGCTGTCTTCATTAGTTTCATTGATAAAGAATTTGATCGGTAATACAAAGTGACATGTTCGAATGCTGTTTGTAATCGAATTTTCTTTGTTGATCTAACTTCGTCTTATGTTAGTTTAACTCGTTAGTCTTTTGTTGTGGTGTGTAAAGTCAGCGAACGATGCTTGCAGCAAGTAATGGTATGTGTCAGCGCCCTCTTAACAATTCCATTTATTCTATCCAACGAGCTTTGTCCCGGAAGAGATGTGTATAATCTACGTGTCAAGCTTATTTCATCAACATTCGTCGTTAGCGGAATTTCAACCATTATCCAGACAATGTTTGGAATGAGGTATATCTTTATTCTATTTCTGTTCGTACTGTACATAAGCACTGTACATAGTTATTCTGTATGCACTGTACATAAGCAAAGCGAGAGTAGAAATTCTCTGACTATGCGACGAGTGTTTTCGCCACTCAAGTTTCCGCTCAGATAGCTAGCGGATCGCTCACATGCGAAAGGTTTTGATTACGTTGGGTCACCAGCATTTGACAATTTCCTTATGGTGCTGACATAATTTTGACTAACCGAATGTGGTATCTTCGTATTCGGAGACCATGCGAGCGAAAGAATACCATAGTATGCACTCCCACAGTGATGTAAATTAAGTAAGGTATGCCAAGAAAGAAAATTATCAAGAATTAATGGACAAGGCGACGATGTCCGGGTAGAGGACCTACTCTGTGATAACCATTAAAAACTGCTTGAAAAAGTCGTTCGAGGCTAACCGAAACTATGTGGGCACTGAATTATTATCTATGAAGAAAAAATATGTTTCCTGAATGGGGAAGAGATCTCAATGTTCTGAAATAATGTCAAAAGAAGAGCGCGATCGAGTTTTCATTGAATCGAATTCGATTGTATTTTTCATGACCAAAAAACGTAAACAGTGACATTCAGTACACATCTACGGTTCGAATAAGTCATTTCAACATAAGCGATAGATTGGTTATCGCCTCCAGGCCACAGCTACCGTATTTAGGTTAGCGTTACTGCAAGGAACCGCATTCGCGTATATTCCTTCCATTCAAGTGTTCATGTTGCTTCCCGAGTACAAATGTACTGCCTCTGAGAACGATTTTGTTCCGGTCGAAGATTACGAGAATAAACTCGCCATTGTGAGTCTTCATTTGAATTTTAAACCATAAGTTTCTTAGCAGCCATTTTGTTCTTTTACATTTTTAATACTGACAATTTAAGTGGAAAATTAAATAAAGGATTTTCTGTTCTTTTATGCTGATCTGGCGTAAAAATTTCATGATAGGACTAATGAAGTATGATCTCGGTACTAGACTAGAAATTCTTCGGAAATACGAGGTAAAGTTTATAGAAGTGTTATGATGCGGTTGGTGGGGAAGAAGAAGAAGATGAAGAAGAAGAAGAAGAAGAAGAAGGAGCAGGAGAAGTGAAAAACTATTGCAACACTGGCATTTTGGTATTGCTTGGTGGAAGTCTTAAAATAGCAAATTTGTTAAGCAGCAGATCTTCGATAGTGTCAATGAAGGCTCTGAATAGGGCTGCACAAAGGCGCATGAGAATTTTTGACTGAAATTCCTTAGCAAAACTTTTTTCACACTGTTTACTAGCCATTCTATGAAATTTTTCTCGATAGCTTTTAGTGTGGAAAAAAAAGAGACTCCAGTTGGCATATTAACGATAATTATCGCTTTCGCCAATGAGAGATGCACATCAGGGTGGTCGAAATGCAAAGTGGTGAGCGGTACTGAATGTGGATGTCGAGTTCAACATTAGATGCAATCCTTCTGACTTTAAGACTTTTAGAAACTTCTTCAGTTAAAATAAAATTTACAACGAAACAAACTTCAAATCCAGTTAGTTCTCGATAGAAGAACGTCCCGTTCGTTCATAGCACTGTTTTTTTTTTTAAATATCGGAAACCAAAAACCTAAAAGAGCATATTTTGTTGGAAAGGGACAAATTTGATACCTGCTATGAGTAAGCGTTTTACTTTGTGTACTCGATTGAACCTTCGCGTCGAGACTATCGCTGTCCGAAGAACTCTCGCTTTTTGCTCCTCCACCGTTCAGCATGCCGAGTACTCTTTGGTAATTTGGCGACCGTTTTGATGATGCTGAATAGAAAACTTGGAAGAAGAACACACTGTTTGTTGCCATTTAATATGTGAGGGCGTATTAGAAACGGTTTTAGGCTGTAATCCTTTTTATAAAATTTTCCTATGCTTTACTCACCATTTGAAAATATTCATGACCGAAAACATCTAACACTCCAAACTGGTGGTAATTACTAAGTAATAAAAGTGAATGTAACTTAAGAAGGTAAAATTTTCCCTACTTTTCCTCAAGAATACCAAAATTTTTACCTTGGCCATCTGAACCAAGAATCCTTTTCTCACTTTCGCAGTCAAAGATAATCTTGTGGTTACATTGCCTATAATTCAGTATCAATCATATTAAATTTTCAGTTTAAAGCCACACTTTCTGTCTTATCTGCTCATCAAGAAATCGTTTTCGGCTGATTTTTTTTCAACGGTCCCAGCACCTATATCTATCGTTTTCAAGGCGCAATTCCGAAGATCTTGATGCGAAAATGGTGACACTCATCTTTTGGAAAAGATTATTTTCAGTTTTGAAAAGTAGCAATTTTCTCGTTCATATTTTTCATATGCTGTTCTGTCACAGCAGTGTGTGAACAAGCCAGAGTAGAAAATTTCTCTTTATTCGCTTGTTTCTGTCACAGAAAATTTCTTAGAAAATTTCTAAAAATTTCATATTTATGCAAAATTTGTTTCAAACTTTTTCCCAAAATCAAGTTTGTTTTCTCAATCCTTTCAAAGCACACTCCTCAAATCAAACGAAACGTTAACGTTGAACTCACACATCATCTGATCGCCATCATAGTTCTCTGCTAATAAAGTTGTTGTTGTGTGCTTTTTCTCGGCTTTCTCCTTCGGTGGTTCGGTGGGTTCAGCTGGTTGAATTTCTTTCGCTCTCACTACGCTTTGTTCCGTGTTGAAAACAATTGTCCTTCGTGGTGCAATTGCAGGTTCATTGCCTACAGTAGAAGACCTGCCGAGTCCCTTATCAACGTCTACTTGTTCGAATGCCTCGGCGCGTTTTGTATTGTTGTCTTCAGCAGTGTTTACTTGCTGCTGATATTTTGCAAGTATCTGCTCTGCGCGCATTTCATTCAAATCAGCTTTAGTCGGTTCCGGCGTATCCGGAACGATGTTCGGCTCTGAAATCAAACCAATGCTTTATGCATGATGCCACCCACGTTTTTATGCGATTCATCAATGCACTTCGAAAAAAGATCCAATCTCCCTCCAAGAAAATAACCATTCGAATTTCGATTGCCCTAAGAAATATCGCATGCATAAAAAAAGAAACTGATCAGCAAGTGAACGTTCACTACATAAGTGGCGAATACCTAAAAACATGGCCTCACACAGAACATGTGATATGTCGAAAACCGAAAAAAAAAGACAGAAATGAAAGTTTGACCTTATTTACTAACATTTCTGTTAAAGCTTAATTGTAGCTTAATTGAACATTTTAACTCCTATTCATTCTGTGATGTCTTTTTTGCATCTAAATTTAAAAAATCGAAAACCACTTGAGTCGACTATGGAATTTGCTCATTCAAACGGACCCGAATTTTTTTTCACGGTACAAATATAGGAGTCGTCATGAAAGTGAAACCATTGTTCTGCTCTAAGATTTTGTCCGCTGATGAGCATTCTCGACATTTAACACTAAGCAGTATGCTCATAGAACGACTATAAAGTTTTGGCATTTGCAAAAGCACGTTCCTTACCAATTTCGTTAAGTTTTTTGCGTAGTTCGAGTAAGCTCGTATTTTGACGGCTTTGAATCGAAGCAGCTGATGTGGTCGGTGCAAACGTTGAAGGCTCGATCGATCTGTAGAAATCGGCTGAAGAGAGATGGATTCGATGATCGCGCAAAATGCGAAGGTCAGACGAGATCTCATTTAGACGCCTTCGGATGCGTGCCAGATCAGTTTCGAGCATTGGCCCACTGAAAAGTTCTAAGTACAGAATATAGTATATATACTGACAAGATTGACAATATTGGTAATATTGAAAGTAGTGACAATATTGACAATATTCAGAATACATATTGACAAGTTGAGACGAGCTGCCGTTATGATTCCAACAAATTTTTATACTCATTCGCAACATTCGATAAGACAGTTTCCTAAAATTCTGAAAAATGACGAAGTATGTGTATGTCGTACTGTTTGTAAGTGTCCTTAAAAACCGGAACTGGACAAAATAATAATGCCAAGGATAATATCATATGCAGCTTCTTGTCCGTGTCCGAAGTAGCGTATATCAGTTTTAGCAGTTTTGACTAGGAGCATCAGTGAGGGTTACCAAATTCAACAATTACAATCTCTACGCATGGATATCTTTTTCAAATTTCGAGCCACCCTATCTCGCTCAGGAAGTCATATCCCTAAAAACCAGGGTTAAAAAATTGCATGCATTTTGCGAGTGATAAGAGCTCAGAAAGACGAATCTTTAGTTGAGGATTTGCGCAACCGGTCGTGTCAGTTGGTGTATGAATTTCTATTGCATGTGCGATTTGTGAAAATGACTGGTCATGTGCTAGTATTCGTCAGCTTTTGTATTCTTTCGTACTTTTTCCCCAATATCGAAGCGATTTGTTCTGGTATTTGAAATAAAAAAATCGGAATGACGTTTATTTGGATTGTGCTGCATAGATACCTTGAAACACACAGATGCCCGCACAGATACTGCACAGATATGTGCTGCACATACTGCATAGATATATGCTGCACATACTGCATAGATATATGCTGCACATACCGCACAGGTAGTAATGTAAGAAAATACCTTGAAGGGATGGGATCATTCGGCTGCAGATCCTTTGAAACCACTCGTTGGGACGGTCTTCGCTGTTTAATATCCCAATGATATTTGCTTGTTGCTAGCTGGTCGATGAGTTTTGTCGAAATGGTCGAACGACATGGTAAATATTTTGATTCTGCCGCAATTCTAACGACGCCTATAGGCTTTCCAGCCTAAATGATTCTGCGATCACCGTGTCAGGGTCTCATGGCGCCCATTTATATTGAGCTGCTCATGTACAAAAGGAAAAACTTCATCTTACTGAACGCAGTGGTGCATACAAGTAAGTACGTAAGTTAAATTTCAAGTTAGTTAAATCAGGTATGCAATATTTTAAGCAGGACAGTGAGGACTTGAATATCCGTTATACAAACAAAAATATAGCTGCACCAAACAAACGAAATCACGGTACTACAGTGAGATTCGAAATATGCGTACTAATGGAAAAAATGCAAAAACATACGAGAAAGTAAAAAAGAAAGTTTAGTGGGCGTAATTTGTTGAAACGAACGGTCACGGAACGAGATTGATGTGGTATTCTCTAAGTCAGTTCACCACTGCCGTTAGAAAACATTAGAAGTCGGCGAGATCCTTGCAGGGATACGAATCGAAAAGGCGAAAAGGTCTCTATATAAAAATCATCATTTGCTGCTCTGCAAAAATTGGAAGCAGCAGATGCGTTAAACATGCTAATGCAAGCAAGAGAATCGCTTACCAGGTCATATGTGGGAAGATCGGGAGGTTTCCATTGCGGGTATTTCTTTTTCAGGAACTCAATATACTCATCCTGGAATATTATTTAATTGTTGGAAGATTTTTTAAGAAAAACTTTTATGGGCTAAATCTCTTTGAGCGGCTGCATGGAAGCTCAGCCCTCTTTATCTGATGAATATCCGAAATGTTTTCACGAGTAAGTTTAAGAAAAAAACAATGCACGTGAAATGTTGTTCTTGATGCGAAAAAAAGAAACACTGAGAAGTCGCAGTGTACCTTGCATGAATTGTCAAGCTCATGAAGAGTCAAGTTCACGTCTATCAGACTGACTAGATCATACTCCAAACGCGGAAACATCCCTTTAATTGTGTATAACATAGAGAAAGAAAAGTTATTGCATTTCAAAATCGTTATCAATTTCACTTACTTGCATGGCATCTAAATTAAAACATAGTACGATAAAGTAAACAAGCAAATGAATAAAAGATATCAAAGTTAATATTGCAACATGTTGAAATGTTCCAGATAATGTTCATTAACCCGTGCTCGTCTTGCATGTTGCAACCTGGCATCGATGGCCAATAACCTGCGCTCCAACTGCTCCAACTCGCTGTTTGTCGACTGCATTGATTCCACATGCACGAACACAGGTATCCTGTATGCGGCCTAACTCGGCAAAACACGCGCAACGCAGTATGAGCATCGGCGGTGAACACGTGCCATTCGTTACCATGGAGATTCATGGACATAGTCACACGGTTGTGGTGTCCAACGAGGCGAAAAATTACAACAATACTTCCGTTGAATGTGCAGAAACTCCATAAAACTAACAAATGTAACATTTCTCAGAAAGGACCGTCATATGGCATTGACAAAAGCCATGATATTTTATTGGCTACATTGCGAGGATCACAACCTGACCTGATCAAATCACATAACTTCACGGTTTGATTTCTCGCTATGAGTTTTGGGTCATTTAGTTAGAGTCGTATGTCAGGGGCGTATGCCCAAGTTCATCTTGAACGGAGGCTTCAACGAATCAAAATAATGTAATATAGGTGGACAAGTGCAACACATATGACCTCATACATGCCGCATAGTTCAATTTGTTGGGGCAGTGAAACAAATAAGGCATGTCCAATGGAATAAGTGGTTGAAAAGGCAAGAAACGCTCGTAAAATACGACCTAAAAACAAACCAGAATAAGTTTTTACCGCTGACAGGGAATGCTCAATGCAGAAAATGATGAGAAAAGGTGCTAAAAATAGAAAAGAAAAATAAATTTGCCCTAACAAATTGAACTATGCGGCATCTATGAGGTCATATGTGTTGCACTTGTCCACCTATACTTTCAAGAAAAGCAGCGTGCTCGTTACTCCGGTCAGCACTTTCAGGTTGGTTCTTTTCTGTTTTTAGCACCTTTTTTCATCATTTTCTACATTCAGCATTCCCTGTCAGCGGTAAAAAATTATTCTGGTTTGTTTTTATTTCGTATTTTATGAGCGTTTCCGTGCCTTTTCAGCCACTCATTCCATTGGACATGCCTTATTTGGTTCACTGCCCTAACAAATTGAACTATGCGGCATGTATGAGGTTATATGTGTTGCACTTGTCCACCTATACTTTCACGAAAAGCAGCTTGCTCATGACTCCGGTCAGCACTTTCAGGTTGCCATGGTTTGATAAACTACGCTGATATTTATTTTTAACGATTTTTTGATTCGTTTAATCGGGTCATGACCGAAAGTAGTTCAAAATCTACCAACTGGAGAGCACTTCGAGATCGTTGCGACAACGCACATAATCGCTGTATTTACTCGCGGTGCTTCGTCGCAATTTTTGCTTTGAATCGAGCGATGCACGAGATGCCAAGCCCAATCGCATGGAAACGATGAAAGAATCTTTTTATTTTTCTTTTCTAAGGGGCGTATGCCCAAGTTCATCTTGAACGGAGGCTTCAACGAATCAAAATAATGTAAGAAATAATAATCAGCGTAATTCATCTCACCACGCCGACCTGAAAGTGCTGACCGGAATCATGAGCAAGCTGCTTTTCTTGAAAGTGTAGGTGAACAAGTGCAACACATATGGCCTCATACATGCCGCATAGTTCAATTTGTTAGGGCAGTGAAACAAATAAGGCATGTCGAATGGAATAAACGGTTAAAAAGGCACGGAAACGCAGATGAAATACCACCTAAAAACAAACCAGAATAAGTTCTGACCGCTGACAGGGAATGCTAAATGCAGAAAATGACAAAAAAAAGTGCTAAAAATAGAAAAGAAAAATAAAAAGATGCTTTCATCGTTTCCACGTGATTGGGCTTGGCATCTCGTGCATCGCTCGATTCGAAGCAAAAAACGCGGCGAAGCACGGGGAATAAATACGGCGATCATGTGCGTTGTTGCAACGATCTTGAAGTGCTCTCCAGTTGGTAGATTTTGAACTACTTTCGGTCATGACTATTTTTCTTTCCTGTTTTTAGCACCTTTTTTCATCATTTTCTACATTCAGCATTCCCTGTCAGCGGTCAGAACTCATTCTGGTTTGTTTTTAGGTGGTATTTCATCAGAGTTTCCGTGCCTTCTTAACGGCATATTCCATTCGACATGCCTTATTTATTTCATTCCCTCAGCAAATTGAACTATGCGGCATGTATATGGTTCAATTTGTTAGGGCAGTGAACCAAATAAGGCATGTCGAATGGAATAAGCGGTTAAAAAGGCCCGGAAACGCAGATGAAATACCACTAAAAACAAACCATCAAAATAATGTCAAAAATAAATATCAGCATGGTTTATCTGACTATGCCGACCTGAAAGTGCTGACCGGAGTAACGAGCACGGTGCTTTTCAAGAAACATAGGTGGACAAGTGCAACACATCTGACCCCATACATGCCGCACAGTTCAATTTGTTGAGGCAATGAAATAAATAAGGCATGTCGAATGGAATATGCGGTTAAAAAGGCACGGGAACCCTGATGAAATACCACCTAAAAACAAACCAGAATAAGTTCTGACCGCTGACAGGGAATGCTAAATGCAGAAAATGACAAAAAAAAGTGCTAAAAATAGAAAAGAAAAATAAACAGATGGTTTCATCGTTTCCATGTGATTGGGCTTCGCATCTCGTGCATCGCTCGATTCGAAGCAAAAATTGCGACGAAGCACCGCGAGTTAGCACCGCGATTGTGTGCGTTGTTGCAACGATTTTGAAGTGCTTTCCAGTTGGGAGATTTTGAACTACTTTCGGTCATGATCCGATTCAACGAATCAAAAGGAAGTGGAGAGCGCTCTCAGAGATTGTCTTGTATTATGTTAGTTGAATTTTTGCATATAACCTCTTATTCACACATATAACGGCATCGGCATTTCTGATGCGCAAATATTTGTTCAAACGATAATGCGTTGAGCTTTGGAATCGCTATGCCTTATAGCAAACTCTTACCGTAAGAAAAACATTTTCATCAAATTGAAGTGACGCAAACGAAATGTCCCGCAAGAGAAAGCTGAAAACAAAACAATCACTCGGTCAACTCATCCAGATGTGTCGTTAAAATTGTATATTATATAATTTAAAAAATCTTCGTATATTTTGATCACAGAAAAAGTCGCCAATTTGGAATTGCAATGAGTACTT
Source organism: Toxocara canis (assembly GCA_000803305.1). Classification (NCBI taxonomy): domain Eukaryota; kingdom Metazoa; phylum Nematoda; class Chromadorea; order Rhabditida; family Toxocaridae; genus Toxocara; species Toxocara canis. Next base: position 273,523 of record JPKZ01001447.1, on the reverse strand, counting down.
TTATTCTATGTGAGGCAAGACGTTTCTTCACTGGTTTCCCCTAGGTAAGTCTAAACGTACATCAGTAGGATATCATAACAAAATTAACGCCGACTGGGTTGGCTTGGATTGAAATATAGTTACGGTGCCATTCAATAAAGAGATCACAGCGAGTTGTTTATTAAATAAAATCAAATCAGCCAGTAGTTCCACACGTTCCCGATATAAAATTCTAATTGTCCTCTTATCATTACGCTCAATGATCAAAAAATACCATAAACGTAATGAATTTGGAAAGTTGATAAACCGTTCTTTCAAGGACTCTCAATTTATGAACTTGATGAATTGAAGTTAGCAGCGAATTTTTAAGGAACTAAAAGTGGTGAGAAGGAATTGATAAATGTCAATTCACTAGTGACTTAACGGTGACTATTATATTTTATATTATCATATAACAAGTTTTAAACGAAAAAAACGCCAAAAAAGTATACATTTTTTTTCAAAAAAATTATTTCACATAGTCATAAAAGACGAAAAATGAGTGTAAGTGAAAAGTTTAAAAAGCCAAATGTAGAACGCAACTATTGGCAACTAGCCGTGCAATTGATGAGTTGTTCAAAGTGAGTTACTTCTTGAGCAATCGAAAGCCGCAAATGCCTAGCATATTTATGGAAAAAAAAAGTTTAAAAAGTTATGAGAAAACTAGAAATGCTCGACGAACATCATTCATAATTGATACAGAATATACAATTAATGAAAGTATTAATGTTAACGCACTATAACAGATAATTAGCGCGTGCATTATAATTGCTCGTAGAGTTTCCATAAAGATTCATTTGTAAACGAGGGATTGATAAAAGCGGTGCTATTTTAGTGACTTCTTTGCAAGGATCACAACATAACCTGGTCGATCTTGAAGTGCTCTCCAGTTGGTAGATTTTGAACTACTTTCGGTCATGACCCGATTAAACGAATCAAAAAATCGTTAAAAATAAATATCAGAGTAGTTTATCAAACCATGCCAACCTGAAAGTGCTGACCGGAGTCATGAGCAAGCTGCTTTTCTTGAAAGTATAGGGGGAGAAGTGCAACACATGTGACCCCATACATGCCGCATAGTTCAATTTGTTAAGGCAGTGAAATAAATAAGGCATGTCGAATGGAATATGCGGTTAAAAAGGCACGGGAACCCTGATGAAATACCACCTAAAAACAAACCAGAATAAGTTCTGACCGCTGACAGGGAATGCTAAATGCAGAAAATGACAAAAAAAAGTGCTAAAAATAGAAAAGAAAAATAAACAGATGGTTTCATCGTTTCCATGTGATTGGGCTTCGCATCTCGTGCATCGCTCGATTCGAAGCAAAAATTGCGACGAAGCACCGCGAGTAAATACCGCGATTATGTGCGTTGTCGCAACGATCTTGAAGTGCTCTCCAGTTGGTAGATTTTGAACTACTTTCGGTCATGATCCGATTCAACGAATCAAAAGGAAGTGGAGAGCGCTCTCAGAGATTGTCTTGTATTATGTTAGTTGAATTTTTGCATATAACCTCTTATTCACACATATAACGGCATCGGCATTTCTGATGCGCAAATATTTGTTCAAACGATAATGCGTTGAGCTTTGGAATCGCTATGCCTTATAGCAAACTCTTACCGTAAGAAAAACATTTTCATCAAATTGAAGTGACGCAAACGAAATGTCCCGCAAGAGAAAGCTGAAAACAAAACAATCACTCGGTCAACTCATCCAGATGTGTCGTTAAAATTGTATATTATATAATTTAAAAAATCTTCGTATATTTTGATCACAGAAAAAGTCGCCAATTTGGAATTGCAATGAGTACTTTTATTCTATGTGAGGCAAGACGTTTCTTCACTGGTTTCCCCTAGGTAAGTCTAAACGTACATCAATAGGATATCATAACAAAGTTAACGCCGACTGGGTTGGCTTGGATTGAAATATAGTTACGGTGCCATTCAACAAAGAGATCACAGCGAGTTGTTTATTAAATAAAATCAAATCAGCCAGTAGTTCCACACGTTCCCGATATAAAATTCTAATTGTCCTCTTATCATTACGCTCAATGATCAAAAAATACCATAAACGTAATGAATTTGGAAAGTTGATAAACCGTTCTTTCAAGGACTCTCAATTTATGAACTTGATGAATTGAAGTTAGCAGCGAATTTTTAAGGAACTAAAAGTGGTGAGAAGGAATTGATAAATGTCAATTCACTAGTGACTTAACGGTGACTATTATATTTTATATTATCATATAACAAGTTTTAAACGAAAAAAACGCCAAAAAAGTATACATTTTTTTTCAAAAAAATTATTTCACATAGTCATAAAAGACGAAAAATGAGTGTAAGTGAAAAGTTTAAAAAGCCAAATGTAGAACGCAACTATTGGCAACTAGCCGTGCAATTGATGAGTTGTTCAAAGTGAGTTACTTCTTGAGCAATCGAAAGCCGCAAATGCCTAGCATATTTATGGAAAAAAAAAGTTTAAAAAGTTATGAGAAAACTAGAAATGCTCGACGAACATCATTCATAATTGATACAGAATATACAATTAATGAAAGTATTAATGTTAACGCACTATAACAGATAATTAGCGCGTGCATTATAATTGCTCGTAGAGTTTCCATAAAGATTCATTTGTAAACGAGGGATTGATAAAAGCGGTGCTATTTTAGTGACTTCTTTGCAAGGATCACAACATAACCTGGTCAAATTACATAAGTTCACGGTTTGATTTCTCGCTCTGAGTTTTCGGTTGTATAGTTGGAGTCGTATATCAGGGGCGTATGCCCAAGGCCATCTTGAACGGAGGTTTATAGTTCTGATTTCTCTTAGTTTAGAAAATGTCTTAGGGTCTTTAGCATCAAATAGGTCAAAGCGGCCGTTCTCTTTTCCTCCATTTCAGCCAAAGGGCGTCTTTGAGAATGCCATGAAACTCTAAGACTTATTCCTTCAAAGCAAAACCAATAGCAGATGTTGAAGGAAGAAAACATATCGCGCAACGAGATGAAACAAAAGACCAAAGCATCTGAACATTTCGAAAGGTTAAGCTGATTAAGCGCATTTTAGTCGTAACTTACTGCTGCGATAAGCTATCGTATTGGCGACAAATACTGAAAAACTTCTGTGGAACTTTTTTGTTGATGAAGCTTGTTGTTTCCACGAAGGTCTGATCTGCTCTATTATCTTTTCCGTTATGCTACACTCAGTCATTATTTTGAAAAAAAAACTTCTTCGTTAACTTATCCATAGTGAGGATGGTTGACCGATTTACAAACTTCTCGTGTATGACAATTTCGGAATTTTAATGTTGCTATGCCGCTTCATTAAACGACAAATTAAAATTCGGTCAAAAATAAAACTTCTTGCTTAATAAAGCCAATATGACCTGGCCTTATAAAACCTTATGTCAGCTGACAGCTATCAAGACAAAAAAATTTATTGAGAAAAAAATATTGGAAAAAACAATGTATAGCGAAAATTATTTAATCAAAAAGACTGTTTTTCATACAGTGCATTCGGGATCGATCACATCTGAAAAAAAAATGTATAATGTTCAAGCATGAAAATGATACGACTGACTTTCATAAATCTTTCGCAAATCGTAAATGCGATTTGTAAAAGCAACCATGTATTATATTGAACTTTCCAACTTTATTCTAATAATGACCAAATTTTCTCTTCCTGAAACGTTATCTTAGATCTTGCACAAAAACCGAAGATTATAAGCGATGCTGGAAGTGAAAGTAGGTACTTCCGACTCGGACAGGTCTCCCGCCACACAAGTAAGTGTCAGTGGAACATTGCCGAAACGGGCGAAAATATTTGGGTCGTAGATTAAGCTGTTGCTCTGAGATAACCTATTGGCCAAAACAGGATCGAGACCGTTTGTTGAGATACTGGAAGTTTTCGGAGGCTATTGGAGGTTTTTGAGGGGTATTGGAGGTTTTCGGAGCCACAAGCGTGTACCCTCGAACTTCCCCTTAAAGCCTTCACCCTCCCTTCCTTCGCATACATACATTCTTGCATTGACGCGTTGGAGAGCGCCAAATGGGTGTTCGGAGGTTACCTTTGTGACCCCTGAAAATCATCTTCATCACTCTTCAGCCACACTGTGGTCACAACCGAAGGTTGCAGTCGCAACCCGAAAAGCGTGCTCATCTATGAGCTACAGTAGTCCGTCCTGCCCCTACTCCATCACTATCTAAAAAGAAGGGGTTGATGTGACAGGAGAGAGACCTCCCCAAGTTATGAACAATCTTCAAAATGAAATGAAAAGATATATTTCGAAAGCTTCAGAGATGGAAATTCTCCAACCGCTGAAATCGGGTATATGTCACAACCTCGAAAGCCTTGAAATGCGAAGTATTATATAAACCGAGCCGTGAATTCAGTAGGTTTAGAAATGCGCTGTTTTTAATAACAATTCAATGCTTAGATGATTTACTTTTTGCAAACGCATTTGCTGCCCTTTAGAACTGTGATTGTACGAATTTTGGGATCGGCGCCTTCGTCACATTCGTCCATCGGTATCGCTTCATAGACACCACCCTCGTGGGTGCAGATGTCGCTCTTCTGGCTTCGATGTGGAAAGTCATGCGTTCCGTACTGAAATCTCATTGCGTTCATTGAAAGGAATGCCTCAGTGCCTGGAATGCTTCACGACCAGGAATGCTCCGGATGAAATTGACCGCCGACTGCAATGATGATGGGCCGCTTCAATGATTACCTCAACGGAAACCCTCTTTTCCATATAGCCTAAGGGTCTTTGATTGAAACAAGCAATTTGCATACCTTCCATTTCGCGCAACTTTAGTTTCTCATATTTCGCATTACGTATATATTCGTCCTAAAGTTTCCTGACATTTTCCAATAATTATGTCACTTTTCGCCTTTTGAAATTCTGATCTGATCCAGTAATGTGTATTCTCAAGAGAGCAATACTGTGGAGCGAATGCTTTAAATTTGTAATTTTTGATACGAGCTTTTCTGAAGGTCGTAGTAGCAATTTATGCCCGATTTTATATCAAAATTTCAACAGCGCAATCAGCAAGTCCTAATTCGTTCCGTTAAATCATCATGAAGATTACTAACTAAAACTTCGCCTCAGGGACCGATCATCCCCACGGGATCGAAATGGTAGTATAGATATTGATTAGAAAATAGCAATTAAACAAGCGGATGCCTCATGTGTTCGACAATATCCTCTGCAAACGGGAATTGTGAGATTGATACGACACGACTTCCCTTTGCTATCTGTTCGCACAAGAGGATTCATGCCCGGAACATGCATATTTCTCATTACACAACTGTTCGTCTTGGATTCCGTATGTGGCACAGACTTCTGCAAAAAAAAACAGATTTGCCCGTATCTTCTTGTGCTTTCCTCAGGAACAAATGTCAATGATGAGAAGACGAGGTGGTCTCTTGTAGAAAAAGAGAAACTTTGGGAACAACTCCCTGAACTTCCCGGAATTCTAAGCATTCAGTAAATTTTCTCGTGATCAAACGAAAAACAAAAGTTCCATTAGAATTTAGCAGTTGGAATTGAAAGAACTTTGGATTTTTACTTAGCTAAATGATTTCAAAGAGTGATAACGCGATGGTCAAAGCAAAATTACGACCGCATGGTTATAGCTGTCTAAACAGTTTAGCAATTTTACGAACCGAAGAACGCGCCTCGCCAATCAGCAATCATTTAGGAACGGCTGATAAGCGCATTTGTTGAGCAAACGATTTCGTAATATGCTATATATCAGAGTTAGCCACTATTTGAAGTAACCACTGCGAACGTTCATGCTAGATGATAGTACAGAAAAACGGATTCCTAACATCATTTTGTTCTTTGTAACACCACTAACTTTGCATGAAAGGAAACGTCGCTCATAAAAACTTCACGCCTATAAATTTAAATGATGCTTATTGGTTTTTCTAGCGCCATAAATTTTTTTTCCGAAACAATAAAGTTCCCCTAACTTACATGGAAATATCGCTAAAGGATACGATCTGCTTGAAATGTGGAAGAGTGGTGCAAACATCGACGTCTGGGTTGGCTATGCGTCCCAACTAAAAAGGTTATGCAAATCTTTTCATAAATAGTTGAACAAAGTCAAACTTGATCCATCTATCTATGGTACACTCTGTACATCTCTGAAAATGTGAACTTCTGAAATAGAAACAGAGTAACGCACTTACGCAATGAATGCCATATATTAGCATAAAGATGGGTACAGCAAGCAGAGAGAAGTTCATAGTGGTGAAGCGAACGGGAAAACAATTGAAAGAGAAATCATTTGGAGGCAGTTGAGTGCAATGCACGGTTATTCCCGTCATTGATCCTCGTGAGTCATTTATCACCAGTTGTTGATCAACGAAATGCTTAATTTAAGGCCAGCCAAGCCTTCATACTTCAAAGTGGAAACGATCGAAAGCCACAGATGGGATTTTTTTTTCATTCGAATCTTCCCGAAAATAAATTAGCTAAAAATACTATGCGCTAAAGTTTTAAAGCGGTTGACTGTATGACAGTTTGACAGTCAACCGCTACCAGCTATTGCGCTCACAAATCCATTTTTCGAACCATCATTGATTGCCCCCTCCTCCATTCTGTCAAGTTTGCGATTATTTCTCTTGCTCAACCGTTTTATGTAATAATCCACCTTGAGAAATGCTTGTAATCTATGAAAGATTCCCGAAAGTCGTTCTAAAACAATAAAGTCGTCTAGAGTCGGTTAATAACGTCGCATTAAACGCTGCTGTTCAGAAAAAAAAACAACTTCCGAACGTTCACGTCGCATTGAGCGAACCTTCCTTGAATTGTGCAGTATATCAATATCATTTGATGGACGTCAACAAATTGTAACTACCCTTCTAAGCATCTTTTTGCATTAGGCGTGATGGCGGCACAAACATGTTTTGCTTTGCTTTAGCGGCTATGGGATGATGAAAGGGGAAAAAAAAAATCACAAACGGCAGGCAAAAAAAGGCAGCAGCTGCTGCAGCTGCTACTACGTGAATACGAACATCATTGATGGGTTTAGCGTATAGTGATGAAGGTTATTCACCCTTACATCTGTTTCAACAAATGCAAATGCGTTTACAGGAGCCCGTGTATGTGTGTATGTGTATGTGTGTGTACGCATGTGGGTGGTTGTGTGTGTGTTTGTGTTTATGTTTGCGTGTGTGTGTGTGCACGTGTGTGTGTGCGTGTGTTTGTTTGTTTGTATGTGTGTGTTTGTGAGTGTGTGCGTGAGCGTGCGTGTGCGTATATTTGTGTGCATGTGTGTGTGTTGTGCGTGCGTCTATGTGTGCGTATATTGCGTATGTTTGTGAGTGTGTGCGGTGCGTGTTTGTCTATGCGTGCGTGTGTGTGTGTTTGTGAGTGTGTGCGGTGCGTGTTTGTCTATGCGTGTGTGTGTGTGTGTGTTTGTGAGTGTGTGCGTGTGTGTGTGTGCGTCTTTCTGTATGTGTGTGGTGTGTGTCAAAGCTAGTAAATTTAACATCCTTTCAAATGATGAATGCATTTGGGTTTTTTCTGCGAAGTTTTGCTTCATTGCAATGAGCTGATTTGCATGGCGTTTCTGCCTTCTTTTTTTAATGAGTTCCTAGTTCCATTTAGCCTTCCGATTTCTCACTATTTCAGTTTTACTGTCGGTGTTTCGATTGCCGAAAGCTCTTTATTTCATCAATAACACTGTTTTAGTTTGTGCTGATACTACCATGTGTGATACTACCATTGTGCTGACACTTTAATCCTTTAATGGTTCTTACTGGTTATTTATTGTTTAAAATGACAATCCTTCTCTCAGTAACAAACAGATTTAATCTGAAGTTGTACTCTATCCGGAGGGTGCGGGAAGTACTGGGGAAAAAGTTGAAATGCGAAGAAGAATACTGAGCTAATAGTTTTGAAGAAATATGTGAGCGCATTTTCTGAAAGCTCCTAACCGGAATGGAAGAGTTAAGTACTGAGTATAACACCTAGCGGTAATTTTTTGTTGGAAGGAGAGAATAACCGGCCACAAAATTTTCTTACATGGAAACAGCTGAACCATGCCGGCAACTCATAAAACTGAGCATGGCAGAACAAATGGTTTTTAAAAAATGGTTAGGAGAGAAAGGAGTAGAAGAGGGTCTTAAAGTTGAACAAGAACATTAGGGCAAGGAATCTCATCCGCATAGTCTCTCATATCCTCCTCAAGAAAAGATAGTGATATGAATTTTGAAATCTGGTTCTATTCCTTCCATATGATATATTTGCTGCTGTGCTTCAAGCTCCTATCGTTAAACATGAGGGAGGTTATTTTAGGGTACCGTTTCTATTATTGTTACAGGTTTAATCGTCATTTCATGTTCAGTAGCTTATGACATAAATTTTCCTCTAGTGGACAGACAATACAGTGTGGCGCTTGTGAAGATAATATTCACTTCCGTTGTACAAATGGTTCGACCGTCTTGTGATGGCAGCGAAACGAAAAAGTGTGATCAAATCATTCCTCTCTTATATTCTCCCACTCACAGCCATCTTCGATGCGCTACCACTATCTTCTCAAATCTGAATACTGACCACGAGCTAAATCGTTTCAAGCTGAAACAATATAACGAAATTTGATGGTACTTGGCGGCAAGCAGATGCGATATACTAACAGCAATAGTGCAGGCAACTAGATGTTGTCAGCGCCTAATTGCCAGTTAGCTCCTCGCTAATGACAAATGGATTTGACCTATGATCTATTTCGCTGAAGGGAGACATTCGGATGAACACCACAAGAAAAACATTGTTTTTCATCAGCCTACCTCATCTGTTTAGTCGCGACATGTTGCAGTAGATTTCTGTTGACATTCGACTATGGCCAGAGCAACAACTTACTCGCAACGGACGAACACGTGTCGAAACAAACTGACTCGATGGTATGGTCAAATCACATGCGAATTAAAGTCTATCGAAATGAACATGCGAAATTTAAGTACCAGCCTGAACTTTTTTTTTTCAAAATAACATTTCATAAACTCTGCTTCTCAATTCGGCTAACATATCGCCAAGGTTTTTCTAAAATAGTTGAATCAAAGAAACCATGCAGTAATAACAGAACAATTTTTTGTTCAACAATTTTGCGTAACGTGCAGTGCTGATGAACGACGATAAAAACTACAAAACGAAATGGTTTTTGGATAGTGAGAATGTTTGCTGCTTTCTTCACTGAAACTGCTAAACGAAAAATTTCATAAAGAATTTATTTTACTAATACGAACTTGATAAGCTTATTGTCAAGCTTATTATTAAGCTTAAAATTATTATTAAGCTTAAATTTCGTCCAATACTTCCTTTCTAATGAACGCAGAACAGAAGTTTGGATCAGCGAGAGAAAGAAAAAACATTGCATATGAAGCTGTTTTAGAGTGCACGAGCATTGCTTGCATATTTCGGTTGTTTTGTACAACACTCGCATGAACTCAACATGAAAAAATCGCGAAATTCGTTTGGATTAAAATCCGTTTTCAATTTTTATTTGTTATGAAATTAGATTTTTATATCTCTCACTGTGATTGTCTTGTTGAGTGTAAATTCGAACTCGAGCATAATTTTATTACATAGATATCAAGGTGCATAGCTCACAACGTTATTTAGAGCAAACGTTCAATAGTTGGAACATAAAAACATATAGTCGTCAGAAACAGCGATATTATTTATTGATTGATTAGCGGCCGTCGATTCGTTGAGATTCCGACAACAAATAGGTGGACGAGTTTTGTTACAGCAATCGAAACAGAGAAGAATGCGCCAAACTGTTGTCAAACTTTCCGCGAAAAATACGCTGCGTAAGTGAGCAATTTATGATCAAATATTTCTGCTCAATTTCATTTGTAGCCATGACATGTGTCTTCCATGCATAGCAGAACGTTTTTCCTCCATGTATACGATTCTGTTCTAACTTTCAACAATATGAACATACAGATGGAATAAATCCTTTTTTTTTTAAATTTCGGAGACATTGCCACCGTAACGACTGTTTCATTTGCGATGGACGACGATTTATTCGTAAAGAGGTATCGTTTGCAGGAGCGTTATATCAAAACGGTTCTGCATTTTAATTCAGAACGCATGTTCATTTGAAGCTGAAGTTCTTATCCCCTCATGAAGGATATAATAATTCTTCTCTGTTTACATGTGCGACAAATATCTCATGATCCTGAGAACAATTGTGAGGCGAGCGCTCGAGAAAACTTTTAAAACTCACGATAACGAAGGTATTTTCTGGAATGGCAGTTTTCCCATTCTAATTTAAATTCCCTTGTACTGCGTAGTCCAGATGTGTTAGCAAAAAGAAGACCGTAAACAAACGAGAGACGATACTGACCTTTTAATTATAAGCACATATTCAGAGACTCGATTATAAAGTAGGTGTTGGACATGATCATACAGAGCAGATTTGTTATCATAGTGCATAACAGCAGGAAGTAAGGAAGTAAGTATCTTCTTTGGCAGGAAGAATATATAGTTGTGTATTTTTACAAAAGTCGGGCTAAACAAACACTTTCGTTTACTGCTTGTGTGTTATTACTACCCTTTTTGTTTCTTATCGTCCAGTTATGCGTCTAGGGTCTGATATTAGTACCACTAGTGCCAAATATTAGATCACAGTACCACTTTCGAGGCTGTGCCATTTATAATTAACGTGGAAATGGTACTATGTATTATAATTGCTTAGAACAGCGATTTCTAGAACTACAAAAAGGAAAAATTTTTATTGAGCTAAATACGATTCAAAAGGCACCGATGGGTGGCAAGAAAGAAGAGATGTGCATTTTTTTAGCAAAAAAAACTCACCACACTGTTCAAACAGCGCACTTGAAAAGATGCTAAGGGGAACAGTAGAATGTGATCGGGTGTTGTTTTCGATTGTTGTTGGTGCCGTTACTCACAAAAATTATCCGCTCAAAAACTGGAAAATCGAGGCAGCAGTCGAAACTCAATTCTTTACGCGTTTTATTCATTAAATTGATGGACAAGTTTATTACGCATTGAAACAACTAATGGTTTCAGGAACTCTCGACAAATATAATTTCATATATTTCTTACCAACGTATGAACAAATCTTAGTTCTTCGAAATTTAAGGCTATAGGAAATCGAAACCGTAAGACGCTCGCCTTGAGCTTATGCACATAAGGCGTTCGTCTTAAGCTTATATAAGACGCTCGCCCTAGGCTTATGCACATAAAATGCTCGTCCTAAACTTATGCACATAAGACGTTCGTCCTAAGCTTATGCACATAAGACGCTCGTCCCAAGCTCGTGCACATAAGACGCTCGTCTTAAGCTTATGCACGCAAGACGCTCGCCGTAGGCTTATGCACATAAGGCGCTCTTCCTAAGCTTATGCACATAAGAGTCTCGTCCTAAGCTTATGCACATGTAGTGCTTTTTATAAGCGTCGTGCGCGTTTATGGGTCCCGTCAGTAAAATCCATGTTATGTGCTTAAGCATGCGGCGCGTGCTAGCGCTTTCGGCATATAGTAGCCTCTACGACCCTACTTTAATCTTCATTTGATTAAAGAAACTGTCCATTAAGAAGGCGTTCGTTGGGGGCATATCCGCCGTTTATGTTAAGGCGGAGTAACGGGAGCGCAAAATGGCTTCTGAAATTTGACCCAAATACCGCATGTTAAATATCTTACTAGTTAAAACTGACCTAAAATCGATTCAACTTCTTCAGTGGTTTTTGCCGTTATACGAAACAAATCAACTAAACGAATTGAGCAATGAAAGGACAGTGATCTAAATGCGGAGTAGATAGGCATTCCTCATAAGACCGGGTCGTTGTTGCCGCCAGCGACCCATCAAAATACGCATGTACGTCATACGGAATCGTGCATTGCAGAGTGCGTAGCATAGTGGATTGATCGTTGAATTGATATAGCATAGGCAATAACCAATATGGAAATAGACCTCGGGTATCGAATTTTTGTAGAACGCCTCCCAACAAACGATCACTGAAAGTGTTAATCCACTAGCAATCACAATTTGACATCCACTTCAGATCTTAAACAGCTAAATGTCATGCTAGCCAATACAGTCATGAAGCGAAGCAACGAAATGTGACAGCAAACATAGAATGTGTTCTCGAAATGCTGCCCATTTGCCCATTCGTAGTAAAACTTTTCAAACGTTCTTTCTTCGTTCGTTTTAAAAAAACATCTTCGTACCGATCTTATTGCCTGCTACAATGAATTTGGCTTCTTAATAACAGAAATCTTTTCTTCACACAATTATTTATCCATTGCTTCATTTCACCGTTATATCACCCCGTCCTTTTGAGCGTTTCGATGTTTTTCGTTCATTCCTTTCTCATGCATCTTCTGATATGATGGACTTTTCTGTTTGAGAAACCGAATGAATATTTACTTCAAAATTTTTTACTTTTTAAATAATTTTTAAGCGCTAACAACGAAAGCACAAAAGCTAGCGTAGAAATTTATGCTCAAACATGAACTAACAAAAACGTGAGATATCTTTAACCTCCTACTAAAGCAAAGAAGAAACTTTTAAAGAGAGTAGGTAACGCAAATACCCCCAGCATTCGACTCCTAAGAGAGTAGCAGACAATTTATGAATGTGATTGTAAGACGGTTTGAGCGGAAGTCAAAATAGCACGAAAATCTTTAGCTATTACTATGAGATAGCAAAACCTAAAAAATCTTCTCCAACAACAAACAAACAAGTCAGTTCGAGAAATAAATTTTATACTTGATATGCTATAAAACTCTCTTTTCATTTTACAATATCTTACAGCAAGGTAACATTTTTGAAATTTCGAGCGAAAATGAAGTTTTTTTTTCATAATTTTTTCAATAAGATTATATAAAGTTATGAAATATAACCGTTATATGGAGTCCATGTGATGATAAAAGCGAAAAGGATAGCCGAAAGAGTCTTTGCAGCTTTACTCTCTTGTTTCCTTTCGTTCTTTCGCCTTTCTTTATCACTTTTTCGTTGCTCCTCTTTCTGGTTTTGCCTAAAAAAATGAAAATTACTCTAACGAATGTTCGTTGAAAAATGGCACCTAGATGCGAATTCGATAACTTAAATAAAGTTGTTAGCATAAGGCATTCGTTGTGAATAGATGGACGAAGTGAAAATAAAACGTTGGCTGAGGAAACCAACCCTGTCTACCTTTTCAAGCTGAAAGTTTTACTACTTAGTGAACAGCCGTAGACTCCGTGCTCAGAAACAAGGAGTATGGCCTAACGCACCCGGTAACCACGGTGTCATGCTTCCTGTCCAGGTCTGCTATCGGTCCTCTTTCGTCAAGCCATCGCAGCTCCAAGACATTTTTATGCTCTTTGTATGTATGGTATTATGGGCTATTAGCTAAGTGCATTAGGAGATATAGTGACCAGCAATCTATTAAAATAACTCTCAGTTCTACTTCCCATTAATATCAGAAGCAAATTCGATCATTTATTTCAAAAGAGTGCGGTTCATTTATATGTCTTTAGCTCCGTTCTAATAGCACACTTTCGCTGAAGAACTATCGAAAAAAATATGTTCCGAAATTCAATTTCGTTGTATCAAGCGGAATTATTATTTCGCCAAAATATTCATTTTATTCAGCGAAAAGAAATGCATACTTGGCAATCGCCTTGCCATTAGCAGCTGTTTCTGTTTGTCCGACGGCTTTGTTGAACTCTTTCATTTTCTCGTTGGTATCGCTCATCGAACGCATCCTACACTTCTTTTTCTCAGGTAGATTTGGTTGTTCCGGCTGACTAAAATCAATCAAATTTGACAAGATTCCTCTTTAATCAACTTGATTAGCATTACCTTGAATCCTCAAACCAAAAGAGGACATCCCTATTCAAATATGGCAATTACAGTATGATGGAAATTTCATCGATGAGGCAAATGCAAATTTTGATGAATTATTGATCAAGAAAAGAAGACTTCGGAATTATGAATAATGGTTTGGCAATCAAGATTTTCACGTGCAAAAGTGTGTCGAAAGCTCCTAAGCTCTATTATGTTCACTGGGCGCTCGAAACGACGTTGGTGCAATTTGGCCTTGGATGAGGAAGATTTCAGCTCGAACAAGCAGCCATCATAATTAAACATTTCAGCTTACATTAAATATTTTCCTTGTTTCGACCTATCCCATAAATAACGAATCAACCAATCAACTAACTAATCATTGTCCTAAAACTGTTAAATCTATTTGTGATAGACCTAACGGTATATAGCAGCCTTGTATGTGAAATGTAGGAGAAGTAAGTCACAAAATTTAAGTTTTTACGAAGCTTTGCGCTCGCTTTTTAAGGATAGAAGAATCGCAGAATCCCGCAAACGTATATATATATATATATATATGTATATATATATGTCTATATATATGCCTATTCTGGAACAGTTTGCCTCTGGGATAAATATCGTGTTAATCAAATTTACGAAGGAAAACCGACTGTTCAGTGCGGCTTTCCTCAATTAGTCTTCAGACATGTGCTCTTCATTTGAATATCTCCGTAGTCTGCAAAGAAGCAGAACGTTATATGCAAATATCGCACAAGAAATTCTGCGGAATCAGCAATTCTCAACTTTGCCCCAATGAGCTAAAAATGTACTTCAGTCGTATGCATTTTCCCTTGCACTTCGATAAATATAATAAAGCGTGCAATGTAAGCAAAAGTATTAGTGTAGATACACAACGGAAAAATTGTAAGTGCAGTCTACTGTATAAATCGTTGCTAGTCACCATGAAATCCCATCGGTTTCGCAAGATGATAGGCGTACTGATGGCCGTTTGCCTTCACCATCTTTGAGTTCAATCAAAACGGTGTACGTTGGAGGACGGTCCATATTGCGCTTCTTACTAAACTGTTTACTGCCATTTCGAGGTTGGCCGCTCGCGTCAGACGCCCTTTTGTCGTACTTCTCAGAATCCATCTTTCGGCTCTGTAAAATTTCATTGAATTTTTTTAAAAAAATTTCGGTAAACATTAGCCAAAAAACGCATCAAGCCGTGCAACGTGGCTAACGCTATGGTCAAAACTGCTTGCAAAATCATCGAACTTTTTTCACCTCAGCTCTTCATAGGGAATTTTGTGCACCCAACAGCAAAAGTGAGACGCGCAATAGTCAGGAAAGATCTCGAGAACATTGTTAATGCAAATTATTAAAGTGGAGTATTTGCACTTTGCTCGGCTACCGCAAAAATGGTCTCGATTGCAACCGAGTCAAGAAGCTTTGACCAAAATTTTTTTGAGAGTTTTCTAGAATCCTTTCTATGTATAATTTTAAAAGTCATTTGCAACATACGACTTCCAATATTCCCTCCAAGAGTCGATTCTTCGCATAAATGTACTTGTCCGTTTGTTTTCTGAGACTACAAATACGTCCATATAGTCGCCATTTTCTTCCCCTCTGATAATATTTAACGGAAAATTTTACTCAAGCGGAAATTTGAATGTGGGACACATTTAAAACAAAGGATACTGTACCCTTCAACTGTCGATACTGCACTCCGAGTTATTTGAAAATATAGAGCTGATGATTCGCTATGGTGTTACAATTCTTTCTAATTGTCGAGCGCAACCTCATGCTTGTTTATGCTGATGATCCATGGTCTGCTTATTTATACTGATGATCCATGATCAAATGTTACCATCCGATTGACAAACACAAACAACGCCAACGATATGCGTACTTTCCGCGTAGAGGGAAGAGGGCTTGCAGGTGGCGACTGTTTCGAATGTCGATGTGTTGAGCAAAAGCTGCTTCCCACCGATGCGTCATCGGCATTCAGATGACTACCCACATCACTGCTCTCTTCTGATGAAGCCACGCTTTTCCCCAAGCATGTCTTCAAACAAGAACGTCTACGCGCCTTGGAATCTTGCCTGAATTTCAAAATTTCACGATTAATTGCTTCTAAGCTTTTACTTTAGTTCATTTTGTGCATATCGAACAGTTCACTTTCGTCTATCCTAGTAGCTGTGATGTCCGATTTACAAATTACCAATATTCGCCTCTCACCTGCCCCTTCTTTTGGGCGCAGATCTTGCTGGGGGATGGGACGATTGTGAACGATTTTATCGGAAGCCCATATGGATTCGATTATTCAGCGACTAATTGTGATAATGTGAGAAAGATTACTTCAACTAACTATTGTGATATTTTGTTGATTTTTAGGTGTTATCATATTAGTTGATAAGATAAAAATTATCACTACCTTACTTTACATGTATAGTTGATAACGGGAAGTAGTTGAGTGCGTTTGAATGAGTTCTTTGTTGTAAGAGAAGTTGACGAAGTTGTCGAATGCATTTCGCGTTTGTTCAACGATCCTCTCAACTGAATTAACAAAATACTTACAATGATACGACCAAATTATGCATATTCAATCATCATCGTGTGAAAAAAAAAAGATATTCCCACATAGATAAGCAGTCACAATTTCGCTTCACTTTACTATTTGATTTTTTTGGCGTAATGATAGTAGATCAATAAAATGGCAAGTATCAAATCAGGATTCTTCAAAACATGCAAGTGAGAATACGTCGAATATGCGTTGAATAATGATGATTGGATGCGAAACTGCTTGCTTATCTGTAGAAGAACGTATCGAAATGAGATAGATCAAGAAATCATGCTAGAGAAGTTGTGGAACGGTGCAAAGATATCAAGAAACGGTTGCGCTCTTACGAACAATTAAAAAAACTTACTATATTCTAGAGTCATTTTTTTAACGAGCAATCTTGTCATCGAAGTACAGCAAAACTCATTCTACAATAATCGTGCACGGTGGAGATATTTATTATTTATGGCAGGATACCGGAAGTAATTCTTCGAAAATTTGCATAGGATTCCTACCGAAACTCAACAAATCGCCTAATTTCGCACAGTGTTACCCGTTTACTAAGGATTTTCATGAATTTCGGTAATCCTTTGCAAACAAACTCGGTCTCTTTGGCGCTAATAATTCGGATCATTCACAGCTTTTCATGGAGATGCCAGTGGGACGAGATTTCTGGTGTTTAATGGTCGACCCATCTCCTCATACTCGTATGCTCAAAGTGTTGACCGACCGAAACTGCAAGAATAACGTGTCTTCGAAAAACGTAGGCGCAGAGGAATTTCGCAATAATACTGGTTTAAAAATCCTGAGTGAACCACCGTTGGGACTGTTCTATTCGCTACGCATGGTCTAGGCAGCGAAGGAGCGATCGGAAGCGTTACGTTGAATCAAAACGTCTAAAGAAAGATCCTATAAGGAAATAGAGACTAAAAGATGCCCCTTGGCAATTTCATCAATTACACCACCTTTCCTAGTCTGCCCGCAATAAAACGCAGACTGCAACTCCCCCCCCCCCTCCCGCGCATATCCACTAAATATTGGTTTATCTGCGAGCGATGAGAAATTATAACTTGATGGATGCCAAATGCGTTCAAATTCCTTGGTGAGTTTAACTGCTTGCAACGCCCCTAGAAATAGGCTTACGAACTCGACGACTGATAGAGGAGGTGTGCAGATTATGCCTACCAAATTTCGTCGCTTTAGCTCCTCCCAAGTTGAGGGTACGCAGCAAACGGACTGACCCATGCAAACATATTCAAACACCCGTAAATGTGGATGTGTCACGAAAGGGATCACCAGCAATAAAAATGTATCTGTCCAAGGACGGTTTCACCTGCGCTATAGTCAAGATGGGGCTAAGGAGCAATGTTCTGCCACGCGATCAGCGCTGTTATGGTTATGACATTACCCGCTAAAGAACGCTCACTATCGCTCAAACTCAATATGTAAATTTCGGCTGCACATGGAGAATGTTTCATTTTGGGCAGTCGAAGTTAGGGCATTGCGCGGCATAAAATGACATGAAATCTCAACTGGTTGCCTATATGAAAAAAATTTCATTCAAATATATCATATACGCGTTCAAAATAAAGACAACGAATAGCATAAACTGAGAGGTGTTCATAAACAGTGTGCCAATAGTTAAGAGAGGTGCGATGTGTCCAGCATTCATCTTCCAATGTACATATGGATGTCAGAGCGCCTTAACAACAGAATATACCAACGATACAAACTTATACAGTTATCGTCAACGCATGGCCGACAGTTAACGTTCACGAACCACCAACTATCATACGCCTTTCATTGCATCAGCATGCCATTTTTTTAATTTTTAAGTGCGATGTCAATGAGGACAGAAATCACATAAATAAACAAACTCTGTTGTACTTTGAACTGAAACTGCTAGATCGGCACTGCTTGTGAAGCACAAAGTTCTAAATTTGAACAATGATTGCGCAAAGAGCATCTCGACTTCTAAGCAGTCTCGACCTGCATATAGAATAAGACGCTGATATACATAAATGTTCTCATTCACGAAAGTCATGGAACTAGGAATCATGATAGAAGCTGTATCGGTTCGATGACAGCCGACAATAAGAAGATGCTTGAGGCATCCCAATTGGTGCTTTGAAAGCATAAGCTAGCAGTTTCTGACTCGGTTTAAGAACACAATTTTAACGATGGCTACGATTTTAAAACAATGAGTAACATGGATAAAGTATGATGGCAGAGAACAGAGATGATTGTACTTTCATGACCATCAAGTTCGGTTATCTAACAACCGACTAAATTTTGTTCGTAGAAAAAAGTTTCTTAATGATGATGAGCAAATATTAGCTGTTGCCAACTTGGATGCCGATGAACAGCGAAAATCATGCGCTGTTCACCAGACGAAACGATTGATGGTGCGTTTAAGTAGAGAATATGCACATGAAATGCCTGTGAAATTTGCATACGTTTGTATTTCTACTTACGGTAGCGTTGGCGGCTCCAGCAATTCGAGATGTACTTGCAATAAGAGAGACGAGCTGCTGCAATATTACTCCCAATTCAACGATCGCCTACGTAACGTTTCCACTACGATCGCATTTGCTTTCACTGTGCACTCCACTAATAGCCGGATTTTCATAACCTCACAGATTATGGGGCAGTGGCTCAGTGGTAGAGCTCCCGCTTCGTATACGGGAAGACCTGGGTTCGATTCCCGACTGCTTCCCACCATACCACTGACAGCCAAGAAAGCGGGGGGTATTAACAACAAGCTAAAACAGCCAAGGGTATGGCTGTGCTCGACGTGCGATTGCATCTCAGTAAAATCGAGACGTCGCACCGAAGGGCGGAGCGGTCTTCGAATTTCTTGAATATGAATTTCAAGCATGGTGTTGAGAGCAATCAGATGAAGTTTCTTCAGTGTCACAGTGTGATTTTTCCTACGAAAAAAACAAGGCCATAAAAGGTCAGTCAGTTCATGTGAAGTTGAAATGAGAACAGAAATGTGAGACAGGATATGGAAAGAGATGGATATTTTAAAACGTGTCAATACCTTAGAGATAATACCTTCCGCCTATCGAATCGAAGTAAGTAATTCAAACTTTACGAACAGATCAGGCCGGTGTTGGTCTGTACTCAACGTAGTCATTTTCGAGCAATTATCACCGTAGACCCACAATGGTCTCCGTGATATGCGTCGATCGTTCCGAACATATGCCTTTCGTTATCACCTATGTTGTCTTCATTCTTTTTCCCCCTTCGGATCCGAGAACTATAACCCATTCGCCCAGCACCTCTCTCTTCCATTGTTAAATCTTCTCGTCGAAAATTTTTTTGCTTAACATGTACGAGGAAACGAGGCAGCAACGTCGCATAAAATACGTTAAAAGTGCTGTTCTTTATCTTTTTTTTTTTTCAAAGGCGCCGAAATTTGTAAGCCCATCATCTACTTTCGCCTCTTGAATAGTCGACTTTTACATCTTGACGAATTCTATAACCTCGTAAGCGGAACGACGTAATTAACTGATGGGTATCTCTCTCGCTCACAATGTTCATCTGTGTTCCAATCAGCGTATCCCCAATCGTCTGAAACAACGCCATAGCAAAGTGTCGTTTTTGTGACAAAATTTTTAGACTGGACCGTATTTTCAATGTTAAAGTTTCATAAGGTGGAGTTACCGTTGCACTCCAATGAATTTGTGGCTCGTTGTGCGAACACAAGTACATTTTGATCTTCCCTCTGTAGACTTCTTGACTGGTTTTTTTTCCCAGCTAGTCATTTGCATAAGCTTGCACTAATTAGGTGGACGCGAAGAGACAGTAAATGTACGCACCTGTCCAGCCTGTAGACGAGTCATTTCCTGTTGGCGTTTCCTCGTTTCATAATAAACCCTCGAGTAGAGGACAATCATTATTGTGAGCGGTAGATAAAAGGCGGCAATGGCTGTGCCCACCGAGGCGAATTGATTTGTTTCGATGAACTGCACAACGCATTTGTCCTGGTTTGTGAAGCGACCTACATAAAAGAATGCAACATTTTATTCGCAAATCCTCTATAAGCTACACCTATGGAAATGTGTTTTCCTATGTCAAGGTGCTACAATCAGTGAACGTGACAACAAAGCGGCGCAGTGCAACAATCCTGACTGGGATTAATAGGAAGTTTTATGGAGTTGATATAGTGCAAGGTAAAATCACATTTTTAAATCTCACATTTCGAAGTGAACAGCGACTGGTGTGTTGCAGATATAAATTGTGAAAAAAAAAGTGCTTTGAGAAATTTTATCCTCTAAGACTCAGTTTCTTGTACAAAAAGTGGTCGAAAAATGAGTCACACAACCAATTAATAATAGAAATGACGAACGAGGAAACCCTCGAACTTCTATGTTATACGCCAAAAGAGAAACCCGACTTGATTACCAATGGGCAATTTTGTCGTTGTGCCGTTAATACGACTTCAACCAAAAAGCAAGATAACTATTTTTATGCTTCATTTGCTAAGGACATTACCAGTACGCTTAACACTTTGATCTACGAAAGTGCAGTGGCAATTCTGCACATTAGCACCACTGACAATTAGTCTTCTGTTGTTCAAGCCATTTCCGTGCAACGCTCATGCCCATCAGCGTGAGCAGAGCCAGCAAGAGGGTTCAGCAACTCGAAAATATATGCGGATATGAAAGAATGATGCGTCTAAATGACCTGTCCAATTCTGTGTGAGGCTCATCCATTACGACATGACCTGTCTTGAAGGTACCGCGTATCAAAATGAATAACACTGCGCATCGAATTTCCCCCATTAATGAACAGAGACTGTGCTTATTAACTCAGCATAATGCTGCCTGGCAGCTACTCAGTGACAGCTTGCCAAAAACTGCGCAAAATACTCCTCTGTATAATTTGTGCTCACACGTGATGGCATATGAACGAGTTGCCATGTTTGTGGCACATCAGCGATAATTTCGTGTCATGGTAAGCATTTTAAAGTCTTGTTGCTGGTAGGAGGAGAAGAAAATATTACAGGGTAGTATTAGGGCGCTGATAAAACAAACCTTCGATATGCGGCCAACTAATAATCCAAGGTGGCCATAGAATTAGCGATATGATGTAAGTGCTTGCAATCATCGTTAGCGCTTTCTTGGCCGTTCTCCTCAAACATTCCAAGTGTTCATATTAAGCATTGTCGATTTTATTACTCATTAAATGGCCTATCCATTACATTGCACTTTTACAAGTTATGCTGAGGATGCTTTATGCATTCCTAATCAAGACCAATGAAACCTACCTTCAGATGATGAGCACTGCATCACGTCAGCTGAACAGCAAAATTCTCTTTAAATGCTATCGTGATATCGATGCAGACATATAATTATTTTCCTCATTATTGTACAAAAGGCAGTTCGGTACTAAAGACTTGTCGCAGTGATGAGAACTGGAAAGTGAACGTTGGAGTTTCTCGATCGTTACCTTCACCAAAATTCTATAAAATTCCAAATGCTAAGTTTTTCTACTTTTAACAAAGAAAATGTTCTTTAAAGAGCATAAATGTGATATCGAATGAAAATTACCGTGGTCGATAAGTGAGCGGCCTAGTCACCGAGAAATACCTGTCGAATGAGATCAGTAATAAGTTGAGCACAGATGCGTTCGACATAAAATAGTCAAGACACAACCAAAATTGGCACATCGTATAACCGATACCCCAATGAGTATCCACAGCCAGATAATAGGTCATTAAAGGGATCGAGACAATTCCTATAAATAAACATCGGCCAATTTACGCTCACTTACTTATGTATATATGTCGCAAATCAAACAAATAAGACGCTCAGTTTAGTTTCTTATGCATATGCTGCCAACTTTTGTGAGCGACCATTCATGCTGATATAAGATGCGTGCCATATGTTCAAACAGGTGCAAGCGTTCTGTGTTCTCGATTTTCTGCGAACTGTGCTTTTTTAAATGAAGATTCAAGACGAGGAGAGAAGCGAGCAAATCGTTAAAAAAATCAGATCTCTTTCAGCTTCATTTTTCTAAATAACGAATGGTTTGTGTAGATGCAATGTGTATCATTAATGTTTAAATAAATGTTTCGCTCATTACGGAAGCCACTAAAAATAATAGTACGGTTGGCTATTCCATTATGAGACATAACTGCCGTGAAAAATTTATTTTCTATAAGTGTCTCTCAACTATACGCTAAAATGTTCGCGATCAAGAAATGTCTATTTTGTTGGGAAAAATCGAAATTGTAATGACGATCTACTCGAGAATAGATATCAACTTACCAATTGCGATATCGGCAACAGCAAGACTGAATAAAAAGTAATTGCTAATCGTTTGCAATTGCTTGTCGATCTTGAAACTGACCATCACCATCAAATTTCCAACTGTGGTCAATATTGCAAAAATTGTACCAACAGCAACTATACAAATAAATCTGAAATATATTAGATAGAAGAAGAAAAACTAATAGAAAATTGTTTCAAGAAAATCCATCATTAAAAGTATCTTCAAAAATAGAAACATATTTACTCTGGTAAGGAAAAATTGTTGAACCAGAAAGACAAGTAGTCGAAACTATTATATATAGCCGAATTTTTACGTGCTTCAATAGACGAGAAGCGATGAGTATTACTATCAAAACCAAGAGAAAATAACATATAACATTTTGGTGGTGGATTTACTTTTCTCGCTTCACAAATCTCAGCGTGGCGATGAGAAGAAACATCTCCCATGCATTGCAGTGCTCTCCGTATCGTTGGTATGTTAGCCAATTTGGAGCCCTTGATGATATAAGAAGTTTGTTGCCGCGCTTGGAGGATATGGCTATATACGGTGTATATGGAAATCAATAGTGCACAAAGCTAATAAGTGTTGAAAAAAAAAACAGAATTTGCTAATGAAGGTGATTTTCAACTCGGTTTCCTCGCATCAGAAATGTTCAAACGCCTTTCTTTTACGGACAATCGGAAGAATTTCGTAAAACTTATTGAAAAACCGACAGTTCTTCTGTTGCAGTTGAAATGCGCAGCACTCTAGCGCACGAGAGCGCTGGCTGTACGGTCGTCAATGGGTCGGCGTTTCAGCTGCAGCTGATCAATGGAAATGCGCGCCATAGGACCAGCAGAATGTGTGCTTTAGCGGCTCATCATCAAATCGACCATTCCCATAAATCTTTCGCAAGCAGAAAAGAAATTCGAATTTTATTAGAGCATAAAGATTATTGTTTTCTCCACCTGATCAATTGAATATGTGACGGAAACGATTGTAAAACGCATGCAGATCTTTTACCATTTAAACGTGGTCGACAGATGTAGGGGATGACTCTAAGATGTAAATTACAGCTACCGAATTTTATAACTTTGGCCGCAGTGCTTTCCTAAGTAGTAGTTCTGAACGGATGGAAAGATAGCGACACAGGTCTATTCACTCACATAGACAACGGGTGTTATAATGAGCATTCAAAATGTAAAATTGTCGAGGCGTATAAAAAAGAGATCAAACGTCGAATATTATCGTCCTTCGTCATCATCAAGATTGGTCATTGTTTTACTGGTAGCAAGGTTCATTTAAAACTCGGTTTTGATAGTATTCGATCATTCCACTGAGCGGTTTAAGGGAGCCACTAGGCGAAATAACAGCTCCTCAGCTGGGGGAATGATGAAGAGTGGGGACTATGGTGCTGAATTCACCGGATGAATCACCAAAACAGTCGCTGATAAATACGCACGAGGGCAGTAGAGAACTCTGCTGTGGGATGGCTTCTAGTGGGTGACGAACTAGTAATTTTTATGGAGGAAATTGCGGATCGTCGAAATATTATACTATCACAGACGGCACATCTATTTGATCTGTATATATACTGCTGCAACGTTTCTATGCAAGCGGTTTCAGAAAAACTTAGGAAGAATGGCAGAAAAAGTTCGTTCACTTTGGGCGTTGAATAGGATGTTGAGAAGGAACATCAAGACGAACTTGGTTTGATGCCATTGGGATTGAGCGATTTCAACCGTTTGATTGTAGTTGGTTTGGTTGGCGAACAGCCCACCACCAGAAGGTAAGGCAAACGTAGATGTCTGCACAATGTCAGCGATGGAAATGGTCGGACTTGTTCTTTGCGGTGACACTGTCGATGAAAGAACCTAAACACTAGCGCTTATTCTTGAACTGCAAGCATCAACGCATTTGATCATAATTACAATGGCAAAGAAGCAGGCAAGCGTGATCCACAGCAAAATTACTATTTCGTTGTGAAAAAAATAATGTGAAATAACTGTACTAATTAATTGCATTTGTTCGCTTTAAAAAACCTCTTAGCAGAATTTTTGAATTGTTTTACAGAAAAAAAACTATTAACCTTTAAAGCATCAGCAATTAAGTTGGTGCTATTAGGAAGTTCCCGAATTTTCAAAGCGAGGCTGCGAGAACGCCGTAATTCGTTTATGAAGTCTTAAACATTCGGTATCTCAAATCTCTTAAGCGACTAACACCTCATCCTCAGCTATCTTTGAACGATATTCGTGCCGAACGATAAGCTGAATCTAAAACAGTATGAGGCAAGCAACCGTAAAAGAAGATCAGTATTTCACTGGATATACGCTATGGATGCTCACCGTTTCGTCGGGTCGGCTTACCTGCATGACCATTTCGAAGATCTTTGTGTTTTTGATTGATCTGGAAGAACGTGGTCGCTGCTCAGATGCAGCGCTTAAAGCGCCCATAGTGACCACACCGATTCACACCCTGAAGATTTATGCTTCGTCAACTAAAATTAATCAACTATGTTTTGTTGATATCTAGAAAGCACTTTTCGCTGGCCATCAAGATTAACATTGACTGCAAACTGCTTGCAAAGCGCTTATATTAAGAAGCAAAACGTCTTCTAGAAGCCAAACTTCCCAGAAATATGATCAATTTGTAAAGTGCAAATGAAGTCAACATCATCTTAGACATTTGCCGTTGTTGATCGGAAACGAAAATCAATATACGCTATGTTCGTTTTAAACATTTCCTATCCTAGACAAGGCGTTACGTGTAAGGACTAAATTGATAAGCGAGATCGACCATGTACACATCATTATGCTTTTTTTTTCGACTTAACATACGTTCATTACTGCTTTTTCTTCTTATTAGTGCAAGTTGTTCAATAGTAGAAACTACAGTAGACAAGTTTCTTGCTCGATCGCAAAGACGAGCTTTGTTTTCAGATGCTTTTGACCGTTAGGAAATATAGAATCGGCAGTGTATCTGTGCACGTGCACTCGTCTATGTGTGCGTATAATCTGTTCGTCTGATTGTGTTACAGTTATAGAACCAGAAAAAAACGCTACAATAAAAATTTAGCAATCATTATCGGTGTTTAGGCAGAATCCCAATCGGAATTTTAGCACTATTTGTGAATGTATTTATGGGATATATAGCACTGAAAAATACATAGGGAAACGAAAGGTGAAATGTTGACTAACTGGATGACTTGAATGAAAGCAGATTTGATCCTCTGAACAAGTCGCTTGACTACCACTTCGCAGCGCATGTCAAGAGCAATTGTTAGATCGCCTATCGGACATAAATTTTGTGCATGGTGAAGCATTCTGGCGTTTATTCGTAAACATTCTTTTAACTAATTAGAAAGCTGCAACCATAATTATGAAAAGCACATCGAATGCTCAGACTTGTCGTACCCAAAAATACACACACGCTATACGCTCTATGCTATAGCGTTTTTGTTCGTTTGTCTTAACGAAAAAGTCTGTTAATAAGAAAGCTTAAATAGTTCTTGATGTTTTGAATATAACAAAATGAAACGCAATAACAGCAGCGTTTTAAAAAAATTTTCAATTCGAATTGCAAGCGATGCGTAAAAAATGGGATTCACTGGACGCTAAAATTTCAAATGCTAAACATAATTGCTTTCGTTGTTAGCTTTTCATTTTAGAACAAAAAAATATGACACAAAGTACTATCACATGATAGCTACCAGTTAGTTAGTACATAAGCGAAACGTCTATCTAGGATGCACATTGCATATAAAAAGTAAAATGTATTTTTGTGGAGATTTTTTTTTTTTTTTTAGAACGCAAGCGTTAACGACTATTCGAAATGAAATTTTGAGAAAAATCACCAATAGAACAATGTATTGATTTTAGGATTAAATAGAAGAAACGAAAGCGGTCGCTAGAACGTTTCCTTTAGCTCCGTCAATTTTTAGTCAAAACGAACTTCTTAAAGTGCATTTTTGTTTGCCATTCTTATTGCGTTCACTCTATTATGTATTCAAATGCAAAACAAGTGACATATGTTCGATCGTAAAAATATTACGTCAATATTATGCCAAATATTATGCGAAATTTGCTAATCAATTGTTGTTTCTGTTTGTGTATATCTTGAGATGGAATCATGTAAACTTAAAAGTACATAAGCGATCAAATCGGATCGAAAATCATTCTCGAAAGGGTGAGAACAAAACAATTACGAGGAAATGATTGCAGTTGTTTAGTGAACGACCTTCCGCTTTCATGACGTAGTCACTAAAATCGCTTTTCAATCGACAATCATCATAATGATTGATAAGAGAAAAAATGAAATTTCTTCATGAAATTGTAAATTATACCAGAAGAGGAGCATTCCTGGGGAAAGAAGAAATGAATAACCGAGGTCGGAATGAGACCGAATTATTGGTTGAATGATGTTTCAAAGCTAACTGAAAGAAAGCTTTCACGTATTACCTCATATATAACTAGACAACTGAACAGTAATTGCGTAAGTTCGCGTTCACTATTAGCTGCACAGTCACAAAACAACACTCCATATCCTGTACAACTAACAGCTTATGGAATCATGTTCAGATAATAAGCCACAGGATCAGGACTTCCGATCAATTAAATGCCAGTTCGTCGCAGGCAGGTGTACATCACCCACCATTTGCTTAAATGTTTAATCGGTCCACAAAACCCTCTGAGCGAAAGACAGCGAGTCGGAGTGGGAAAAGAAATAAGTCGAAGAAACAAGACGAAGAAATAAGCAACAACCCCGTCCATTCATTTTTTTTACCGTGATATCGTTTTCCCCTCATAAATTGTGCCGTTCATACCCTAATCTCTAGTCCGGATGTTCGGTACTCTTTAATACTCTCGTCCATAATGTCTTCATCTTTCCCTCATCACGCTCTGCGATTAAACAAACTGAATAATAAGATTCAAGTTTTCTCACGGGTCTCCCGCCTTGAATATCCAAAGTCCGCTACACCCCGCAATGGTTAGCGCTAGGCGATTGTGGAGCCAAATGCAGCTGCCCACAAACAAGACTTACGGCCTGACCTTCCCCTTGGGAACCACCGCGTCATATCTTCTGTGCACGTCTGCGATCAGCCCTCCAAGCTAGCACTGCCCTATGATTGGCATCACAAACATGTCTTACTTTCTTTGTATTTATTGTTGCACTGGGTATGAACAAAGCGATTTTCAAACAAAGTGGAACTGAAATTGAAGTAGATGCAAATGCTACATGTTTTCGATAGCATCTCTTTTTCCGAACAAAATGATCGACCAGGACGACTTTTGGCATTTGTTGCCGACGATGATCCTTCTGAATCTCATTAAAGGACGATCTTCCATATCAAATTTGCTGGTAGTCTTGCTCGCCTGAACGGATTGTGAATGCTATTATATCCTAAATTCTGCTCAATTCGAAATTAACGGTTTCCTTAAAAATTGCCTCCCTCGTTCACGTGTAGCCTCATTCATCTACCGCAAAATTTCTCTTCTGTATTAGAAATCACTGGCAAGAAAGAAGTTTAACGCAATAATGACGGATGCTATCAGAGATCAGATTCCTCAGCCGAAATCTTTCCGTGAAGTGCGGATAGCAGCAACCTGAATCTTTCTTAACTATCGCTCGATGCAAAAGAAGTCACCAAATTATCAAAAAAAAAAACATCTCCCTGCTGTCAAGAACTTTTTCCTCAGGCAGTAAAAGATTCGATTTGCTTGAAGATAACTTGTTCCCTTGTCCTTCCTCATCTATGAAATATAGCAGCGCAAAAGCTGTTAGGGCAAAATAAGCGATGGCGGTCACATATGACATATCTTTGGAGGTCGGTCATCAGTCTTGAGATCCAGAAATGGAAAAGGCTATTGGAAAAAAATTGATCAAATTCTCTGACATCAATATTTTAACGTAACGAACAATACTGTTTGGAGGTGTTCAAATTCTTTATGCCCTCATACAAAAGAAGTTCTTTGATAATTGAATTCCAGGACGTGGTGAATGGGATTTACCTTGCGCTCTTTTCGCTATTTTAGGAACACTCTCTACTTATCGGTCATCTACAGTTATTATAAACTCCAAAGTGTTTTTTTTTTCAGCGACATAATGCTCAAAAAGTAACTAGCTGTAGCGTGGCGAGCTCCAGCTAATTTGTAACACTTTATCTGCATGACATGACCGTAGCCAAGCGAATTGTCATGACGGGCATTAATTGTCGAACTCACTGTGTAGCAAATGAACTCCTCGTGCCAAATAAGTCAGCGTATCGCGGTGATGTGTTCAGCATGTAGACGCTTCTGAGGATGAAACGCTCATGCATAATGATGGCCACAGGTGCAAATTTGAAACTTGAAATTCTCTATAGCGTTATATTTTAATGCATACTTTTCATTCTCTTCAAATCAACAGTTTGTGATGGAAATGAATTGATCACTTGAGTGTCCTTATGGGTTTGTGTCAGACAATTTCAACATGCGCTGATCAGGGACAAGGGACACCCCTATGCTGTGTGAACATTGCCGCTTTGAAGGATGATACTCAGCGGCCGTTACCAGCGTTAAGATAGGTGGTACTCGTAGGCTTATGCAAGAACATTCTTCACTAGAAGGACAGCGTCCCATTGTCTTCGCAAGGAACGACGACTACATGAAGTGCTTGACTTTGACCAAATAATCTCATGTTTAATGCACGCGGAAGACCTCATGATAATCGAACGGTGAGCACACATTCAAAAGAAAACAACATAAAGTTCCCATAAAACGATCGTAATAAAAAACCAAACCAACCAGGAATGTGAAACTTTTGCTTGACTTCTTCTTTGCTAATTGCATGTTCACAGCGAAAATACCTAATCATTTTTCCTATCTTTGATCGTTAAGATGTCACAGTTCCTTATCACATAGCCTCTCGAGGATGGAACAAAACCACCGGTAGAAAAAGAAATTGCTCGATTTGAGAAGTGCCAACACTGATTTTTGTTAAGTTCTCCATTAATGTAAGATGTTCCATTCAAATGTCTGACTATTCTTAGAGCCTCAAATTGTTCACAGAGAATTTGTCATGAGTCGATCAACTAGCGAAGTCCAAAATGCATGATAACGGTTTTTCTAGCTCTTTAACAAGGGCAATTTCAGGGGAATCATTTCAGCTTGCAATAAAAATAGCCAAGAACCATCGTTATCTCCTTCTTAAAATCGGCACCAATCCATTCACAATTGTATTTTAAATCTTATATCAAAAAGTAAGAAATAATGACATTCTAAAGAATGATAACTGGCAAAATGTTAACACGTTGAAACTTCAAACACTTAACTAGTACAAATGCCGTCAACATTTTCCTAGTTTACATATGCAAGCCTTCTTTAATTTGTATTGATAATCTTAGTAGAAATTTCTAACTTCAAAATGTTTTTTAAAAAAATTCACATTATTCTCGCCAATATTCTGTGAAAATTCTCTCGCAAAAAAACGGCTTTTGCAAATAACTTCCGAAATATCTCAGTTTTTCAACGACTTTTTGATTCTTTTTCCGATAGCGATTTTGAGATTTCATTCTCGATATTGGTCATCACTTCCTCATTTGTTCATCGAGTTATCTTAATGTTTTACTCTTAACTAACCCTCGTATGCGTTCAAAAACGTTCTGTTCGTTGCGTCCTTCTGATAGCCGACAAGATAACCAAGCTCAATATCATCATCTATATCAAGAATACTTTAAGTATTCTTGATGCCGTAAACTAAGAAGTTATCAACGTTCACTTTGGATATTGGATAGGAAAAAAAAACACCGATTAATGCGTTACAAAGTTGTCAATCCGCTATCACTAGTGTGATACACTTCGAATTAGAGGCAGGATTGTAAAAGGATCTCTAAGACCGAAATCCTTAATCAATCCAGTATATAGAGCACCCATAGGATAAAGTAGAGGAGATTCGAAGAAGAATCGATTGAACATCAACTAAGCGAATAATGATGCTGAAGAGTCGACGTGTTACGGTAGGTGCTCGAAGCGGTTGGCGAGGTTGCGTGAAGCGAAGCGCATTCAAACAAAACCTCCAAATAACTTGATAATTCTTAGAGGTTTTTTTTTTGGTGCGCAATATTGGGCAAGTGGAGATGAAAGGGGCAAAGCGCCTCTAGCGGAAAAATTCTTTGTCGTTCGAGCGCAAGTGAAGTGCCGCGCTCAATAAGAAATACACAATAAGTGCCTCATTTCCACACAACAGTCTCCAACCAATCACCATCGGCAACGTAGAAGAGTTGAAATCTTATGTAGCACATTACTTAGTGTGAGGCAAGCGAGTATGTGATGAATGAGTAATGCATAACCTTAAGTCGGAATTCATAATAGGCAAAGGAAATTTCATAGGAATTACGCCAAAATATAAGACAGACGAATTATGCTTGCATGTCGGTTGCTGCAACGATGTATCAAGGAATGCTGAATCGTATATGTTAGAATTCGTTGTGCAAATTTAGACTAATGTTTGACGCTAAATGCTAGACTGGGGGTCATACTGTCCAATAGTTGTATTCTAACCTATGCAAAGAAAGTTCGAGCACTGTTTGCTTTATGATTTTGCGAGCAAAACTTCGTCTACGAAAGAAATTTTGGATATTGTGATATTGTGAGCCGAACT
>JPKZ01001447.1:221049-242059 GCA_000803305.1 Toxocara canis | reverse complement strand
GGGGAAGGGAGGGGAGGGGAACTTTTCCTAGGCGCTCGATGCTTGTCGAGCGAGTATGACAAATGAAAAACAGAACCAAAAAGCGTCCAACAATACGGCGGGCTATGCATATGATGAATGCGTTTCGTTAAGCATCAATGACCATCGTGCACTTTGCCCCTAAATCTGCACTGGTAAGGCTAACAACTACAAACTTCAATGCGAGACATCGCCTCAATGAGTAAATAAATTGAGCAATATTTCCGCATTAAGGCCCTTATTTAAGATATTTACAGGAGGAGAGGCAATCTGATAAATAATGCATTTGTGCCAAAAGCTTTATTACTGTTTAAGTAATTCGATATCGCGGAATCTTTTAACAACTAAGCATCGCTATCTGTTTCATCAGAAAGGCTTTAAAAGATCAAGCTCAAACTTGAACAAACTTGAACGCTTCTATACGCCAATGTGGTGAAAAATTGGCGGCGATCTGCTATCATTTGTTCAAGTGTTTGCGGAACAAATGAAAATTATACTGTGGCTCGTAGCTTAAGATGTTAGTTTACCGGTTGATTGTTAGATGAAAGGTCGAAAAGAAAATGAAGAGGATGAGTTGTTTAGCAAAGGACATGAGTAGTCTCCTAAATGCACGAGATTCGGACTGCAGTCCACAAGCATTCGCATTTTTCGCTTCACTCTTTCCTTCAACCAAAATGATCTTTTAACACCGATAACCTATAACAGTTAGAAGTTTCACCGACCGTACCTTTTATCTCATGGATAAGTATGCCTTACATGGCTGACAACAAAGAAAGCTGTTGAGAAGATCTATTTTTTTAAAGCATCAATTTACAATCACCTAGTGAAACAAGTACAACTAGAATGACCGGTTATTGAGTGAAGGAATTTTCATACCAAAGAGTTACATAATCATAAAATAAATTTTTAAATAAAAAACTTGCACCATGATGATACAATAGAAGCCGATACAATGTGATACATCTCCAGGTCGTTTGGCTATCGAAAACAATGCCAGCAAAGTGGTGGAAAAATGAGTTGCCATAACTTTATCAATTCAGTAGTTTCTTAAGTGTAGCTTTTGGAGGTGACTGAATAACCGAAAAGAAAAATTGAAGAAATTGCTAAGCGTACTGTAGTCGTTGAGAAACCGCCAAAGATTTTAAGCGTTCAACAAACTGATGTTGACAATGCTTTTACGCTCGACGCGTCTCTAAACTCATTTACGGTCCCATTTGTCGATTGGCACCTAATTACTTTAATTTAACGATCTCACAAGTACTTGTCGCATTTTCTGACTATGCTTTTCAAGACGTTTACGATAGACGCAAAAGCATCATACTGGCCGAGTACTGTAATCATGATGTTTTATTCCTCTAATACTGCAATCACTATTTGCATTTTAGTAGTTCTTTGGGCACATATAAAGGCATCATGAAATGAATTCAAGTCTACAACTAAAAACTAAGAACTGGTTGCAGTGATATCTTTAGATTTTTTTAATGGCTTATTTTCTTCGCTGCAACGATTCACTCTCTTATATTTTATTTTAAGATGGTCACTACTGAAATAATTTCAAGTGAAAAACATCTTCATGTTGGTACAAGTTCGAATTACAAAGTTGTTCAAGAAGAATTGTTCGAATTCCATCTTATAATTATTCTTAATAATGTTTATATTAATAAAGAAGCTTTTTGATGGCAACCTAAAATAAGTGCTCAAAATTCGTCAACAGTTTGTTGACCTAAAAGTGAAGAGTTTGTTATTGCTTTGTGACTGCACTCACCAAAATGCAATAGTCGATTAAATCGTTAGGGAAAGAAATCAAAGATGAATGTGATGTCGCTGATCATATTCATCTTAGCAAAAATCACTTTGCCGTAGGAACGGAATTCTGTGTATTTGCTGAATTCTTAAACTATCAGCCTAGAAGTAATACCTTCAACTGTTGTAGTATTGTTTAACTGTTAAATACCACTAATTGAAGTGAACGATTCTTTTACTTAAAAAAATGCTTTGGCAATGTGAATATTTCTCACTGCATTCGCGAAAAAGTAATTAATTCTCATCAATCAAAGAAAGGATTCGATTAGATTCGCTTCAGTGAAAGAAGGAATTCGTTGTTTTGTTACATGCACATTGAAAAGTTTTTCATATAACTGTCCCTCGATACTTTTTCACTAATTCATTTTTCGAAAAGTTTCATTGAACCAACGCTTTTTTCTGCATAAAATTTAGATTTATATATATATATATATTTGAAAAACATATTCATTAAAAAAGTAGGCTTTAGATTTTCCATTTTCAAAGACGAGTGACAAAAGGTTCAGTTATGGGTAACAATTTGCGCAATTTGAATGGAACCAAATTTTCCGTTGTGCACCCTTGTAATCATTTATCTATACGAAGATTAGCATGGAAGATCTATTTGTTTTCGTCTATTTTACAAGTCGAGACCGATGTATCGGTTACAATTACCGTTTAAAAGCGAGGGGAGAGAACAGCTTTATGAGTATGAAAGAGCATTATAAGAATAAGACATGCGCTATTTACACATGTCTACTTCACAATCCTCATATTCCAGTACCCTCTCCCTCAAATGACATCCTTATAAGTGTTCGGCTTGCTATGATCAGAGGTTTCATCGTTATCATTCAAGTAATATCGAGAAGTTAGCAGAAGAAGGGGTTCTGAACCAACAATTTTTGTTGTTCACTATATGCTATGTGCGGAACATTCGAATATCTGCACGTTTTCGTGATTCACTATAATATGGTGCGAAGAGAACGAACGAAAATGTGGAACATGCAATTGATTGGCGTATCGCTTTGTTTTGGGCACCAATAAAGTCTCAATTAGAGCTTGTTTGTGTTATTCGTCCCTCTCGTATGCCAGCCGAAAGCAGAAGATTCAGCTAGCATGCCTTGTTCGATCGTTTCGTGCGCTCAGATATCACAGGCTCAAATTTCGTTCTTCCACAAACCAAGAAGTCAGTCGCGCAGAAACCATTCAGAGAAAATAAGATTCTTACTCCGTAGCCTGTCTACAAGCGTTGAATTTTGTATTTTACCATGCACCCTCGACGGCTATATAACGTATTTCAACCGCTGGTATGTGAGTACCTTCCATTGAACAAATAGAGGATCAAGATTGATTAAGGAGTATAGAGTTTGCAAAGTTTTTTCATTTGATTTCAACACCACTGAGCTGGATCGTTTGAAAAACAAACCGCCCATTTCTTATGCATCAATTTCGTAGGCAAATTGCCCGATAAATTATACCCTAAAGCACTAAATCGTGGTGCGCTATTCCAAAAAAACTGCATCCTCATTTGGATGTGTCTCGACAATAGAGAACGCATTACGACGTTCTCGAATAACTTCATCTTTGCCTGATTTGATTGCCTGTTATATCTTTTGTATATGTTCGCTTAGTTTTTGAGATGCATAATTAGCTGCTTGACTGAACTGTGCACGATTTCGAACAACTATCACTAATACGATAGATGAGTGGACGATTCAAGAACAGTGAGTAATGCAAACTTGAATTCGATCTTTTATTGCCTCGATCAAGGACTTATGTCTATTTAAAAGCTATTCATTCCTTCCCAAGCGTTCATTCCTTCCCTTCCAATTCTTTCACGTCAGCAGGCGCCATATATGAACGACGCCTTATGAAACATTTGGGAAAAGAATTAGAAAAGAAAAATAGATTGTATCACTACAACCTATTAGAGGTATGAAGCAGTGAGAAATGAAGCATGACAATAAGAACTATGTGACAGCTGAAATCCATACAAACGCAAATTTGGACAAATTTCGTACTAGCAAGACTACAGATGATATATGGAAAAAATTTCACACAGCTATCGCTTTCGATGTAATGAGGAAGTGGGATACACAACGAAAACCATACAAAACATATGCGCTCATTCATTTCCCCACATTATGTTTTTTAGCAATATAATTTTCTTCGCAGCACGAAATATAACGCCGCGAAATCAGCACATTCAAGATACTATCACCGTTCTTGCACATTATTAGCGCCAGCTGCTAAGGAGTTGCTCAACAGCATTAGCGATTTCATCGTTATATACCATGCGTATTGTGACATCATTATTCACTAACGATATGGACTGGTACGATATATGGAGAGAGCAGTGCAGCAGTTATGCCAAAAGAAGGCGTTTGTCCGGATCATTGGCACGAGCAGATAGAAAAGTGCACCTACCGGCGTTCCTTTCCAGCAGTTTTTTCTCACTCATCTCAGTGTATTTTGACAACAGTTTGAGTTACACCGAAAATATCACAGTATTGAAGTTGACACTTTACCATTTTCCTATATGACAGACTATTACAGTTTAGGGAACAGTTGCGCTTTTAAGCGAGTTGAACTAATTAATTAGGGCTGAAAGAATACTGAACTAAATAAAGAGTCCAGTTTAATAAAGTATTCATAAAGTAAATTATTAGTCCCGAGAACTTTACGACACCATTGCCGGGTCCGATGTCAAGTGCCATTTTTTGAAACATTCAAAAAGTGCATAAACAATTGAAGTATCTATCGTCCACGAGCAAGTGCTATAGGCAATAAATAGCCAAGTGAGAACGAGTTGTATGTTGGGCAATGGAAGCGGATGCGCAGTAGAGCAGCAACTCGTCTTGCTAGAGCGCAATCCATGAGTGCGTTGACGCTTTCTTTCCCTGTCGCTCCAACACGGCGCCAGACGAGATGACGCTCGGCTCGACTACTTGGAAACTACTCATCAGAACAGCACTTCTAAGTAGCGCATATGATTGGCGTTGGACGATTTAATCTTTTGCTACGAAGGATGCGCCTATTTTGCTGCAATCAGCTGAAACGATTATTAACAGCTATATGAAAACAGTCTTGTCACTTCAGATAGTACCTATACCAACAATGTATGTATGGTCTGAGATGAGCTGGGGGAAGAAGAGCGAGAAAGTCGAACAGCAAAGACGGGTAAAGAGGTAAACGTTGAGTTTCATTTTACTCGAACCTTTCAAAACCGAAGCTACATATTTGTCCTATCTGTGTCGATAAAAAATTAAATAATAAAACTTAAATTTTAAATGGGAATGGTTAAGCTGAGATGTAAAGAATGTATCAGATAGTTTATGTCTTAAAGTAATGTGCAGAAACGTATGTACCTTTCTCTTTAACGTTTTACCGCGCTGCTACTCTTTGCTTCGACTAGACGATAATAATGCTCGCAAACCGCATGCAAAAGCAAAACATACTCGAATAAACGAATACATACGAGTGATCATTCCACAACGCTCCCATTTTAGTTATACCGATGATGCTAGCGTTTTTTTTATAGCTTGTTTTTTTCTCTTGATGAGTTTGATCATAATTGAAAAGTAAGGTAGTGGTGATATTTCTAATTACGAGAACTTAACTGCTAAAGTAATGCATACATGTAGAGCTAAAATGTCACAAACAATCGGCCTATACAAGTATCGGATCGAATCGATATTGAAAACAGTCCGATCATGTAGACGCATAACGAAATGAACAGACAAAATGTTTAATTACGATCCGTTTTTTTCGTCGAGGAGGTAAAACTTGTGCTTTAGACGAACTTTTATTTTAACAACAAATCCATAACGTCAGTTTCAAAAGAAACGTTTGCAGACCAAAATTTAAGGTTTCGATAATGGCCTTACGGTCATGATATTAATATAAGTAGTAAACATGAGTATTGCCCTTGAAATGCATCGAATTTGTCGTAACTAGTTATCTATGCCACCCAAAACGTATCCTAAAGCACAATCATTTATATCGTATGTGTGAGCCACAGAAATGGTGACCGAGTTTTCTATGCGCTTAAACTTCAACGCATACATCTTATCTCTTTTTTTTTTAAAAAAAAATCTCACATATTATTTTCCGCACACGAAATTTATTAGAATGAAAAAGAAACAAAATCTGCTTGGATTCCATCATAATAATTGGCAGCAGCTATGAAAATTTGGAAACCTCTAAAAAAAATTTGGAAAAAAAATTTAGAAACTTCTAAAACAATCGTATTTTTTCTCATCCATTCTACATTATGAGTGCATAATTTTTCTTTGCTATACAAAAATTTCCAATGAGCAGTGTTTGTATTGTTCTATTCGCAGTTCTCACAACGAATATTTTTAGTGCCGCACATTGGATGATGGATTAGGCACATGAGATTTGTTAAAGATGCGCACTTTACTGCCAAAAACAAAGTCACATAATTACAGATCACTAAATTCAGCTCATATGCTGTTGACTTGCTTGAACGTTCCTCCATCCCTTCCATCCCTGTCTCTTTACAATGCGTCACTGCTTAGGAGGCATTTCTACGTTTTCGATGCTACTTGAAGGTTGAATAAAGCACACTAAAAGCAAGAAACGGTGAAAAGAAAACGTGAAAGGGTAGTCGCATGAGACACTTTGATATGTTTATTATTAAAGAAACAACAAGCCTTGGTGCATTCTCTACAAACACCTCTTTGTATTCATTAATTTGATAGGACGTATGATGGCGTACTCACATTTTCAAAAGAAAGTTCCAATGCGAATGAAATTTTCAGTACCAAAGGTAGATTGAAATCACATATAAGATAACGCTTATCCTGAGACCAAATGGTTGTCGGAAATTTTAGAATATCTGAGAATCTTTCAACGGATGCTAGCAAAGAGAAGGGGTTATAAAATGGAGCGCCATGTGAAGGGTCCGTCTACACCTAAAGTTTAGGTTATCTCACATGCAAAAAAAAAGTGCACGATCGTTTGTAGACGGGTCACATATAACACTGCTATCGTCCTACGTAACCGTGCTAGCGGGCTATGCATTTGCTATCCCCCTCCCAACGAACGCTTCGCCATGGGCATGTAGTGCGACCTCAAATTGCGAATAAGTCATTAGTGATGAGAACTAGCTGCGAAAACATTGAATAAGCAGTCATGAAAAACTAATGGCAACGTTCAGTATTGCGCTAACAAAATGAACTCGTACGAAAAAATTCGCAGAACTCAAAGACCACACTATGTGGAGTGGCGTGGTCACTGTAACTCCATTCCGCTCCCCTTTTCCATCCCCCTATAATTCAAGGATAATCCTTGATCGTCGAGGTTTTGGGCATGAAATTGTGGTAAAAGGCCAAACTAACAAAAGCCGACATATATCGAGATGAATTAAATACAATGTGACAAAATTTCTTGACATCAGTCAAAAATGCAATATATAACTTGGGCGCAGTTATAGGACACGTGGCCATTGTTTGCTCTGTAAGCATTGTGATCTCATCGAACCACTTCACCGACAAACGGTGGCGCATTTGACCATACAGAATTTTACGAGTACAACTTGGACTTACAGAATAAATGAATTAGTAAAAACTGCTCATCGATCAAAGAGATGCTCTCGTTCGATGAGCAACAGCAAAAGGATTCCTCAGGAGATTGCATCCGAAAGAATGAAGATCTAACATATTTTAAAAAAAATGCAAATGTACGTTTCAGAAATCATCCAAACGAAAAAAGCAAGGGCTTGCATATCTGAAAGTTCAACTGATAAATAAGCTTGGCATCTTTTAGATTGTTGCTAACAAATAAAAGTGAAATTGAAAGAAAGAAGCAAAATCGATGCAATTAGAAGCGTCAGGTTCATTGTTAATAAGCGAAATGATTACCAGTAAATTCAAGAAAGGTCAATGCTGCGATCGTGGTGCGACGAAAGGGCACGCACAATTAAAACGACTTTTTGTATGGCTACACTACAAGATCTGATACTTTCTGTTTTCGGTTCAAAAGCCGCAAATTTAACCAGCGAAAGCACCTCGACAATTTCAAACTCTTTCAGAAGGGGAAGTAAAGAAAGACTGAGACAGAGAAGTATAACAAATCAGTAAAAATCTCCGTCTCCACTGGATGGTTTCATGAAAGTGTACATTTTGAAGACAATGTTTTGACATAGCTGTTGACCACGCAACCATACAGCCCTAGTTAAGAAGGGTGCCCATGCGGCAAGAAAACAATACGGCTGGTGCATGTACGAGGTAAAACATTTTGCAGAGGCAAAATAGGAGGCAATCGCTTTCAGAACTTTCCACAGGTATCGCTCAGAATTCACTTTTACGCTGATCACTACTTCTAGCGAAACGGTATTCAAGCGATACACAATTGATCAAAGGTGCAGTTCGATTTCACAAAAAAATGGAAGTATTTATTTCTTTGCGAAAATAAATAAAAACCGCATGAAAACAGTGCTACCTATTTCCTTTTTCTTTCTTATCAATGCTTTCTTTTTCTTACCTCATGCTCTGGTCAGAGAACTGCTGAAAGCTATCGTCTGCTAATGGCAACCCCAAGTGGGCTTAATTCTTCCACGTCATGAGCATCGCTTGTTGGCATTAAGAGCACAGATTAAGGCGTCTAGCTTGCCCAACATTTTCACTGTGAAGTTCTCCGCATCCCTCGGGTGCGTAATCCGATAATACACCCACGCACAAGAACACAACATTTGTTGAGGGTCTCTGTGCTGTACCTGTTCCTTTTCAGTTCCAAGGAAGTGAACCGACCATTGCGACGGTTTATATGCGCTTTGGCATATTCACAATTTGCAAAGTACGTTATGGCTCATTGTGCACATGTTTATGTGGTATGTGGGTGTGACTGTCTGCCTGTTCGGTAATTTCAATTCGAGAACCATTAAAATCACAGTTATGTAATTAAGTAGGAATGATCTACATTTTAAGTTGACCTCCTATCAATCTTAAACCTGTTCATCGACTCCAGGGGAGCTTTATCCTAACGAAGAGCGTAAAAAACTGCAGGCATTTCACGATTGCTCCGGTTGCAAGGGTTGCAGAAAAACCAATCCTCGGTAGATAATTTCAGCGAACGGACCGTCCGGATAAAAAGTGAATTTTTGCTGGGGCGGAACGGTTTAAGAAAGGGTTTCGTTTGGAGGCAATGAGGATAGGCACAGCTTGGAGGCCTCATCACAAAAGCCGCTAATTCTCGTACCACGTGGCTCTGGGCGTCTAATTCTCTTAGCAGACAGCCGATTAAGAGTCGTAGCCGTGAATTTCACGGTCATTGTTTTAATAGCTGAATCGCTACAGCGCCTATAGCGCCACCTCTTGGCGTGCATTCCCACGCATTTTTTCTTTATCGCTCGCAGCTTCAGACTCTTCCATTAGGATTTCGTACGATTTTACCACAACGATGAAACTGCTTAGGTGCGCTTTTACAGTTGCAAATTGCCTTTTTCGCATTTTATTTTTGTGAGAAGAACCGTGATAAATCCATGAAACGTTTGCTATTGAGAACCTGAGAACGGTTTTGTGCAGCGGCGAAAAATTTTTGATTGCGACAAAATATAAGAAAGTACGCGAATGAACGACTGTCCATAGAAATTCGGCGATTGAGGTCGGCAAGGGTCTAAGCATAGAAGGGGGAGAGGGTGATGGACATGCTGTTTGACTACTATCTATGATAGACTGTAATAGAGTGAGCGAAAGCCGAAATGTCAGGAGAAGCTCTCGTTACTCATAATTAGAAACAGTAATATTTGACATTAAGGCAGAGATGGCGGATGTGCCAACCAATATGGATGACGAAGTGTACGGGAAGTTGATGGTTTCGCGAGTAGGAGGATCGATATTGTGCGCGATGAGCGATGCTGATAAAGACGCATTTAAAGCACGCACGCGCCGCTGATCCTTTATGCACCACCTCCACAACACCCGTACCCTCTTCCAGCTACCAACAACTTCCGCCAATCAGGAAGGAAGTGCTCCAAGCCCGAAACTGTACCCACTGGAGTGGTTTGTGCCTAGAACGGCTCTCACCAACTCCTTTGTCTTTTCTAAAATGTTTTCTAGTGCTACCTTATTTTCAAATCTGAAGTCATATACGATCTTTCGTACTCATACGATGATTTAACTTTCACGAAGAATTACAGCGTGTATCGCTTATGCCTCAGAAGTGTTATGTCAGGCGTTCATGTATGGTTCCTACCACTTGAAACAACTATGGTCCTCTTATCATTTTGTAGGTGGTAGATTCCGTAGGACGGACAGCTTCACTCGGTTATTCTCGATGAAATTCACTGACGATAATCCATTGGCACCATGTGACAGATTCGGTTGGTTGCGGCAACATGACTTACCCATGAATATTGCGTTTATTTGAATCCTTAACTTTATCAGTATTTATGTCTACAAAATTTCGTCGGATTTGCTCACGACTGATGGCAGCATAAAATCAGAAATCCAACAGTTTCTTCACACGATAAGTAAAGGCAATAGAATTTCCAAGAGAACATAATTGCTAGTGTTATTTGTTCCCAGAGTTTAAGTAAGGCAGTCGAAGAATGGGTTGAAGGCTTTATGTAAGAGGCCTTATGTATAAGAGGCTATATTCAGTTGAATTGCCCATCGTGAACGAGTGCGATTTGTGCTATATGCTTGTATTGATGGCGCTATCTGTGAATGCAATCTTTTGGCATCACTCATTCTTGCTGTTGACAGTAGTGCATGTCGCATCTACCCGACGTAAACAATTGACAACCTAATTTAAAAGGAGAGGTGCACCCATATGCAGCACTTATGAGGTCATCAAACAACCACATACAACCCAAAGCATTCCGATCCAAATGTCGAGGCAGAAGAAATGAGGTGTGGTGAAAGGGCACTTCTAGTCTAATATTTACGAAATATCATAGCCATAAAAACTTGACGATTTTGACTTTAACCGAACTACAGCTATCTTCTGAGGATTTTGACTAATTGCGATCCCCAAATCAACATTCTTCCCCTCCTCTCTTCCTTCAGATCTCATCGACTCTCATGTTTCAGTGTCACAATCAGGGCAGGACTCTTGAAATATTAGGAACAGCCAAACAGGGATCCTACCGCAGCTCAACTTAGACTGATTACAAGTAACATTAAACTGACCAAAATCAAAAAAAGAATAAGTTTCGTGGGATATTAATGGATAAGACACACAAGCAATGTGTAGTGTTCTCATACTGAAAGGCGATCACTAAAATGAAGATTATTTTTGAAGCAAAGAATGTGAAAACGCTTCATGTTGATACAATCATTCATTATTGCGACTTTGATTATGGCGACAATAGTAGTAACGCTCCGTGTTTCAAGAGACAAGTACCACAAGCTTCATGAGTGATGGACATGGATAGAGAAAGTTCGAGAAAGGGCAACAGGAAGCGCAAACAATTTAAGCGAATCTCCTCCTTTATGGACAACATTAAATGCTCCATCAAACACGAATGCACCACTTACGTTCTCTGTTGTCAAATTTCTCACTATAAAGTTATCCCGAGGTGGGTCGCATAAAAAGCCCCATTTAGCAGTCATATGCAACATGATTCCTATCATGACAAATTCATGAGAATCCGCTTCTCAGTGAAACGAATTGCAATAAAGGCATATTGACAGAGATATGAGTGAACGATTTCGTTGCCAGATTTCTTTAAATTCCACTCTTCCACACACCCACACACGCACGCAAAACCGCACACAGACACACAGGCACACACAAAAACCTACAATCATATCTGCACACACGCCCGCACAGACAACGATACATATTCATACATCTACACATGTACATATACGATACACATAAGCATGCAGATATACACAAACATATACGCACGTAAACATAAATCCACACACATACACATATACATATACGCATATACGCATACACATGCACATACACATATACACATGCACACACATATATACATGCACGCATACACACAAATGGGCGCAACACACGCGCACACACACCGTACGCACACGCACATACGCACATACACGCATACACTCACACAGAGGCACGCGCACAGTCGCACACACGCACGCACACACGTGCATGCATGCACAAGTTCACACACGCACACACGCACGCAGGCACAAACGCACACGCGCGCACACGCACATACACATTCATCTTACCTTCCTAGAAGTAATATTTACTTTCCGGATGTCATCGACGTGAAAATCTCATTGCTCATATATGCACTGTATGCTCAACTGTGTACTCTGCCGCTTTGAGAAATCGGAATATCTGTCATCATGGTTGGATCTTTCTCTCGCATTTTTCGTAAAATTTCTTTTACCAGCCTGTTTATAGGGACATCATGTCTGCTGTGATCTGTGCGTTCATGTGCCTGTTTTGCGCTTTCAACTCGATTGCTACTAGAGATGCGCATTTCCGTAATTTTAGATCCCAGCAGTATTTTTTTTAGTTGCCTGCGGCTAAGCCACACATAACGTTTGCGTAGCTTTCAAAGCCGCATATGTTGAAGCTCCGGTAATGTGCGGCTCAATTCTATACAGCCGATTCTGAGTGCTGCTCAGTAAAACTCGAAACAACCGCTCAGCAGTAGTGGGCTGGCTCATTTCTACATGCCTTTGTTGGGCGCGGTGCAGTCGTGCTTAGCTGATCCTTATGCGGCTCAGCTGCGCTTAGCGCAGTCGTTTAGAGTTCATGTATGCTCGGCCAAATCGCAGCACTACTGTGGTTGTAGCAAAGAAGTGCGTTTTCCATGTCGGCACGAACTTACACGAAGTAGTGTGCAAAGTCACTGTATGATATCTACTGAGAAAACAAACATGACGGACATGATTGTTACACCCATTGCAAATAACGCAAGGTCCATCTTTCAAAACCCTGTCGAAGATAAAAATTTAACCGAATATGCAGAAAAAGAAAAACTATATATTCCGGAAGCGTAAAAGCAGTTACCATTGGTCGTATTTTACAAAAGCCCACCGATCACCTCTCCATAATGCATTGAACGGTCAAGTAACATTCAAAATTCCTTTTTCTTGCAGTTTTCATCGCTGCGAAACGCATTATGGGATCGTCTTGTCTATATCTATGCATATTTCTGTA
Source organism: Toxocara canis (assembly GCA_000803305.1). Classification (NCBI taxonomy): domain Eukaryota; kingdom Metazoa; phylum Nematoda; class Chromadorea; order Rhabditida; family Toxocaridae; genus Toxocara; species Toxocara canis. Next base: position 229,132 of record JPKZ01001447.1, on the reverse strand, counting down.
TCTGTATGTCTGTCATACAGCCTCAATTCACCAATCAGAGAATGTAACGCGATGAATCTCGGCAAACATTTACCTATGGCATCGCAACGAAAGTCCAACAAAATTATACTACGATTTATGAATATTTCAGTGAGTAAGGGCGCATAAGAAACCACGTGGCGAAAAGGGTTAGTGCCTTCATGTACCGACTCCTGAGACGAAAATTTGTGCTCATATGATGTAAATGTTATAGATCATACTGTACATTAAGCACAACTCCCAGTGCGAATCTTCCGGTAAGGGATGCGAAATTTTTCACGAGGTGAGATATTTTTGTTTTTTTAAGACTTCGAGAATTATCTTCACTCTTTGAAATGAGGCGATAGCAACTCCCATCTTCTAAATATTTCCTGGAAAACAGCAGCTTCACAGAAATCAACAAGAGTGACCAGCCTCTCGTCTGCTTATCAGAAGCGACTATGTGTAGCTGTGTTGTTCATTGATCTTCGTCGTCGAAAGAACGATCGAGACAATTTTCTCGAGGATACCGAAAAGCGCATATCATGCGAGTCTGGTTCACTCACCATCCTCTTTTGAATGTCGTTGAGTTTAAACGCTGCACTCTCTATTATGCTTGCGCACAATCATCGCCTATAAAACGTGTCAAGCACTCTTTCCGTGAAAGGCATCATTTATGACAGGCTCGAATAGGGACCCGAGATCAATATCAAAAAACATTTTGGGGTGTAAATTATGCTTCTGACATGACGCGTAGCTTGACAACGCATGACTTCCGTGCGGACATTGTTTTATGTGCTTTCCCCTCCTCACTGTCAGACGGAACGCCGATGAAAGAACGCGTCGGTAATTTTGGTACAGAGGAGCCCAAAAAAAAAGAAGAAAAGAAGGGCGGGTGAGCGAAATGAGGAAAAGGAAGGGGAGAAAGGATGTGATATTACTGGCAGCAAACAACCACAGATCTTTCGTGATAGGGGGAAGCGCCGCCTATAATTTCCTATGACAGTTGAACTTATCACACTTGTCGGGTTCATAAACTACTCATAAATCATAGAGCATTCGTTCATGTTTTGACGGTTCTAACATCACGCATAAAACTCTTGCTGAAGAATCGTTTTTAAAGTGACAGATATAACATAAAAGGACGGCAAATTAGAAAATGCTTTCAAGTTTTCTCGCCTGTTTAAGTGTCCATATAATTTTGCTTTTAATATTTGATGGATATACTCGAAGAGTGGTATGATGTTATGGGTTGGATTACTCTTAAAAAATTTCGTAACTGCAGCTGCAACGGTTCTCGATTTAAAACCACCGAACAAAGAGCCCATCACATGCACAAGCATATGCAATGATTGGACGCTTCCATAACGTGCTTTGTGAACGCACATTTGCCAACAAGCGCAATAAAGGGATGATTTGAGCTTAGTGAAATTTGGAAATTTAAAGTTTGGCCAACAATACTTTTGCCACAACGCATCGCCTATACAATGCCAAGTGTGCAAGCCTAATGTCCAGCTAACAACATTAGCTAAACTCTTTCTGTGAACAATATTGTACACGATTTGTTCGTTACCTGATCACGCAGCTCACGTGCTTTACATAAAGAATGCATGATTAGTTCGAGCATCTCTAACTTCTTTTCATCGGATTAAAAAATAACTTAACTCCAACTCCAACTTTTGATGCTTCGGTGACAGATCGGCGACAAAAAAAGTACATGACTGAGCTAAAGAAATAACTTGAACGGCGAACTTAAACAATTAAGCTTTCCTCGGAATTTCGCAAAACCCTTTCTTTGAAAAAAAGAACGAAAAAAACATTTCGTAAATAAATAGTAAATGACTCTCATTACACATTGCCACTTTTTCGCTTCATCGATTTTAGAATGCGATCAATTAATATTCGTACTCGACTGTTGTGGAGTACATTATAATAGGTGAGCAGATTTGTAGTTAAACATTTTGTTAGTGCGCCCATGATCCTTATCAATACCCTACTATAAAGTATTTCTTGAACTTATATTGATCCATGTCAACATAAGATTGCTAAATATTTTTTTGAGCTTATGTGCTTATGTAACTAAGTCTTTGACTCATCTAAACTGCGCGGCATTCAACATTAATGCTCAAAATATTCAACACGAAAAAAGAGTACGCATACACCGGCGGATATCAAACAAATGTGCTATTATAAGATATCTTTTCGTTAAAAACAGCTTTTACTAGAACTCCGGTGGTGAGTGCCCATATGAGAATTACAGAGGTAAAATATTAATGGATCACGTTATGCTTTCACTTTATATCAAGATTTGATTGGTTCGCTTTTTAAAAATATACTTATATTTCCAGCCCCTCGAATTCTAAAACAGCCTACATACTGATATTTTTCAGCTTTTTTGAAAAAAACACCAGCTCAAGTTGTTCTTTCTCCACCTTCATAAAATCTTGAACGTCCTCTATAGCACGGACGTTTTTGTCTTCAAAACTTCGCATTATCAAACCGGTTATCATTTTGCCATTATCAGTGCTCGTGCTCTGACTTGATCCGCTCAGTTAGGTTATGATTCAAATGATATAAAATCTCAATAAAGGTCAAAACTTTTTTTTAAGAAGCATACAGCAGATAAGCGAATCGAACACAAAGTTGCTATCATTGTGGACAAATAATGAATCAAATAAATGCGCCAGCGCATTTGAAAAAAACACCAGCTCAAGTTGTTCTTTCTCCACCTTCATAAAATCTTGAACGTCCTCTATAGCACGGACGTTTTTGTCTTCAAAACTTCGCATTATCAAACCGGTTATCATTTTGCCATTATCAGTGCTCGTGCTCTGACTTGATCGGCTCAGTTAGGTTATGATTCAAATGATAAAATCTCAATAAAGGTCAAAACTTTTTTTTAAGAAGCATACAGCAGATAAGCGAATCGAACACAAAGTTGCTATCATTGTGGACAAATAATGAATCAAATAAATGCGCCAGCGCATTTGTTAAAATGAAGAGGTCTCAGTGATAGGCTTTTGGGATTGTCATTGGCGGATATATGAGACTCACTGACTCGTTCACAGACTTGCTACGTTCACAATTGCAGGTGTTCTCAGGTTACACTCATTGGCTTTCATGCAACGGAAATGTGGTGTTTCGTTATTTATCGCTTTACATCATTTATGATGTTGTCATCAAAAGGCAGCATATATGTGACAAAAAAAATTGTCATGACATGCTTAGAGGTCAAAATTAATCGTCGAGCTTTAGGCTACTGGACGAATGCACTATAACCTCTCAATATCTACACATACCCTGCCTTTAGGTCAACTAGTGATGATATGCAAAATGAACACTACACAATGTAAACACAAGAGATAATGGAAAAATTAGAGCATTGTCATTAGAGGATAAAGCCGTTTGGCCGCCATTTTTGCTATCATAAAACATCCATTCACTATCCAAAGCTTTAATGGATGGTGTCATCAATCGATTCTTCTTGAATTCTACATATATGTTAAAACATGTTAAAACATGTTAAAACATGTTCCACATATATGTTAAAACATGCATAAGCTAGACTTCTAGAATTCTAAATCGAAAACATCGGATGCACCCTACGTTTATGTTTACGACGGCTACCATACAAACAACGCTCGTCGATGAGTGGCGTCGCGCAAATCACTTTTTCGATTGCTAAAATACATTGTTTAAAACTGATATTTTTCCGCTTTTTTGAAAAGAACACCAACTCAAGTTGTTCTTTCTCCACCTCCAAAAGATTTTTCGTTCCTCTACTGGTACTTTCGGGGATCGGCCGAACTATGAGAATTTTTTTCGTTCAGCGTCATCGTTACATAACATTTTCGATGTGGATAGCGCTCGTCTGTGATGCGATGGATTTTACCAACATTTGTAAGTTGTGAGGAATCGATGTAGTATTGTGAACAATATTAGACAACTTTGTCTGCAGTAGCCGATGGAAGAATGTAGTCGGCATAACAATATATGTAAGTATTTTTATGCGCTTTTTGCATGCTTTGCGAAAGCACATATTGTTACCTTATGTCTTTGTAAGGTGTTCACGCTTATAATCTGATTTTCGATGCTATTGAGGACAGCCGCACCCTTCGTGGCTAACAGATAATATTATGCCGCATACATTTCTTTAACATGTTGTCACGAAAATACCTTAGTACCAGGTCAAAAACTGGAAACAACAAATTATGAAAATTCTTACGCATTATCCTCTGTGACAAACGGTTGTTGAGAGCAGAAAGTGCAACACAACTAGAGCGAATCGCCTCAAGGTTGGAGGCTGCCTGAAACAATCGACAAGGTCTCGACTGGAAAATGTCGCGTAGCGCCCGTACACCACAAGTATGTACGAAGCAAATCGTATTTGCTCCAACAAAAAAAAAGTTACGCCGGAACTAAACTATGCATTGTGTAGTCATTAAATTGTAGAGCAATCGTATCCAGGAAATGCACTTTAAAATGGTCAATGTCACCTGAATTATACGAAAAAATGCTAAAATTTTTTTCTTACCAGTGAGCATATTCTAAACACCTTATTTGTTTAGTTATCGTTACGGTAAGATGTACTGCCATTATTTAACCTTATATGCGAAAGTGGCAAAGCCTTTTCAGTTCCATATTTCGATTTTGAATTTTTTTCGGTATCTGAGTTACCGAAAAATTCAAATCGAAAAAACCTGAGATACTTTGAACTTTTGAATTTCATTTACTTGGTAGCGTAAAATCAGTGAAACTCATGCGGACACATCCTCTGCGAATACTACCCACCTTTTTTGCAACCAATCTTGATGCGGTGCATTATATGCTTCGACTGGAATGAACTGCGATCACCTACGAAAGCTAATACCAGTTACAGTTCACCCTGAAGTAATGTGAAGAGCATACCGCAGAAACAGGGAAGCATGCCAGAGGACGAAACCATGTACGATTTCCGCCGTCCATATTAAAATAGCGCAGTTTTCAGCTTCAAATATTCCCTTTTGGCTCATAGTTTGAGGAGTAACAGTCGAATTTGCACATGATGTCAGAACTACTAATGCTTCTGCTGCTGCTGACACTAAGTTTGCAAAAATTTCGAGCTCATTAAGCCGGAAATTCCGATTTCTCGTGCTGGAATTTGCATCTTGAAATATGCCTTCCACCATGTTATTCTTGATATACTACTTATTTTTTGCCAAGAAATTTATGAAACTTTCTCAAATTTTGTTTGAAAGCCTTACACAATCATGGATCGCGTTCACTAAATTTTGTCGTTCGAACTTTTATAATTTATGGGTTGAAAAAAAATAGACAAACGAACAGAGCGGCAGAGATTCGAACACCTACAAACACATACACGCATATTTGCATAAATATATGCATGCACATATAAATATAAGGTGCATACAAGCATACGCAGAAACGGAATTGGCTTATAAAGTGCTGTCGCAGTGACAAAAGGTGTATGAAAAGATTTATAGTGATCAGAATCACTCTTTAAACCAGTTTCCATGCGATAACTTTTAGCTCATAAATGCCAACCCATCACCCACCCACTCATTACAATTATGATATTAGCTGACGAACACGGGATTTATGGTCGCAGAACTGTGAAATGGAGCGGAATTACTGCTTCCGATGAATAATGGGTTGCGAGAACTATCCCGTTGCCCTCATCTAAATATCAGGGATCACCACCTTCGTTTGCATAATTAGCCAATGTTATAATGGTACAGATAGTTAGGAATGGCACCAAAAAAGCAAGCAGTTGTTGGCATCTAGCGATAGCGAATGGCAATAAAACACGTTGAATATATTTATGTCACCGTGAAATGCAACGCTCAAATGGAGCATAGAATGGGAGGGAGTGAATGTGCTAAGGGGAAATGCCTCTTAGGCCACTCTTCGCTTCTCGAAGCACTTTGTTTTTTTTCCTTCCCCTAACAAGCACCTTAATGCTTTTCGCTAACGAATTGCCCACACAAAGTTCGAGCGCATTGCGGTGGAAACGTTCACTCACCATATGTTCTGCTGCATCAACAAACACCTCTATGATTATGGCACACAGGTATTGTAGCACATGTGGTGACAATCGCTTTGGAGCGACCTTGCTCACAGCTGGCAGCCAAGCTAAAGTCCAATAGCTCTAAGAGTTTTTCAAAATACTATTTCATTTGCTAGCCCAAGCTAGGGGAATGGACAGAAACTCGAGAATCACACGATTTATTGCAATCGAGAATTATGAATTTCAAAGAGCGCACTCGGAACTGAAAAAATCCGCAACATTGGCCTAAATATGGACGCTAAAATTGATAAAGAAAATTTGAAAGAGACAAGTAGTCATTATAAGACTGATAGTGCTAGTCGAACTTTAACGTCATGAGATTATCCTCATGCTCAAACAGACATCCCAATTGCTCTATCAAGCACAATTATACATGGTTATTGTGTCGCATATATGCATAGGTTTTCTTATGAATGCATATAACACTTCCTCTACTTCATCAATCAAATTCAAAACTATACGGAAAACATTTATTCACGGGGAAATTTATTGTCCGATTCGCCAAACTGTCTGCTTGAGATCGAATATCTCATTCTCCGGAATACTTCACTATAGATTTTTTCTAACCGCAAATGGAACGCCTATAACAGATGCTCTCCAAATCATAACCAGCGATTGCTCTAATAAACGTCTATGTACAGAACGTTCAGTCTATTCTCTTCTTCTGCCTTATGAAGGATGACTAGGATGTTAAACTAGATGCTCCAATCTCTCAGTTACGAGCGATGGTTGTCAAATTCCCTGATCTCTTCGATCCTGAATTTAAGCACACAAAAATTTGTGCTAGAGAGATACACCCTTTCATTGTTCACCATCAGAGTGGCAAATTTATAAACTGCTTTAAAAAAATTCTTTTTAAAATTATATTTGATTTATCTGATCGCTCGTACATTTGCCAATAATGAATGATTCGTTCTTCCATGACCCAACCGACTATAGAATGCATGCAAATTTTTTACGCCCTTAAGTTGTCGACAGCTTCATTCGACGTCGGCGAGTCACTTTGAGATCTGACATAGGCGATAGTCCCTAATTGTAGATATACCCCAAAATTTCTTAGCTCTTACTCTCGTGGTTCACTAATTGGAACTACCGTGCAGACATACGCACACATATATGCAAGTTGTCGCTATGTTGAGCTTTGCAGTTGCAAATTCACCAAAGCGCATAATGACGAATCTTTAGGAGAATTACTTGCCCGAGCGGTCGAATAAGATGAGATATGGACAGTCATATCTTGCAGGCACTTAACGCGGTCGACCTGACGATCTGAAGAGAGTCACAAAATTTCTCGCGAAAATCACGAAACTTAGGGGAATCAGAAATGACGTACTATGAGCTAAAGTCGCAATGTGAAACGGATGCGAGTAAAGGGACAGGGGAAAAGTCTCAGACAAACAGAAATGAGCGATGAGGTCTTGAAGTACGATGGCGCTTAGCAGTTTTTAAAAGTTGCAAGTTGCCTACTGTCGGATGATTGCAACACAAAAATAAAATTGGCAGAGCCACTCTGCGCATGAAGCTTCAAAAATCATTGCTTTTCTGCATAAAATATTAACGCTTCCTTAAGCTTTCAACTCATAAAGAGTATATTCAGGAACTATTGCATGAATTTCAGCAAGAAACGATGTAGCAAATGATTGACTTTGGAACGATAAGGTGGCTTTGGAATGCTTGTGTTTATTATAAGAAGTGGTTGATATTCGAGCTGCATGGCTGGTGTTGAGGCATATGAAACATAATGAATAGAACAGCTGAATGCTTTTATGTTGCAGTTTCAGATCGTGAACAATGACTTCACGTTTGAGTAGTTCAACGGTTTTCAATATCTACTACCAAGTTCTTCTACACTTCTATACGAATACACGTTTTCAGCTTGCATCAAAATTGTGCTGAGTGAACAATCGTCAAAAAAAGCCCAAAATTTCGGCGTCTTTGGCGCGTATAGCATCGGCTGGTCAATTAAAGGCCTCTTTGATTCCCACAGTTTAAGGCTTTCATACAAAAATTTTTCACATG
>JPKZ01001447.1:156561-196972 GCA_000803305.1 Toxocara canis | reverse complement strand
GGGGGAAGGGGGGGGGAAGAGTTTTACTCCGCAAAGTCTTCTAGGCTATGATTTATGATTTGTGAAGCGAGTTCCTAATCACATGCGGTACTTGAGATTATCGAAACAGGCAGAGAGTAAAGTCCCAAGTCCGCTCATCATGTTGCTCATTACTCTTAATGTTACTGCTTTCAGCGTAGTGGGGTAAGAGGATGATGAGAGGGCATTGTTTTGTAATCGAATTGATTTAGATCACAGAATGGCAAAAAAAGCATGCGAAAAGAGATTTGCAAGAATCTTTTAATCTAAAACTAAGCACTTCGTAATTTAGGAGTAACGCCTACAAATTCGAATTCTCTGCATGCAACAATTTATGAGAACCGAAATTTCACAGCCTTTCAGCAAACACTTTTTTCCCTCATTAAAAACTAGATCAACAAATTTCAGGCGAATCTCATTTCACGTATTCTTTTCATCAATTTTCGCTTCCAAGCACTTCCAAAGTAACAGATGTCCCTGCAAGCAGAATTATATTGTATATCTAAGAGCAAACTTTCCCTCAACGTTAATATGGTAATCAGTATCCGTGTATAACTTTTATGGTAGCTTGGGGAAATGGCATTTGATTAAGGACGGTTGAAGTGTGATTTTGGTTTAGGTGATGGAGCATGCGTTTGATAAAATGATAATTCGTTCGACTTGGTTCACTTCAAATGGTCTCGGTCCGAAGCTGTTCTCGACGTTGATCGCATAGAATGATGCATTAGTGATAAATCATTAGTGATATTCACATTAGTGATATTCATATTCACATTAGTGATAAGATTCCTAAACACTAGCCATTTAAGGAAGATTCGATGATGTTGACTAAATCTAAAGTAGAAACACAGCTGGCATAGCGCTAATTGGCTGAGAATGTTACTTGAATTGCACATAAACATGTGTTCATAAACATGTGTTCATTAGAAAAGCATTACTTTCGGCATATGCTTTCTTCACTCTTACTCTCAGAACCATTGTTGTCCATTTGGTCCAGTATGATTCATCGAACTCTTTCTTCCGTAAGCACAATGACTTGCTTTGCAGGAATGAGTTTGAGAAATGGAAATGTTGATACTGCAGCCTGTTTATTTATGTTTCTTATATTCAATTTCTTTAATAAAATTCTCTGCATTATTCTTAAATAGATCTTCCTAGGAATATCGCACTTTTAATTTTCTCTAGAATACACAGATCATCAAATGCAGAAGGCACAAATGCTAATTTACTTGTCAAAGTGATATAATCATTACAGTACTCTTATCACTTATCGCAGGAATCACAAGAATCAGCGCAGAAAAAGCGTGAAGCACTTTCATGATTAAGACTGTTAAAAACTCTGAGGAAGATTAAACCATTTAATGTCTCGCCGTTTGTTAATAAATGTGTTTTTGCTTCTTTCACTAGTGAATACAAATGTAGGAAGCGGTTATATAACCGAAAATATGCAATCCACTTAAACGAGGTTATTTCACAGTTGATTAGCACGTGTTTTCGAGAAAGCAGAGTGATTCGAATATAAACCAACTCCAACTTGTCCGAATGTCTATCGATGAGCTTTATGCCATACCTCGGAGCACTTTTGAACGGTGCATACAAAGTTCCCCCGGTCTGCTCTACTCACACTGCTGGCAGCATTGACGAGCGATCTGGAAATAATTTTCTTGGCATCTTGACATCATTTGGCTAAGTTTTCAACTGACCGCAGCAACGGTTCTAGCAAATCTAAGTGCTTTAATTTTTATACGAGTGAGAGGCTGCTAGGGAAAAAGAACTATAGGTAGCAATACATCAAGTAGGTACTAGTAAATCTTGAATTACTACTTTAAGCAAACTTTAGATTACTGATTTGATAACAGATCAGCGGCTGAATTGACCAAATTTGCCAGTCTTTTACCATCTTTCAAATCAGACTAAGGCAATTCGCATTCGCTACATAATGTCAACTTGGACGCTTCATTAAACGAGTTCTTCAGCGAGTATCCCCAACCAAGTTCCAACCGAATGACCGAATTGTGTGCGAAACTACTGCCTATCATCTTATGCGGCACAATTCCTGCCTTTACAATATGAACATGTATGGATCATGTAAGGCTGGTCTTACTAAACAATACTGAAATACTATTATAAGAGAGCATTGAAGAGCTGCGAAAGTATCTTACCTAATACATTCTTTGTTGATACTAATTTATGTATATCATAAGCCAGTAAGTCGGCCTTCGGATATATAAATTTACAATTATGTACGTTTCTAATTTTGCGTATTAACCAAAGATGCCGTTCCAACCGAAATTCTTATAATTTTTGGCTTAGTTGAATTCTCTTGTTCACAAGCATATGAAGATGGGAATCGAGGTGAGGGAACGAGAGGGGGGAGAGGAGTGAGGAGGTCTGAGTGTTTAGTTAAACGGCAAAGTATCTGGTGGTTGTACCCGAGTTCTTTGACCTGGTATGTTTCCAAAGCTCGCTCTTAGTCGCATCATCACTCTTACTCATTTTTCACCAGTTCCTTAATTGTTAATGACAGTGAACTCGACCAAATAAGACATCAGTAACGAAACCGGACCGACAAAACCGGTGCTCGAACTTCAGGCTTTTTATGCACCCCATTCCTTGTCGTTCATACCAGAAACTAGCTCAGGGTCCGTCCTCTCAAAAATACGATTTCAAAAAAATAACATTTCAAAAAAGAACAGTGGGTTTTCCAGGTACCATTATTTTAAATGAAACAAACTTCTTATCAAACTATAAAAACGCAAACAGTAATGGAGCAGTTGAAAGTGACCAAAATTTGAAAAGGGGGGTGGAATCGACAAAATAGTCGTTTTGAGGTGTGACCTATTCAACGAGGATTACAGTCTTCGAACTAACGGTTGTTCGTTGAAGATGTGGCTAGAAGACTTGCGAGGACAATTTCGATAATCATCTCACTGGCTGATACCCATCCCAAATATTAATTATGAAGAACCGTGTATGTGATATTAATTTTCCTCCTATATATTATATTTGGTCAAATAAAAATATTTTATTTGAAGCTGCTATTTGCAACAAAATTGAAACAATTTGCACGTCAGGCGGGGCAGTAGCTCAGTAGCAGAGCTTTCGCTTCGTACAAGGGAAGACCTGGGTTCGATTAGTCGAGCCCAGGTCTTGCCGCACACAAATCGGCAGCACTAGCACTGAGCTAATGCCCAACAACGAAATTGCTAAATAAAATTAATGAAAAAAAAAGACAGAATAAGCAGTTGTGATCAATTTTTGCAAAGATAAGTTGTTAAATGATATGCGAAAAAAAGATGTATATATCTTAAGCGCATTAAAGATGGAATGGTAGCATAAATAAAAAAGGAGATAATATGACATGAATGGAATGCAGCAATGATGGGAAGTTGTGATAACGATGGGAAGTTGTGATAACCAGCGAAAATAATATGTAATGTGATACAGTCATTGAATAATTTGACAAATTTTATTGTGAAGTGAATTACGACGAACTTATGAAACATATGGATGAGAGAAGGCAGCAGTTTATGAAGGATGGAACGAGAAGCTAGCTAATGAATATTAATGCTTCCATCTGTTCCTGCTTTCAGTTTACGTGGAGATGACTTGAAAATTGAATAAGGTGAGACTCGAGTGCGCGTCACTTCACCGTGTTGCAAGCAAGGTTCGTAACTCTCGAAGTACAGAGAGTAGGAATTTTGCGTCTCGCCATCCGATGGCTGTCATGCGGAAATCATTGTAAGACTTAAGCTTGGACTTGCTCAATGTGCTGAGATGCTTGGCGATGCAAATATTTAACGGCTTGCCAATCTCCCTCCCCATGAGGAACTCACCTTATTCGCATGTGATTTTATAAGCGTAGTCAATTTCTATGCATGCCCTGAGGGATCATCCGAAGAGGCAAATCATGTAGCCTTTACTTCTGCAGTTGTGCTCACATAGTCATCATGAAAGCAATATTCTTCCGAGCTTTAACGGTCAACTAATGACCACACTTACTGATTTCGACACTTTTTTCTACAACGCTAGCGAACATATCTGCCATTAAAGGGTTCCGCAAACAAGTGCGCTACCTCTCTTCCACTTTGCCTTTTGTAGTACCGGGAACTCAAACGACGTAACCCATCGTAAACATCCTTCCTTATCCTTATCCTTACCGCTCGGGCCTTCAGTGCGATGTCTCGATGTTACTACTTAGGCAATCGTATGCCGACCACAGCCATCCCTTTGGCTGCTTTTAGCTTATTGTTAACCACCCGCTAGCTGGGCTGTCAGTGGTCGGATGGGAAGCAGCCGGGAGTTCAGTAGTCATTTCTTCAGATATCAGTGATATGTGCTTGCGTATATCAGTGGTCCGCTCGCGCTCCTCCGATTCTGCATTTAATCGATCCGCCGATGAAAGCTTGGTATTTCACTTGTTCTTTTGTACCTCTACTACCAATACTTTTACCGTGACTATTTCGTAATCCTTACATCCTTCTCCTTTCAGTGCTTCCTCATCTCTTCAACACTTCTCGTTTTCGCCTCTATTATACCACATCATACTTCCATTATTATTGCAAACAGTCCTTCACTGTTATATCCACGTTATCCCTCCCCAGTTCATAGCTCCATTTAATCTTTTATTAGTTTCCCAGTATCGTCCTTCACTACTAACTACTTCAAGCCTTCATTACAAATGCCTCTTATTTGAGCTTACGGGCAACTCAAATTACCAGAAAGCTTCAAGAGTGAACGAACTCCAGTTTTCATACCCTACAACTTTTCTGCACGACATTTTTCACGCAGACGATTTTCATGGTAGAAAAAATTTACCACCCTCGAATAATCGCTTCTTTGCTGATTTGCGTCGTACTAATCGTTTCTTTAGCTTCAACCGCATCAGTTCGAAATACGCCTCACTCAGGTGTGGCCAACGTTTCAAATGAACCCAAAATCTTCCACACAATGTAAGGACGAGTAAAACTGAGTGACGGAAATGGTCATTTACATACATCTTTGGTCATACAAATTGTGCTCACTTACATAAGCACTGATCATTTGCACATGTGCGTCCTATATTGGCAGCACATACCGCTGCGAAAAAAAAAAACGTTAAAGCATGCTGAAATCTTTGTTAGTGTACTGGGATATTTGAAATGTAGTAATTGGTACTGAAATGAAAATAATTGGCAGTACTGAAATGTAGTAAGAAAAAAAGCAACTAGAAAATAATTCCGTTAATTTAGATTGCCCCAAGCATTAGATATCAATATTACAAGCTCCGTGAAAGTCAAAATAATGCGTAAGGTTCAAAAAAAAAAAAAAAAGAAACTCCACTGCACGGTTGGTTACTTTTCAACGTTTTTTCTTTGAGAAAAAACTGTCACGTCGGTGATTTACCATTTAACATTGCATAGCATCAATAAAATAAACGAATTATTTATTGGCCTTTCGACTGTAAGCCAACGTCAATAATCGTCGACAAATAATGGATGAAATGAAATAAGAAAAATGAGCTAAATGCGATATGTCACTCTCTCGAATATGCACACTTCTTTCATAGAGGGCAAATCTCTCAAATGATAAATATAAGCTCAAGAGAGTGAAATCATTCGTTTTTCTTTCGCTCTCTATCATAAACGTCGCTCGAATCTGTCCATAATATTATACAATTATAAATAAACTATCTTCCTAAGCATTCACTATTTTCTTGTTAATTATTCAACACCTAAAATGTTTCACGTTTGATTTCGTCAATCAAATAAACACTAACAAATACGAACCGCTTGAATGACGAATTTAGAAAATATGGTAGAAACAAAATCAAAAAAAATTATTATTAGAAATGTCATATTAGCGAACAAAACGAAATGGCAAAATTGGCGAATCGCTATAAAAGCAAGATGAAACGAAATAGAAAGCAAAATATCAGCAATATATATGGCAACGAAAAAAAAAATGCCTAAAAAAATAACGTGGAAAAAAATTCGTATCACAATCGTTCGGAATTTTACATGCTGATGGCACATGAACAAACAGAAAAAGCAAATCGAAATTGGCATCTTTACAAGATTCGCTAAGCGTAACACAAAGGTATTCTTGAATTTCGAAACCTTTCTAGATATTTCCATACTCTATACAAATAACGAATGAGTCATTTCAGTGTTCGTATGGAGTCGACAAAAGAAAGAATCCATCTGAATAGTTTATGTCTCTGATTCACATTTCCATGTAACCTACGTGTGACAATAGCAGGTCAACTGGTGCCATCATGTCCATCAGCGAGCTATTTTAAAGAGTGCCTTATGTATTGAGTCGACAGAAAAAGAAAGGCAAGGGAAAAGCAATGACAGAATGCACTCTGACGCAAAATTATCGTGAACAATACCCGTTAAAATATAGCAGCAGAAGAAATGGAGCAAAACCAACATCTACACTTCGTAAAGCAGCTCACAAATCAACGTAGCCATGTCATCTAACGATCAACGCCGATACATCCAAAAATGCACATACTAACCCGAATTCAATAATACCTTTGTCGGCTAAATACCCAAATCCTAATCTGTTCGACTGCCTGCTTGCTAATTCGCAGATAAACCTATTTCTCTATGAATAAACTCAAAAAAACCTGTCCAGCAATGCTTAAATACCGAAACATATTCCCTCTTCAAAACCTCTTTTCTCGCAATCGCATCTAAGCAATTTTTTGCTTTACGGGGAGGGATACTAAAAAGTCGCTATAAGAAAGTTTCAATATACTGCAAATAAATAGATAAATAACACATATACATGCAGAGTTCAAAAAAAAATCGGACCATGCAATACATCTCACGAGCACAACGTTCGGCTATCATGATCGGCGTTGCTGCCGTTTATAAGTCTTCGGAGGCAATGGTGGTGGAGGTGATTCGCTACCGCTTGATTCCATATAGGCCGTATTCGTCGAAGCGCTGGCAAGGCATCGTTGCTTATTTCTAGAAATTGAAGATTTGCACTGATGAAAAGTATGAACCCCGTTACAACAATACAACACCCCCCTCTAAAACAAATATGTTTATCAACGTTGCGATCGCCGTGGTATTGATGTTTATTTGATGCAAGCATAATTTAAGCTGAAATTTCGTTTACACTCTCAAAACACATAAACAGATCTTTGTCCATGCGTTCTAAAGATGGTTTTAAATTTGAAACAAACCAACTAGCTACTTATATAAACAAACATATAGCATACCACAATTCCCAAACTGACAAGTTTCTAGAAAATTACTTTTTCGGTGGCCTGGGTGGAGGCTCCACATTAACTAGTCGTCTCGGATACAGTGGAGGAGCATCGTTGTCGAAAGATGGTGGCAAAGGAAGCACTGCAGTGACCAGTGGTGTTCCTGGTGAAGCTTCACTGAAACATTAAAATTCACCCAAAAAGATCGGTAGTATGACGCCGCAAGTTTAAGCAGCTCAAAATAGCATGACATCTTTAGCGAACAGAAAAAGCAGCCAACTCGTTCCAACGGACGACGACGACGCTCTCTCAAAAATTTTAAATGTTGTGGTTCACAAGGCTGCGCTGAAACCTGGTCCTGCTCGGTAGTTAGGCTTTGCATTAAATGTTGCTCAAACAGTGTTAAATTACTCTTCCCGATATTTCAAAAAAACTGCAACATGGGCAACGTTACACTTTGGCCTAATGAATAAAAGCCCTCAAATAAATGACGAAAGATCGAGTTCAAGTCCATATTAGTGAATCGTTCTGGTTCTCTCCATATATTCTTTACGACGATGTCTTCCACGTGATCGATGGCCGCTCCCTAACGTTTGACGTCTACCATGAGTTAACAAGTAATGACTGCGGTAACCAGAAATATGTTCATCAGCCCACACCTAATATATCATGTTTTTGCCATACACACTGATGAACGCTAATCACCTCTCTACTTTGCAATAAAGGATCTAGTAGAATTTCCGACTGAATTTAGCACAGTTGTTGGTGAGGTTCGGTGCAGCACAGCTCCGACCGTTTTCTTTCCGCATTTCGCAATAATATTATCAGAGGTGTCGTCAATCGTTTTATTTGCACCTTTTCATACAGTGCCGTACTATGAGTTGTTCAAGAAATATTTCGCAATCTATCGCACATGAATGTCATACACATTAAAGAGTGCCTTCAAATTTCGACTGAAATTGTTCACAACTACCGCACACAGTCGAACACTGAGGGGACAAAAGTATAGGGGCGAAGCGCCGTTTTAGCGTACGTGGCAGAGCAAAAATTAAAATGGAAAAAAAAACTATGATTCGACGAGACAAAAATAACTCGAAACGAAGTCACACCCATTTAAACTAATCTAAACATACATCTTGGCAATAAACATTTCCATCAGCAGAGAAACGAGAAATACGCATCAATACAGCAAAACAGACTGCCCAATATGTGACCAAACCTTCGCATCGCTCCTAATCGCAAAAAAAAAATTTCTACGCCCTTCGGATACAGTAAGGACTTAATTATAAAGTCGACAAAAACAATTGAAAAATTGGCTTTCATTTGTTGAGTAGTATAGGTCATAATTCATGTCTGTGTTCGAAATACCCAAGCCATAGATTTCATTTAAATCTGTTGGCCACATCTATGGCTTACAATCAGGTCTCCTTATCATACAGCTGTTTTGACAGTACCCTTACACTTAAAACCAAATAATCCACTGACAGCGTTCCGTCCTCGCACAATCAGCTTTTCGAAAGTGGATCACGTACGCGCAAATATTACCTTCAGATATCAATGGGTACCGGAAATTTGAACTTCGCGGTTCTATAATTTGTGACTAAAATAGAAGACCGAGACAACGAACCCGCTCCATACGACTCTGACAGCATCGAGTGGCAGCGGAGCCGGAAGTGCGTCGCCCTTCCGCCTTGGAGGTACTGCTGGTGCGTTCGAACAACCTGCATGACTCGCACCTGCCTCTGTTAACAATGTCCGGTTTTCGTCCATAGAGCTATTCGGCGGAAAAACGAATGATTCCGCCCGTTCTAAAATTGAGAAAAATATTAAATCCGTAATTCTTCTGGGAACGTGTTAGCAAAACTGTTGTACTTCTCGCAAAATGAAACTCATGAGACTGAAAAAGCGGAAAAACGCAAGTAAAAACGACAAAGTAGCTAATTTAGTCAAAGCGTTAATCCAAGAAACATACTGTGTTCTATTTTGGATGAAAACTATTTTGACGATCTGTGCACATGGTTTTCACCTGATAACGTACATACACCTATGAAGTATCTAATCGCCCACTTCAACTGGTAAGCCAGAACATAAAGGAACGAGGCGCTAGAGAAAACAAATCTCTCAAATGTTTGACAGGCACATCGCTGGGCTATTTAGAATCCCAAATCTATATCATAACTAACATTTCCTGCTGTTCAAATTCGCGAAAAGTGCAATGCCTAAATTAAACCGATTGGCGACAAGCAAGGTATGCCAGATTAAATTGAACGGCACGCTCACTATGAGCTGCTGACTCAGCATGACTAATGCAAAAGGCGTTTTATTGTGGCGAATAAAGCGTTCGTAAAAATGATGAGTGGTAAAGGAGAATTCGGATAAATAATCTTATCTGGAGGTCCCTGAAATTTTTTACGCTAAGGTTTTAACGCAAACAGCGCCTTTGACTAATTTCCAAGATGTTGCCCAACCCTACCTTCGATCTAAAAAATCACCCTTCCCCCGCCTACCCTCAGAGATAAACTGGCGTCACCTGTTGGCGCAGACGAGGAAGGCGGGGATAACGGGCTAGTCGGAGCCGTACACGATGTAACAGAAGGCGCTCTGAAAGGTGGTGGTGGAGGAATTGGTGACGGGAAGAAATGAGGCGACGTTCTTCGGGGGTACAGTGGCGGAGGAGGAGAATGTGAAGGTTCATTGCTCTTTGAGCAGGATGAAATAATATTGCTAAGCGGGCTTGGTGGACCTGAGCGAGCCTTTTCCTTTCGTAAACGAGGAATAAGTGGGGGTGGTGTTGCCAAGTTAGGCAGCGGGGTCAACGGTGATACTTCGCCACGACGCGCATCACCCAAGTAGCGTGGTTGATACCCTAAAAATAGATGCTTTAGTACAAACTCCACAAAACTAACATCTGAAAACTAGTTGTATAGACATACAACAGTTGTTAGTTATGCTCACTAAAAAAATATAGGCTTGATTAGCATTTGCTAATTAGCAAAATTCAGTCCGACTGATCTGATTAAGCAACATTACATCAACCATTAGCCCACTCTCATTTCTTCCCAATAAAATGATTAATGTCACACTGTCACAACCATAACTCAAATGAGAGCATATAGTTTCCTTCTGAAGCACTCCACGATATGGCAATACGCCTTCTTTGTGCTAGTGTGCTGTTACCATTTCTGTACATCAAACTATATCGCCAGTGTGCCATATGGAAACAGCATTCCCTAACAAATCTTATTACCGTCACGCCAAAAGCACCAGCAGCTGCTAAAATGCCGCTTCAGTTCTACAAAACAAAACTTAGTTGACATTAAAAATTCATTCTTCGATAAACGCAGCTGCAAAATTTCCCCGATTTGGGCTTATGCTCTGGCGAAGACTCGTAAAAGTCATAAAAGTTATCGCAGCATTGCTTGAAATCCACAGCAGTCTCGGGAAAAAAAGATGCCTACCCGGGTTAATTTCCACCATGCCCAGATGCGAGTTCTTCTCCTCCATTTGGGAAGCGTTTTCGGCAAAACAGCGCGGCCTAAAATTATCAAACATTGACGATAAATTGTCTGAGCCACATAAAGTGCTCTTAGAGTGCAAACAAGTCTGTAATCGTTAGAAAAAAAATTGTTATAAAATGGAAGGAAACTTAAAAGAAATGAAAGTCAAGGAGAAAACCGCATAGATAACAGACTAAAATTTTGCACTGAAGGGTAGACGAAATCAACAGAGCGCGTAAAGCGCAATATAGAAAAATTGGAAGGGGAGGCAAAGCAGGCAAATGTTGGAGAGCTGTTGCCAGATTAAAAACGCTACTAGCCATTTTTCGAGTAAAACGATCCAACATAAATAAAAACGCTTCATTTTATGGAATTGACCGATGTCGGGATTGAGTTACGCCTAAGCGCAGATATGAATTAACAAACATTCCGACCGTGTCCAGTTAAAATCGAGATGACCTTTAACTAGCTTCAACATTCCAGTCAAAAACCCGACCACCATTTCACATTTTAGAATCACAAACCAAATTCGTACCTTCGGCGAGGCTAACTTGACACTGAAGAAACAAAAAAAACGGTGTGTAAGCCGCATTTATGCACTTCTAATTTCAAAAATAGAAATAACGGATAAGGATAATAGAAATAACGGATAAAACGGATAAGGATGCTTATTCCGAATAATGTACCTCTCAGGAGAAGTTGAGATAAAGAAAAGAGACGATAAATGTAAGCGAAAAATCGAGCGGAATGTTTGAAGTGTTTTCTGATACACTTCTAAAAAAAATTCTAACCACGGAGGATCTACAACCCCAACTAAATGCTGACTGTAAATGTAGCGCAGCACAACAGTCTAGATGCTAACCGAACCTATCCCAATTTCAACCTGTCCACCAAACTTCCGTTTTTATTTAGAGAAAATCGCCTCTGCTCTATGAAAACGACGGCAGATTCACTAGGACTAGGCAAATGTTCTCTTCAAAATGACGATAGAATCGTCGAGGCAACCAACGGTCATTTTCCGCAATGGGCACTCTATGAGATTGATTCTTGCACTTGAAATAGCTAATGAGTGCGCTGCAATAGAAAAATTATCCCATCAACATAGCATTTCCACTCATCTATGGCTTACGCACACGAAATGAATCTGAGATAAAAATACAATGAACTTTCTCTCCGTGACGGAGTTTAATCCATCATTAATCGAACAAGCGAAATAAAAACTCATAATTTCAACCATCCCCCTCTGGTTGAAATAAAAACTCATAACATTAGCATCGAATCGGAAAAAGCCTTTTAGGGATCATTAGAAGACTAAAGAAAAATGCACAAGAAACATGGAGAATATGTAGAGGCATGAGCGCGTAAGTGACTCCAGCTATGCGCAACGAAAACCAAACGATGGCTGCTGAAGAAGAAGAGGAAAAGAAACCGGAAACGGCGATAGGTGAATGTTGCTAAAAAGAAGCATTTCCGCTGGCAACAAATGCAAAAATATCAACGAATGGAACGACTTGAAACGCAATGATGTGATGAACTCATTTAACAAAAACAATCATCAAAAGTTTAACACAAAATGCACGCTCACTGTTCTTTAGAAATTGCTCATTGTCCGCTTTTTTTCGTTCATCAGCGAGAACCACTACGAAAAACTGAGCATAAAATTAAACAAGCTTGTCACTATCTTCTCCCAACCCCCCCCCCCCCCTCTCCCCCAGAATTTCCAGCTTCGCCGGTTTGTGACCCTAATTTCCCCCTTTTCCTTCTTTTTTTCTCTTTTACACTACTTTTTTCGTGTTTTCGACCAAATTATGACACCAATATGAGATCAGGCCGCATGTGCCTTTTTTATTTTCTTACCTCCCCAGAAAGTCATTCAATTATGAATTTCAGGAGTTCGATAAATTCTGCAAATCAATGCCGTGTAGGAAGACATATATTATCTGGGATGGGATCAGCGAAAATTAAAATAGTTAAAACCTCGAAAATGCCAAAGTGGAACTTACGTATCCGGCGGTTCATTGAACATTCCCGGGCTATAGGTGTTAAAGGCAGTCGAAAAACCTCTCCCGCTGCTCCTATAGCCTGCATAGTGATTCGAGGGACCGCTCGATGAGACATCCGGCGGTTCATTGAACATTCCCGGGCTATAGGTGTTAAAGGCAGTCGAAAAACCTCTCCCGCTGCTCCTATAGCCTGCATAGTGATTCGAGGGACCGCTCGATGAGACTACAGATGAAAGCGTTTTCGGTGGTTTGATGCCTGGTGACTTGAGCACATTCGGCGGTCTTGACGGTTTCTGCAATAAACCCTTTTTAGACATAAACATATGCCCTAAACAACTCATGCGTATGAAACATCCAATGAAAATTTCATTTTTTTTTTCGTTCGCTATGAACTAAATGAAATAAGCGAACAATATAGCCAGTTGTGCACTCAACATTTTTGAGGAGAGATGCTGAGGAACTAATTTCTGATTTCGCATGCAAAGATATGAGACAACAAGGAAGATAAACAGCACTGCCCGAACGCAACTCACTAGATGCGCCATTAACTGCAATCAAACAATCCTCATTTTTCAACAGTTACTTTAAAGCGACTGGAAACGCATGCCTGGAGGTGGCATGAATCGCGCTTTGCAACTCTGCCCATTTCAATCAAACCGGTTGCACGAATATCCAGACTAATCAGACGCGTGCAAGAATAAACTACCACCGACAACTGCATAGTCGATCGAACAGTAACAGCCTAATAAAAATTCGTTCTCTTGTCGATTGATGACCTGACTGGTTCCCATACGGGGTTTGAAAAGTTCGGATGTGTGAATCTGTGACCATTTCCAAGTGCCCATGTCTCCTCCAACAGCGTCGGGAAATTGCTGCTCGATTATGCACGTCAAATTTAATAAATCAGTTTTGAGTCATATCGAAACTAACGGATAAAAGAGGTCAACACACATACCCTACATTCGAACTGACATAATGGCATAATGATTATTTGCAAATGCAAACGTGTAAAAGCAAATAAAACGATCACTTACAACGTTGTCCAATTTTTCAGCATCTTTGGGTTCCACCTTCAAAGATTGTTCCCACATATAAGTCTCCAATGACTCCTTTCCTTCGAAGCCATTCAACGGATTTATCGTTTCGAAGAATTGCTGAAATGATCAAAATAACCTATTGCTCCGATTCTGAATGCAAAAGAAGCTAAGTACGAATTATTTCTTCTAATTATTCCCATTCTCTCCTCTCTCAAGGAAAGCTTAAAATAAAGTTTTTTTTTTTTTGCGCAGAAAACCAAGCGAAAACTTTTAATAAAAGCGGATTGCACTTCCAACTAATACAATGTACTCTGAATGCATAAAAAAAGAAACAGATCATCCCATGCACAATAAGCTTTCCATGCTGATTAATCATCTTATAGAAGAAGAGGTTTGCTGACAACCTCCGATTTCATTCTACGTACTACCACGAAATGCTTCATTGAATAAATCCCAAATTTATCCACAATTTGGCGATGAAAAAAAAAACATGTAAGAAGCCTGGAATTTGAAAGATGGATTTATATGGGGTACTAACATCCGCATCTTCAAACACTCCATAAAGTAGTTCTTTTTCACCAAGAAGACTCCATTCTTCCTTCGCATTTGCTTTTCCCAGCGTTTTTAAATACAGTGTCACCCAATTCGTCCTGAACCATAACAATGTTCCTCAGATTTACTCACATACGAACGCACTTCCACGTTCTCTGCCTATTTTCACTTCAACTTATTCGCCCTCTGATAACAATTTCAATCAGGTCAAATCTAAAGTAAGCTTTTCACGTTTCTCTAAATAAAGAAAAAAAAATGAATCGTTAGCCGCCTTGCAAACCTCACTTATTCAGATCTTTTGAGAACGCCCCACAAGTCCAAAACTTTGAGCCATTAAATGATAATGCGCAATAAGTGCAACATTTTTTCCAATCACTACACAATGTTTGATCGATGAACAGCATTAGACTAACTGCTGTTTATGAGTAAGTGCTTACTTGGCGAAACGTTTACGAACAAAATTGTCACAATAGTGATGTATAACGTGGTATGACATAACTACGCAAACAACAAATACATTTGTAAATTGTATCCTTAAATTCATTTTTCAAGAGCTCAGCTATGAAATAATGATCGATGTGGGAATACTACCTTATGTGTTGCAAATGTGAATCAGCTATCGTTTTTATCAACACGTTTATTTTTTTAAATTCAGAAATTCTATTGCACTGGAAAGGCGGCTGAATCACCGTGGAAAGAAAACCTGCGAATTCGAATCATACGTCTTGAGAATATCGATGAAACATTTCAAATCACTCAGCCCTTATAAATCACTTGATCATTCAGCCCTATCGAGATCAAACTACATCGCTTAAAATCCTTAATTATCGTCTTAGTTTTTATTAATGGACGCCGCTTTAGCCAAATTTAAAGTACGCGCTTTAATGGCCAAAAAAAAAGAAGCAAAAAGTGCTTGAGAGTGCATTCGATACAAGAGGCAGCTTAAAGTTGCTTGTGCAAATGAGTCAGAACGCCTAGTTGTCGCACGCTGCTGCCCTCGCTGACGTTTGCATGAATCATCATCATACAAATGCGTCATGCAATCCGCGAGTGTTCCACAGCGCAATTTCCCCATTCCCCACACGGATGTCATAACAACCTCTCACATCGGCCGTATCCCAAAAAGCAGCGCACTGCTAGTCTATTTTCTATTCAATACTTAAGCGATTCGAAAACGTTTGCACTTAAAAAATATTACACCTTATAATGAAGCAGTTGAAACCAAAAAAATGAGGAAGAACGCGAGGCAAATAAAGGACAAGATACAAGAGAAAATATTCTTAGATAGCTAACACTCGTAAAGCCATCATAGGCAACCAAATCAATCGGAGAATTAAAGGGAACCTCTACAAGAGTAATGAACGAATTATTCGCTAGATCTCAGTCAAAAAAACGACATTACCATATCAGCGATCTTTCACCAGTATCAGCGTTCATATCAGCGATCTTCCATCAGTCTTTAAAATGGTTTTTAAAACAAATGCTTTCCTAACGACCAGTGGATTTCTAACACAATTTTCACTGTTTTTGTAAGAGTTTCTTACTGAACATCGAATGCTGTCGTTGCATAACCGTATGAACAATAAATTGCCTAGAATTGAACACCATTTCTAGACAAACATACTTTAACAAATAACATACTAAAGTAATATGTTGTCGTACCATTGTTGGTAAAATGGAAAGCCAAAAAAACGATTATTCGAGCATACATTGTTGGTTGGAGTTCAATAGTTGTTTTTCTTTTTTTAAACAACGAAACGGTGATATGCATTCGCGGCTGAAATGATGGTTCGCGAGAAATGAAAATTTTCGACTAACCTAATGACGCATATGTACGAACAGATTCTTGAATCTATTCATAAAACAAGATAAAACCGTTTCTTTTTCTAGAATTTTTCTGCTTACCTTAGAAAACATAGTACTGCAGATATTTATGCGCATTTTGCATATCTTGAAAACACAGTACATACACTTTTTGCATATCCACCTCGGGTGGGGGGATTTTGTGGCTGATTTATGGTTGTGTAAGCAAAAGTGTTCCTCTCAGTTGGTTGGAGGATGGAATGTAAGGTTGCCGAAGAAAGGCAGCATGTAATGTAAGGTTGCCGGACAAAGGCTGCATAGAATGTAAGGTTGCCGGAGAAAGGCTGCATGGAATGAAAGGTTGCCGGCGAAAGGCTGCATAGAACGTAAGGTTGCCGGAGAAAGGCTGCATGGAACGTAAGGTTGCCGAAGGAAGGCTGCATGGAATGAAAGGCTGCCGGAGAAAAGCTGCATGGAACGTAAGGTTGCCGGAGAAAGGCTGCATGGAACGTAAGGTTGCCGAAGGAAGGCTGCATGGAATGAAAGGCTGCCGGAGAAAAGCTGCATGGAACGTAAGGTTGCCGGAGAAAGGCTGCATGGAACGTAAGGTTGCCGGAGAAAGGCTGCATGGAATGAAATGTTGCCGAAGAAAGGCTGCCCACCTCAACATAATAACGTTTTCTGAGTTCAAGTGGCTATTGTTACGATCAGACGACCATTCTTTTCAGGAAGGCAAAACTCAGCAAAACAATTTCGCGATGACATAATACATTTGGAACAATAAAGGCCAAATCGAAGTATAGAAATCAACGAATAAAATAACGGATGTGATGAGCAAAAAACAACTCGTACCCCGCTATCTGAAGTCGATGGTGTTGTTGGTGGTGATTGTGCACAACAATAGCACAAGCTGCATGGTAACATCGTCGTCAAGCAAAAATCACTTCAGCAGCGACACCAGCTATCTATCCACGTATGAATACTGATTTCTGAGTTTAGAGTCAAATAAGTCATATAACACGCGTCCGCAATAAGCAGGAGGGTCGCAAAAAAACGGATAAAAGATAACATTCGTGTTGCAAAACAACATGCACATGGTTCAGGTCTCGATTAAACGGAAGCACAAAAACCTCGCAATACGAACCATCAGTCACATGGAAAACAACGCTACAGAAGGGGGGGGGGGGGGGGGGGGGGGGGGGGGGGGGGGGGGGGGGGGGAGAGGAGGGAGAGAACAAGGAAAACTATTACGAAAATTACGACATTTCAAACTTTAAACAAATTTTTGAAACACAAATTTTAATTTGAGGTGAGAAGAAACACAAACTGAAACAAATTTTTGAGGTGAGGAGAAACACAAATTTTCAAGCTGCTAGATTTAACGCGATTTGCAGCTGAGCTACAAGTTCAATCCTCTCACTGCTGGTTAAACCTCCTAAATCTTTTGCTCACAGATGCACTAAAACGAAATATATTCTCGAAATACTTTTTAAAAATGATCTCCTATATATTAATCTGGATAGAAAAAAAACTAAAATGCTCATTCGTTAAGCTCACTCGACTATGCACCGAAACTCATTGTTCATGATTAGTCGAAACACATAAGGGGTATTCCCTTTAAATACAATGAAACTAATCCATCTGCAAAATATATTTATAAAGGCTCTAGCACAAAACAGAATTCTTGCAACTTGACGAGAATGAAGTGTGAGTGCGGTTAAAAATTCTCAAAATTTCTATCTAGTGAAGCTACAGCTGTTGCAATAGAGGAATAGAGAATTTGCAATGCTAACTCAATGCAGTCATAGAGTTTAGCCAAACAGAACAACGTGAATAATATTGACAATGAAGCTCACCTTTACAATAAAACATCAACAGCGTATTAATCTTACGCATCACAGAACATAATTTTTATTTCTAAATATACCCTCAGCAATCCTAGTGATTAACAAGTTCTGCTCGCAATTACGCTTTCTCAGTCAGCCGAAATCAAAGACGCATCCCGAGAGAGAGTTCGGGATAACCAATAATATATTTTAAACAATCATAAACCACTACATAAAAGATCTGATACTTTTAAAAATTTTAAGCCACAACAGCTCGCTGATTTATGTTCCAAATTCATTGATTATGAGTCAACAGCAACTAAGCCAACAATCAATTTTGTGGAAGATAATTAAAACTTCCATCCATCTGACAAAACCTAAAAAACTATTGGGAGAGAATACAGATAACCCAAAAATATACTATAGCGAATCTCCCTGTTACAGTATTCTTATGCATATGGGTTGAATGAATTCATCATTTCCTCCCTAATTCTCTCAATATCCTTTGTTAATTGACATGGCCGACCAATAAGGCTAATATACAGAAGATGCCATCCCACAGAATCCACACAATGTCAGTCGGCCCAGAGGCCTGTATAGGCCGGAAATATGGTATAAGGAAAGCGGCCATCATCAGCGAAACTCCGATCGACCGGAAGTCATTCATCGGCCTCACAATATGGCGCCAGTACGGCCGACTCCGGCGCACAGTCCATTGAGAATGGCTAGGGCTAACTGAACGGTCGTTATGAGCGCCACTAAAGCAGCGGGGTGTTAGCTTGGCTCAACAAAGAGAAATACATCAGAGCGAAAGACTGCAATCACACCTGCACTACGCACACACACACGCACACAGGCACACACTTACGCACAAACACACATACATGCATAAATACATACACAAACATACATACATACATATATACCATAAATACATGCATACATACATACATACAAACATACATATATTAGTCACATACATTCATACATATAAACATACATGAATATATACATACACATATACATGCATACATTCATACATGCATACATAAATACATGCATACATACATACATACAAACATACATATATTAGTCACATACATTCATACATATAAACATACATGAATATATACATACACATATACATGCATACATTCATACATACATACATACATACATACATATATACATACATACATACATACATACATACATACATACATACATACATACATACATACATACACACACACACGCACACGCACACGCACACACACACAAACACAAACACACACACATATTCATACACACACTCACGCACGCGCGCACAAACACACACACGCACACAAACATACACACATATACATATACATACACACACTCACGCACGCGCGCGCACGCACGCACGCACACACAAACACTTATGCGCACACACGTGCGCACACAAACACGCACGCGCACACACGCGCGCACAAACACATACATACATTTATACATATGCAAATGCACACGTACACATATACATACATAAACACATACATACATGTATACATACACACATACATACAGGCACACACGCACGCACACACACCCGCACACTCCCGCACACAGACGCCAGCAAGGGCACAGAAAATAGCGCTCTTGTGCTGCATCATCTTCACCACGTTCACAAAGAACGCTCAAAGACTTTGCCGAGAAGCACCAGCAGCACATTATATGAATGGACGACCCTCCAAATGCAAGCTCACACCAACCAGTAGCGTTAGAAAGCCCTTCCGATGCAATCCAACACCAAAGCCAACCAGGCTGGCACGCAGCACTTGTCGGTCGCAAGATGAGCCGCCACTGCCGAGAGCTATGGTGCTGACTCCTCACTTCTCTGGCCTCTTTTTTCTCCCTCTCTCTCTCTCGGTATTCATAAAACCCGATCACCGGAAGTTGTCAGCGAAGGCAGTATGTTGGAGGAGTAGAGTCGAACGACCGGACGAACGTAGGAGGGAGCGTATTGCAGGCGGATGCAACTACACCGCATAAGCGCTCGAGAATGCTTTTCAACACTGCGTTAACAGAAGCGCAAAACGATCAAACGGATGACACATTTCAAAAGTTCATCGAAATCAAAGCCCAACGTTCTTTAATTGCACGTGTTGAATTTTAGCAATTATCGTTCTCTCAAGAACAAGAGGGAAAGACTTTACTGCCTTAGTTTAAACAACTTAGGAGTTTGGACACACAAATACTAGTTGTTGTTATGCAGTAATATTAAAATCATCAAGGCGACTGCAAACAAACGCTAAAGTCACCTAGGAGAATATCTCTTTACAAAATTCTTATATAGATGCAACTGTTTTAAACATTTCAACACAATTCTTCCTATTTGAAAGAAAGGCAATCGAATGGCGTAGTGTATGGGAATAGCCGTTTATAATTTTATTAACGGAACAGTATCATATCGTGCTGAACTTTTCGGCAATGCTGTAGGTGGGTTCTTTGTTGCATTACCTTCCTTCAGTTTAAAGTGAAACATCGAAATGAATCAAACGCAACTATCATCCACTTTCGATGATCGTAGAAGTGTAGCAGACTGCATAGTTACGAAACTGTCAAGTTCAAACCATTTTCCGAACGTTCAGCATTCCTTACCGAGGCTGTGGACAACCCCTGTAGAGGAAGATGTTTTTACCGGTGTCACCCAGCACCTTCACGGTGGCAAAAAAAACGTCTCGGTTCAGTTTTTATAGGCAAGGGACGAAGTAAAGCTGGGGAGAGGGGAGGAGGATGGAGGAAGGGGGAGGGGTAGGTTATAAGAGAACAAGACTCAGCCCTATCATAGAATATAAACTCTTACTTTATAGAGAAATGAAGGATGAATTTTGGCTCTCTTTCTGTTTATATATGGAGAGAATGAAAAGAATGTGGAGCGCAAAAACAACTGCGTTCACAAAAAAAATGCCTTCGCTCCACCAGCTGTGTGTCTTCTGGAAACTTCTCGCCGCGATATGATCTAGTTTCACGTTTGTGCCTTTCCGTACCTCTTTCCCTAGCCTCCTTCAATAACATTACTCAAATGCATCAACTATTTCTAAACCGAGATCGCTTATGCAAGGATGGCTAAATGATCGAGAAGCACATTCATATTACTGATCGATTATAATCTGCTGACACTCCAATGTAGTCCACCAACCATCAAATATGATGGATATATTAATGAAATCAGTGAAGCAAAAGCTAAATCAAAAACTGACGACTATAACAACATTGGTGAACTAAAAATACCATAAAACTCAAAGAACCCCTACAACAATCCTTCTCGCATAAAACCTTCAGTAACGGTGAAAGAAATAACCAAGTCCACATTCTCTCTTTGCACAAATAAGGAAACATTAATGAATCAACCGATTGTGCAAGCAAAACAATCAACTGACTGTTTTCACTACAGAAATTCATTGTGAAGTGATAGGCTATAAGGTACTGGAAATACCGTATAACTCTGAACGGAAGCCTTACAGAGCCTTCGTTCCATAATGATTTTGATGGAGACTGTGAAATACCTTATTAGGCGTTTCTTAGCACTGAAATAAAAGCGAGTTTTCAATTCATTTGGCTCTAGATGTTCCAGTGACTTAAAGCAATATGATTCTTCAAAGGGAAGATTAAAGGGAAGAGATCTGTATTGAGTGGGTTCTATTGAGTACGACATTTCCACTGCAGGTGCTGTGAAGAAATATAAAACATTCATCAAAAAATCACTCTCCCCCCCCCTTCTCCCCCTCCTCTTCGCTCTCTTCGAGCTGAAAAAAATCCATGATGGTGACAGCCAAAAAGACATAATTGTATGGGAAAACGAAACTGCTACTTCATTTGGGCGGTTTTAATCCGGAAATTCAAACGTTATCAAGCAACCTTATTTTAACAATACCTCGTCAGCGTTGGCGGTATACGCCTAACACGAAAGTGATTTCTGATCCATTCAATTCAATATGGGAGTGATTTGTGATTCTCTCATCGAGGCTTACCTAGATGCAAAATGTGGCCGGAATGTGAGTTTCCTTTGTTTTCTTTGTAAGTTCTTTCCACCGGAAGATGAAAGTCAGAAGCCTTATGACCACTACTGCACAATATTATTTGCAAAACCATGCCACATCATTTCAGCTAAACAACAGCGGTCGAACTGCTATCAAAACACACTCTCAAAGACGACCTGCACTCAGAACTACTTCAACGCGAGAAAAAAAAAACGAACTGTGGCACTAAGCTCCTTTTCAACAATCGATACCCAAGAGAGTAACGAAAACTCATCTGAGACCTGCCCCTTGCACTCCCATCTTCGTTTGCAAGGGGTTCAGCATGGTTGCGACACAGTTTTTAAATAGCTTTGTGTGAACAGACTGTTGATAAGCGAGAGATGATGAGCAGTGAGAGATTATACTTGAGAAAAACTAATACATTTACATAATTTGTGTGCGTAAATGTACATATATACGTACATATATTTATGTATACATATATATATATATATATATATATGTATACATAAATATATGTACGTATATATGTACATTTGTGTGTATATATATATATATACGTATATATATATATGTATATATATATATATATATATATATATGTATATATAAATACGACTTAAGCGATCTTACTCTGGAGAGAAGCATATTTTTGAATGAGCACTTTCACTGAGCATGCCAATCCAAAAGTTTAAAAACCGCATTTCAGCGAGGCACGCCCACAACTGTTCATAAGTTCATGAGTACCGCACTCAAGTGGTATTTTTTCTTTTAAAAGAAAAGTTTTGCATTTGGAGGGGAAAAAACAACGGGGGGGAAAAAAGAGAGAAAAGAAAACAGCAAAAGCAAACATCCGACAGCTTGTACTTAATGACACGCAAAGTGTGAGATGCGCTCGATACAACGAATGGCGATCCCAGTCCCGTCCGAACAGCTGCCAGAGTGCTTGAAATGTCCTCACATCCGGCACCTTAGAAAACCCACCAATCAGGGCTGGCTGTTATGACCATTGGACTACAAACGTCGCTTTCACGCTGCCCTAACATTCGACATTTTAGAAAACACAACACCTACCCATATCTATCATCCTTATGTCTCACATCATGAAAGACAGCCTTCACAACTAATACTTTGACAACGTAGCTCTCACATCCGACACTTAGGCAAATGCAGTCCATCACCTCAAAACTGCAAATAGCTAACGCCTCCAAGTTAGCGTTGCACAATTTCTAGAATTTTTCTGGACTTCATACATATTCAGATGCGCTCCTCATAACGCCCTCATTTGCATACTCTATTCGACAATCAAACTTTAAAAACTTTGTCAAACGACTTCCACGATGAAATGATAAGGAATATCCTTCTAAACCACTCCCATCCGTCCCGCTCTCCTTTGCTTTCGCCCACAACAAGTGAAGCAGCTCTTAAATTCCCACTCTCTTGCATTATTTATACAGTAGAAAGCGTAACGTTAAGGAAGAACAGAAATTCTTTATGGAATTTGAAGTTCATGGATACGGTAACCAGCATGAGTCATAAGGAAGAATTAATCAAACGAAACACACTGCATAAAGCAACTAAAACGAGATCCTCTCGCTGAATACAATCATCAGGAGCTGCAGTGTCTAAACTCGGCAATTAGGAGCTCATAAAAGGTCATCCATCAGTACTTTAAACCGAAAATCTAACTTAAATTTGCATACTTGAAAAGTGATCCTCCATAAGTGATTGACAATTTATAATAACGATTATTATAAGATGCGCATAAAACAAATAACGACAATACGAGAAGCTTTTAAATAAACTGACAAGAAAAGATTTCTTTATTTTTAATTTTTTATTTTTAAAGATGTTTTTCTCATGAATAAATATAACGATAGTATATCCTAATTGTTTCAAATATATGACCCTAAAAAAGATTCACTCATAAAACGTAAACCAAAATTTTCCCTTCATAGTCGATAAGCATACAACTATCAGCGACCGCTCAACACCAGTAGTCTGTTCAATACAACGAATACAAAAGAGGCATTTTTTTCGGCCAACCTTTACTAGGCAATAGTTGTGGAACCATGGAATGAAATGAACTGTTTATACTGACGACGATAAGGAGCGGTAAAGAGAACTGCACACGGCAGTAAGAATGCACCCGCAACGACATGACCCCATCTGTGCAAGTATATTTATGCATAATTGAGAAAATTCACATAAAAATGAGAAAGGTGGGTGAACAGAGAAAACCAATCAAGAGAAACCAATCCACTGGAACCACATAACTGGATAGCACTGTTTAACAAAATCGATAACCAAGACTCGAAGATCCGAGGAAAACGAACAAGAGCGACAATGGGCTATAAAGTAGCAAATGGAAGACCTGCTGACGGTGTTTAGTAGATTATGTCAGATGGAGCTCTCAAGTTGAACAAATTAAGATGCGATTCTCGAAAATGGAAACGTTTTGCGCTTCAGCTACGTTTTAGAAAGACTTTTTTAAATATGGATAACTTTAAAGTAAAATCAGTGAACGGTGCTGTTTGTTAAGCATATTTTACGTTTCACCTGAACGATACTTAACGTTTCCGTTTCTTAGCGAATAAGAAAACGACTTCAAAACGTATATTCGAAAAGCGTTTTACGATTCTATTGCAAACGATCAAATCAAATTCCACACAACGATATTCTTAGGTAACGGATTTGAAACCGTGAAATGAAAAGCTCTACGGTACGCTCGCGACGCTCTGTGTTTATGATGTTTTTGGAAAGAGATGACCTTTTTTTTTTAGTTGAAAGATATTTTAAGTTAAGGGATGCGCACTAAGGATATTCGTGTTGCACTAAAAGATGTTAAATGCAGTGATAATTTTCTGAAACATTCCCTACTGGAGAATATTATCCCATACAATAAAAAGAAAACGTATATATTATTTAAACGATTTAAACAATCCTAGGGTTTTTGGCCCAATTTTTTACCTTACTTATACACATGTTATAATCTACATATTGAATGCAAAACCCTCCATTCACAATACTCGTGCCCCATGTGCTCTCACCTATGGTTCAATTAACGACAGCTCGAGATCGCTTGAGAACGTCAAGCTTTTAATGCTACAATTGAGAGTACGAGAGGCTCCTAAGGTGTGTGAAAAAAAAACGCCCAAAAAAGGCAACCACATTATGATTCCTCGGTTCAATTAACGACAGCTCGAGATCGCTTGAGAACGTCAAGCTTTTAATGCTACAATTGAGAGTATGAGAGGCTCTTAAAGTGTGTGAAAAAAAAAACGCCCAAAAAAGGCAACCACATTATGATTCCTGCTAAAGTGATGGCATTTGAATGCGTAAGCAGAAACATGCCCTGACGAACATTTCCAGTCCCGCAAAAACTGATCACCGAGAACAGACTTTGAATTCAACATCGCCTTTATGACATAAGACAAGCCTTATTCACATGTGGAATATAAGAAAAAAGAAATAGCAAGAGTCCACAAACGCATCATGATGCATCAGTCAGGAGAAGATCCACAAAATCAAACAAACAATGGTGATTGCGCAAAAATCTTGGCGACCTAAGAGCGCAACATTCGAGATTAATATTCTCCGAACTGGCCATCTGTTGGATGTATCTAGTGGATTATGCAATGCTCACCATTGCTTTTGTGAGTGAATGGAAACAACACCCAATGTGACAATCTCTTAGCAATTAACGCAACTAACCACCGATAAACAAAAATGCGCAAAACATCAGTTGACATATGCGGTCACTTAGCGCTCACATCTGCTGCAATTCAGTTAACATTCGCGGTGCTCTCACAATAACTTTTAATCGTCTCTGTACTATCGTAAACTAACTATTTGGCCAACCCCTTCCAGTTGTTAAGATTTTAGCTTTTTTTTGCGTCTAGGTGAGCCTTTAGATGTTTAGCGCCATTCCAGGAGCACTTAAAAGTCCAAATTAGATGCTTCACTCGTATAACACTCCCAGCGCACCTTAAAGTCAAACAGCAAAAGTCTGTAGCGCCCAAAACTACTTTCTTATATTCTTCCTTATATATGGTTTTAGTTAGTGACTCTATCTGGTCACTGAAAACAACACATCAATTATTTCGAATTTCTCTCCGATAATAACCAAACTATGCGGAAACTTAAAGTTCAATCGAATCACTACGATAATACTTTGAAGTGTCTCATTAAAGACTAAGTTTGTTTGAATTAGGAATTCTATTTTGGCATCAAAATTGAACCATATTTTATGTTTAATACTGGTCAACCTCTACGAATGGACACCACAGAAACAAAACTAACTTGTAACTTTCTTACTGCATGACGAAAACGCTTAGAAAACGCAACCGAAAACTGCTCATCTGTTGACGTATTTATGACGCTGACCGACCGACTCAACTTCACGTTCGCCATACAGTCTTTACACAGGGCACAATTCTCTGACCGTGCCAAGAATATCAGGTCAGTTCCTGTTGCACAAGCAGCCGAACATGAACGTCTTTGAGGGGAATCTTTCAGCGATTTCAATGAATCTGGAGACAGGTCAATGTGCTGATAGGCACAGAAGTCATTCGAACCTGAAGTCGGCTCTGAAAATGTTTCAAACGATATGGAGCGTGGTCTACTGCGCACTGATGAGGCCGCTGCGCATGGAGGCGCAACCAGGTCATGACGGCATTCATTTACTGGAATTCGAGCAGACACCACAACAGAACACTTCGGTGTCGCTGGCTGATTCATGAGTACTACAGTACAGCTTCCTGAGCGACCCGAACAGTTTGTTTGATAATATACAAGAACCACGGTCCGTTTGTTGCGAAAGTAAATGACGACTAAGACGAAAGGCCCACAGCACTTCCTGGACGGGCGGTTCGTGAATTCCGAGAAATGACCGCTCACTAACTATTATAAAACGATATCAGTTAGTGGCCACGCCCTGAGCGGCAATGCTAGCTGACGACTAAGCTTCGGAGCACTGTTGGAGAGGGCGGAACGCCTCAAGCGACATCAGAGGCGAGCTCCCCTTAGTGCTGATTCAGATGACCGTGCCGCATGTGCGATACGCGTGACAGCGTTCAGTGTAGTGTGCATGTTCATAAATAACGATGACTCATTCAATCGCAGCTATTGCCTTGATTAGGCTGGCAACTTGATGAAAGCCCGGAAAGAATTCATTAACAAAAAAGTACTATCAGTAATGAAAGTTCACAGCCTCACAAATCTGCAATACTCGGACATTTAGATTCTTCACTTTGACTTTAAAGCGCTTCTACGGTATTTCTTTGATAGCCGATGATGGTGCAATGCAAAGAAAATTCGAGCAAAATATTGCGAAGCATGCTTGCTTTTTTAAAAAAAATTCGTATGTACAGCATCACTAAAACACTCGTCACAACATCAACACAACTTAAAGCTAGAAAACGCAAAGCAACTGCCGCGCGTAGAACACTTTTTTTTTCGCAATACAAGTTCCAACTTTTTGAACGCTGTCAATGAATGGCGTCTTGTCAGCACTGATCATACAAAGCAAACAAAGATAAACTACACCTCTTTGATGCTTTCTTCACGCTAACAATCATCCGCTTTTCCACATGATCATAAAATATGTTCTATCCTTGGGCATAATATGCTCTCGCTTTCAGGGATGCACCAAGGCTGAAAAGAGCATAAGGGTGGAGGATGCGTATGAGAAAAGATTACATTCCCTTATAGGTTCTGGTTGGAAAAAAATTTTAAAGTTAGCTTTCCATAAAATTTATGCTTTTTTAATAAAGAAAACATATAGCGGAAAATGTAAACTTGATAACTAAAAAATCACTTTCAATCATCAAAAATATCTTAAGCTTCTTTCGAAATTCCCAATTTTCTTTTTTATAACCCCTCGTTAGATCATTGAGGAATCCACTCTGCTCCGTTTAAAAAAAAAAACCTGTATAAGCGTTTATCTCATTAACCTTCGATGTTTCAACATCATTTCATTTGAAATCTAAAATGATCATAGGCATATATAACCTTACTCTCACCTATAAGACATCTCGCACGCCAAACTGGAAAGGGATAGCCGCAAGTCAAAGCACGGTTTCGAGCTCATACCGAAAGTTGCTCATGAGAAACAGGGAATATTGAGGAAGTAGCAAAGAAATTGATGAGGAAAAAAACGAACGAGAAAAGAAAATATGTTCAAAAAAACCGACACAGCTGAAAGTTTAGGTCTACGTCAAGTGCTAAAACTTTGACGTGTAAGCTCTATGATCACAGCTGAAATAAGGTGCAAACATAATCCTTAACGGGTAAAATTTGTGGTATTTTAGCCTAGGCCTTACTGAAACAAATTTCGATATGACGCATAGTTAAAGGGTTAATTTTTAAAAATATAACCAATTCTTTTTGACTCATAACCAAAAACAGTGCAAGTTACGATGATATTTCATAGACTTTCGATGGTGCCCCTTAAACGCTTACGTAGAAAAAAAAATCCTCTAACCCGCCACTCAATCAAAAGTTCGACTTAAATCTGCTCAACACGTTCCTAAAATCTATCCATTAATCGCATCATTTCTCCGAGAAACAGCAAACAAACCGTTTTAAATATTTAACGTAATAAAGATTTCGAGAAAAAAAAAACAGCTAAAAATTGGACTTAGAAAATTGGTGAGTATTAACTGCTTAAGAGCGGATGATAACGAATTAATCAACGATGCTCTTAGTTCGGATTAAAATCGCATTTATGCAACTGTTACCCTACAGCGATTTTAGCTACTTTCCATAGAAGCCCTTTATACGTAGCTTTGCAATTCATTACATAACCACATTGGATGTTGATTCATAGATGTCGGATTAGCAAGGCGAAATCGACGCAGCACTAATTACCATTATTACATCTACTGCCACATCCGGCGATAATAAGAAAACTCGACATGACTAAGTAACTTTAAAAAATGCCGCTGCAGTCACTCAAATACATTATACATAGGCATATACATACATGTACATATATGTATGTGCATATGTATATATATATATATGCACATATATATACATGTATACACGTACGCATATATGTATATAAATACATGTATATATACACATATATATGTATATATATATATACAAATGTTTAAATTATATTTGATATATACATACATGTATCGAGTATGTGTATATATGTGCATATGTATATATATATGTATCTACATACATATATATATATGTCCATGTACATTATACGTTGTACATACATATGTACACATATATATATATATACACATGTATGCATATACCGTATAATTGTAATACCGTTTTTTTTACCGTATTTTTTTAAGATACCGTATGTATACATATACATACACATATATATATATATACGGTATTCAATTATCCAAGATGCTCGATGACTCATAACTGCAATAATTAGTTAATCGTATGCAATATTCCATCATCTTAAAAAAACACTGGACTTTAAACGACTTAATCAGTAAAACATTGCAACTGGTAGCCACGCTCGACAGACTAGTATTTCAGTCCACCAAAGAGAAAAAGGGAAGCCTAAATCCAAAAACTGACTCGATATGAGAAGGAGAGAAGAGGAGAGGAAGAGGACTCAATCCCAACAGGAGACTAATTTGATTGGAAGGCATAGTGTTTTCAAAGAGAAAAACGGCGAATCGAATTGAAGAATTGGCATGTACCGATGGATTTAAACCTTACTCTGTTGACGGCGAAAGCAGTTTTCGAACGGTTCAACGTAATCGTGTTAATAAGTATCGTAAAGCACTTTAGTTTGCAGCACTTTGCAAATAGAAGAAAAAAAAAGAAGTGAAATTAATCATCCTCTCGACATCAACGAAAAACCATAAACACTTAAAGCTGCTCATCAATTAATAAAACCGTATGCAAAAAAAACATCAATATTAAACCAAATTAAAAATATAAGGTTGCATGCGTAAAACTACCCGAAAAAGCTCGCAAAAACTGTTTCACGCAATGCTTCCGAGCAATGAGATTTTATCACCATTCCCCTCCCAAAAAATCAGAATCCATATTCAGTTTCATTATCTGAGATCAATGAATGATAATAGTAAGAATGAATGAGAGTCAATATTTTCTACCTACATAAGAAAAAAAGTCATCATAAGCCCCATTCACATTTACAAGTGAAAACCGTGGAGGATGAAAGTAAAGAATCATCTAGATCACTTGTGCCGACTTACTCTCCACACGCCTACCTCAACCGATATTCCTTCCCATTTATCAGCTCTTTTTAAAACTTCAAAAATGAGGATCTATGGATGCACACATATATCTACCGATAAGCAGCTTGATCCATCGCAAAAAAAAAACCCTCTGATAACAATATCACACATACGATTACAATATTTTGAAAAAAGTAGCAGCAATGCGCCGCAAAAACTGCATGCAACAACACAAAACGTTTCTCCAAACGTAAAATATCGTAATCCACCAGCATGATTTATAACTGCAGCGTATACTAATCGCAAAAGCTTGTTAATGCTATTAATTAAGTGGTATTCATGCTATTATGTGCACCTTGGCTATAGCCTTTACCGTTTATTGAATATAGTACACGTTTAATTATATATTATGCATTAATTAGACAGTTTAAGCTTATTATTCAGATGATAAATTCGTCCAATGTCAAGAAAGCTATCTATCTAGTAAAACAGATCTCGCATTGTTTGTTTTGAGAAAAAAAAATTAAAACGAATTATACTGCGATCATCATTTAAGAAAACATATAAAAACCGTTTCCGGCCATCTCAAAATGAACAAACGACATCAGCAATATCGCATAACACAATAAATGTAAAATCCATACTTTTGTTCGGATCTACCGCATGCCGAAAACAAAAATGCTATAATTTGGCTGCATTACGATTGTGCAATCTTTGCATGCAAACGAAATTAATTGTCCCATTCATCTTACAGCCACGTCGAAACAGAGAAAATACTAAACTCTTTTTTGGACGCCATACCATCAAATCATTTTTACTTATGGACACCCGTTTGTCACATAGACATACCAATTAAGGGTATATTTCACATGCGAACATTTAAAATAACTCATCAAAAAAAAGGTAGTAATGACTCATTTCGTGTATCAACATAAATGGCAAAAATTCATTTTACAAGTTTGCAGTCTAAGTGCCTCAAAATTCTCTATCATTTCTCCGAATCATGAAAGCTGATCATCAAATAAAGCCGTTCCATGGAAATATAAATCAACAATACAGGAATCGAAAAAAAAAAAAGAGAAAACAATATCAATCAAACAAACGAAAAGAAGACACAAAAAAAAACGACATGAAAGTGAACAAAGATGAACGGATATTAAGAGAGATTGCCTTTCTGGAAATTATTAAGATTTTCTCTTCAATGGAAATGAAAAGGCTTTACTTTTTTTCTCGTTCAAAATATCTCATCAGCAACTGTGAATGTAACCGTTTAAAAACAATATTCAAATTTCTTATTATTAGCATTTGATGAAAATGAAAAAAAAACCTCGTGATTCCTTAAAATTTGAAAAAATAAATAAAAATTTAAAAAAATTTTAAAAAATAAATTTGAAAGAAGGAAAAATATGTTCAACATTCGCCCTAACTGGACATTAAACGTGAAGAACCATTCACTTATTCGCTCAGAATGTTTGCAGCAAATGCACTGTCTCAGAATACAGTTATAGGAGAGATCGAAAATTATTTCAAAATGAACGGAAACTCCGTCAAAAAGAAGAAGAAAAAAAACGAAGCATTCATCTGTAAAGCACCGATTGTATTCATGAGATGCTTACTCGCCGTTATCACATCAAACTCCATTCAACTGCACACCAAAGTTATACCAGCCCAACAGCAATCATAATTCAGTCCGGTATCAGTATCGACCCACTACGGATTGTGAATCTTTGGCTTAGGCAACTGTAGAGATTATTTTCATGGCATAAAGTGTTTGTCAAAAAGATTGTATCTAAATGATAGATTTCGACCGGAAAAACCAGATGAACGCAGAAAGGGCGCATGAGGGTGAGAAAGACATCGAGAGAAAGGAAGAAACACGAATTCGACAATAGTGCAGTCGCTTCGCAGGCAGCTCGTGACCGGAAATCGCTTCTGATCAATTCTGATCAGAGACGCCTTCGGTTGATCAAAAAGCATCGCACTACGCCCGATCAACAGGCTTCGGCATCAGCTTTTACGAAACTTTTTGGCACCTCTTAACAATCAGCGAGATTTGCAGGGACCATTCTAAAAGCTAACAGCTTTTGAAAATCTAATTTACAGTAATATCTCCTTGGATTGAGGCCAATTCCCGCGATGCCAGGAAAAACAGAAACCTTTTTGGGATAGATGTTCCCTCTTAGAAGAATGCGTCAAAAATAAGTGGCGAACTTTCTATTCAATTATAAGTATCATATATTGTTATCAAAAAACACCCATATCCACTCCACGAAACTCCTTCATTAGTAATACTTCCCCGAAGTTCAGGCTCATACAAACTTACGGTTTGAGAAAGACAATTGTTCCTTCATATCAGTTGTACTCTAACCTAAACGGTAACTTCTCAAAAAATCCATTAAACAATATACTCATTATAACGAAAGGCGATGACATACAAAGACATTCTGGGACATATCTGATCGAGTGGAACTCAACAGGAAAAAAAGAATATCCACAATGTGATACGAACTGTAAACTGCCTGTTCGTTTCATCAAAACTCAAAACCTATTTCCACCCAAGACCGCCTGCATACTTTTGTGGGATTCAAAGTTAGCGAGCGAACAAACAGAAAAAAAATGCATCGGAGATCAGTCATAGTGAAGAGAAGAAGATGAAGATGTCACAGTTTTTGCTGATCAAGAAACTCGAGCAGGTGTCTGCATCAATGCCACAACCAATAGATCGCAACAATCACAACTGCATACAAAGGTAGCCAACCTACCCAACTGCTTCACTTCAACATATTAATTGTGGAGAATATGTTCCTCGAACTTTTAATTCAAACCCCTTGTCTTTTCAGCCCGATCTTTTCCCGATGAAGCGCGCCTCATATAAAACGTTCTCAAACGTTTTTCACCAGGATGAACGTGGACCTTCATGAAGCTGTTTTGCTGCTGCAGTTTCCTCCTCCCCGACTAGTCACTCTTTGACTGAATTCTCCGTCTTATCCCAAAAGTGTCTTCCAGTAGCTTAATACTCAAGCATATCCAAAAACGCCACTCAACTTGATGCAGACTTCACGAATGCACCCTGTTCCACAATGCAGCAGCAAAAAAAATTTTTTCCGATCACTTTTCGATCACCATTGTTCGCAACTGCCGATAACTTTGCCATTGCGGAATTTGCGTTTTCAATGTTGAGCCTCATTTCCTCTCTATTCGCTTTCACTGGTGGAGAAACCGAATTTTTTTCTTATTAACAATCAAATTTAGAAGCCTCAAAATTTAACCGTATCTTCAATGTCAAAATAGAATGATTAAGCAGGCAGCTAGCCGGGCATTCATCTCTTTACTAATGTTCGCTTGTCGTAAATGACAGGCGAGGATGAACACGGTAGCTGCGCATTTGCCGCTGTATCAATAATCAAAACGTATTGCACGTTTTTCAACTTTGCCGTCTCAAATATACAATGAAAAGTTCAGAATGTACGTCATTGATCACTTTATCCGATAGATGGAATCCTTTAAATTCGTTACGGTATCCATTAGCTACGCGATCACGACCTTTCCATTAATTCTTTGAGGGCAATGTCCTGTTGCATCATTTCCAACACAACAAAAAACGCCTTCCTCAAAACACAAAAACAAAAACGTCCTTAACAAACAAATATTTAAGCTGCTGCTATACTGCATTATTGGCGCAACATTTCTGAGTAAAATAAGCAAAAAAAACTCCACATTATGAAACCAGAGCCGAAACCAGATTTTTCGAAGCTCCAAACTGGAGCCAGGTTTCCTTATAAGGAGGAGCCAGAGCGAGAACAACAAGTAAAAATTTCCATGGCTTCGAGCCGAAGCCAACTCCTCGTGGGCAGCGCAGCTATCGCTAAATTCTTGGAATCCCGAAGTGAAGCTACAGCTATAGGAAGATAATCAGAAACAAAAGTCCTAGCCAAGATTTCTGGTTCTGGAGATCGGAGCGGAAGCCAGAAGCATATTTTCCTGGAACAAGCCTCAGGCTCCTGGAAATCAAAATCGGAGCTGAGGTTTATATATCCCGAGACCCAGAGCGGAGCTATCACAGTCGATGATTATCCGCCTAACTGAGAACAATGGCACATGCGAATCATACGTACTTAGACCCTTCCTTCCACCCTTCACTTTGATCAACTGTGTGCGGACCATTCAAAATCGAGACAAAATTATCCAGATCATTCGAACCTCCCTGCGAATTTCGAACCCCTATTACTTCGATAAATGATAAGGGAAGCGTGGTGCCCACGTGTGATTTGTATTAGAGCGGATGTCCCTAATTTCCATACTGCGACCTTAGCGACCGCAATATTGCCTTTTCGCTCCAACATTGATTCTTTTTCTTTCTCACCTAATTCTTTATACACTTCTGTTTTTCAAACCGGTTTCAGCTCAAAGCTGGTCATGGCTTGCGACTACCATTCCCAACATCAAACCAAAACCCTATCCAGTAATCGAAGATCACAACGATCAGAAGATTTCACGAAGAAGGAAAGTGGACAAGGGGTGATGAAGAGGTGGAAATTCATTTACACGTACAACGTGACACTAACACATTTTGTTTTTATTTAACGGTGGGACAAAAATATGCGAGAATGACGGTTTTTCACGTTCGATGCAACCAAGAAAAACAACAGAAAAGCCGTATAAAGACCTTTCGAGCAGCATTCACACCATCGGTCGCAATCATCGACATGTTAGCTGATACGCTCACTCGCAAAATGCCCTCTTTTTTTTCACTATTTCAACCGCATTATCTTTCAGTGTTTTATTAGCTAAATAACCAAACAGGCTTTAAAGGCGCAAAACGGCGATTCATTTATAGCGACAATGCCCATTAATTTCTACCCGTTCATAACGAGCACTTTCTTTGTCCCGTATAACTGATAAAAAACAATATAAAATATGTCTTGCCTTATTTAGCAAATCGTATTGCGCAGAAAAACAAAAGAGCATTTTTCGCGTTCAAAACCTCTTCAAAAAAATTTTTCTTCTATCAATTAGACTCTTACGCGAGCAAATTAATCGCCAAAAAGCACATTTGCAGCAACTGAAATGATTTGCGGTTTTGCGTTACCCTACTTATGTTAGTTCTCTAACTATACTATGCTATGATCTCAAAATACATCGTCTCCCCTTGGGATTCTATCACATCATGTAAGGTACTCTTAGATCATTAATCATATCAATTTACTCTAAACATTTGTTTCCCTTTAAATAAAAAAGTTTATTTCTGGATGACTAAATAGAAAAGTTTATTTCTGGATGACTAAATTAAAAAGTTTATTTCTGGATGACTAAATGAAAAAGTTTATTTCTGGATGACTAAATAAAAAAGTTTATTTCTGGATGACTAAATGAAAAGGTTTATTTCTGGACGACTTTAAAATGACAAAAAGGGAACACAGAAATTAAACAAACAAAATAAACGGAACTTCGGTTTAATTTGCTGCATTTATCCGCTCAATGAGGAAAAAATAAGTCAGTCAACTGAAAAGTTAAAACTCTTTGCTGAAGGTGGGAAAATAGGTAACAGAGAGTCCAAGTTCACGGATTCTTATCAACTTTCCACGTACCTTGGACTGACAAATGAATCGACGTGCCCATCCCATTTCGCATTTTGAAGTAATTAGTGGCGTCGTATCGCATTGATCTAACGATAGCATGATAGCAAAAACCGACGATCACAATGCCTCTTCTCGCACAGATGTGTACAGAGAAATGACAAACAGACACACTGTTATTCAGTCTGGATACCCAATCTATCTAAAACAAAGGTTAACGATCAGCTCGAGTTACAGTAAAATTAGCCGCACAATCGACAACTGGCCCTGAAGACGCATACATTCCTTCTTTTAAGAAATGGACTGACGCTTTTCACACATTCTAATAGGACTAAATAACGATTCAGCATTGGTCTTCACAAACACAACTAAAACTTTACTAAAACGAAATTTGCAAAGTCAAATTTGTAATGAACTTCACACCAATAATTGAGCTGCA
The DNA here is from genome assembly GCA_000803305.1 of Toxocara canis. Lineage (NCBI taxonomy): Eukaryota > Metazoa > Nematoda > Chromadorea > Rhabditida > Toxocaridae > Toxocara > Toxocara canis. Next base: position 160,800 of record JPKZ01001447.1, on the reverse strand, counting down.
GATCTACTATACTCAAGCAACATATCAATGATTAGCTCTAGAAATCAACTTTTTAAAACTCTGAGTCCTCAAAAGTACTTTTCAAAAATCATCACACCTAACCGTAATATCGAAAAGACCTCACCGATAATCCCCACACTTCGCACTGCCCCACCTTTTTCACATTCGATTTAACGCTGCATCGTTGATACAAACACCCGTATCGTTCAGTGACTCTTGCATGGTGATTTCCATTGACTTTTGCCGCCTATGTAAATGCGCGATCTCAAAGCACAGGATGCTCCATAACTTATCAGTATTCTGATCGGTTGTGAAAAGCCGAAACACCCCTTTTTCTAATGAATCTGTCCATGAACAATCGCTAAAAGTTCAACAAAAAAAAGATTTTATGCGAGTGTTAGACTAGAAATATATGAAACCTGAGAGATACACAGAGATCACGAAAGTAGACGAAAGAAAGACAGGTATTACACAGCAACGTAAGGATGTCTGCAAAAGAGCCCCACTTCCGGTGTAAAAGCAAGAGTGTGGTATTGCGGCATTCATCACGCCTAACTCTAGCCCACCTCAATTGCTTCACTCTTGATAATAAACATAGCTGTTAACTAAGCATCAATCAAAACAAATATAAACATGCCTCATGCAATTCTGCTAACGTTAACAACATGGATGGACGATGACGCCTGAGAGATGACACAATTCAGAAATCACTCATAAAACCTAATGATCACGCCAGAAAAACGAACAAAAAAAAAACAACGGCAAAACATGCATAAAGTAGGGCAATTTGATACCGTCATCTTCCGTTTCTCGGGGGAATTTCTCACTCATTATGACCCATCGGTAACAATTTTTATCATGAGTATCTTCTAGATAGTTTACGAAACCCTCAAAATGGTAGAGACGCTCATAAGAAAGCGACTCCAGTCGGAAGCCTGGTTGAGATCATAACATAAATTTCCTGCTAATTGATGGTTAACTTTATAATACAACGTTTCATGGTAAAAAGTACAAAAAAACCTCCTCAGGAGTACCCATTCAACAGTTAACTACAATTAACACTTAGGCTGAAGAAAAAAAACGACTTTCTTTTCGTTACCAGACTTCACTCTCTACGCTCCTACCCCATAGCTACAATTAAATTCACGTATCACATATTCGACGGAATGAAAAAAAACTTAAAACACTGAGACGACCGTTCATCGCTTTTGCACTTTAAAAAATGATCTATTTAATCGAACGGAATATATATGCCGTGGAAAAGAAGATAGCAAACAGTCGCCTAGCTCATGAATGTAACTATCCAGAAGAAGAGGGCACAGTTGGGCTTTTCGAACGGAGCCAACCGAGAAAAAATTCACCATTGTTGAAGAACTAACGAAAAACTTATTGCTTCTGGGATTTTGCTGATCGTTTTCAGGATGAAGACGAGAAACAATTCTGCAGTCTTCTTTGGTTATAAGCTCAACATAAGAAGCCACGAAGTCATTCATGTTGAAAACAGCTTAATGAAAGAAATGACGAAACAACACTGTATAAATACATATATATATATATATATATATATATATGTATATATATATATATGTACATTCTATACATATATGGGATTATTTTATTAAAGTTTTAGGTAACAGCAGCGCTATATCAACTGATTCCGCACTCTTCATAATTCCTTGCACTGACTACAGCAAGAAAAATAAACTAAAAGCATATGCTATTAATTCATTTTACATGTGGCTTGTGGAATGTTTTACACATCGTGCTATTTAATTTCGCAAAAGGAATTTATGCTAAGCGTGCACAAGCCATTTCAGTTGGCACCACTGATTTTAGCAACCACATATTTTGTGCAGCTCTAAAACATTTACGCCTTATACCAAAACGCCTTTTTCAATAACCGATTTAAAAACTGCACATGTCTTTCACAATTCATATATGCAGAAACAGTCGGAAAAGGAAGATTTTCTGTCAGAGAAACTAAATGGTAATAAAAACTAAGCAGCATTCTAGCTAAAGCATCAATGAAAAGGAAATGCCCTTCGGAACGACTAGCGGAAACTGTGAGCGGAAACAGCAAAAACAGATCTCTCGTTCGGCTTGCAATGAAGCAAAAAAAAAGATCGAAAGCAATGCTGATGCTATACACTATGCAAACTCAAAGAAATGAATGTGCGAAGAGAACGCTTAGAAAAGCAGAGAAAGGAGGAGTTGGGAGAGTTAAAAAAAACCGGAAGAGGCCCTCCTAATAAAGAGAGAGAGAGAGAGACAAGCCATTAGTGATCAAAAGGCAATGCGCCATTCACAATGGCACTATATTCATTCGGAAATGCATGTCAATGCAGCAACGCTCGAAGTTTAGTTAAAAAAGAAGAACAGGAAGGGGAAAAACGAAGGCAAATTATGCACCGCCTTGAAGATCTAAATCTTGCGCTCCAAAGTTTACTATTCGTGTTTACCCATCAGCTTTTTTCCGAATATGAGGAGTCGACGACTCGTTTACCCTAAAATTTTTTATTTTGTTATGCTGATACCGTCAGTTACCGTCGCGCATAAGACCGAAAATTCGAATGGCTCTGCAGTCTAAGGTTCGGTACTTAAAGTTATTTGTGTAGCAAATTCTTGATAGTATTACGTTGGAATGACACCAATTTTGTCTGAAGTTCTGACGAATTTGCACACTATTATTCTGTATATCTGAATCCTATACATCCAATAATTCGAATTTGTTCAGATGCTTCATTCTCTGCTGTTTGCCGGTCCCATTTTAGGTCATATGGATAAGCGCTTTCTGAGCGGATTAATGTTGCTTGAGTTCAAAATTACTGTTTACGAGACAAAGCGGATGCGATTATCGGCATCGAACTGCACAAACGCACCGCAAAAAAAAGGCGCCCTGCAACATGGTGAACCAGATGGTGAGCGGAAGTCGTTCATAGGCAACAAAGCTTTTAAAGCCTTCGTAACAACCACCTCAGAATCTTTAGCTGTTGAGCTATCTCAGTTCGAAATCCACACATGCGTACTCATATCGAATTACTGAGTTAAGCCAAAGAACTTCAGCAGTGAGGCCTCGAAATGGCGCAGTGACAACAAGTAACTTACTAAGTTAATCAAGAACAAATTGGTAGCTGTAACGATGAAATGAGCATTCTTTGGAACTATTTAAATGAGCGGTTTCTTGATCAGTTGGTTGACCATGTGCAATCACGAAAACACATCGCATGACGGTAATAACATTTTCATGCGTGGGAAGATAAAGACAATCAACCACATCTTCTCCCCCCCCCCCCCTTCAAAAAAAAAAAACCCGAACCCTTTCCATAATCTTGTTGGCCTCTGGTTTCTGATCGGCGGTGCAATAATGAGGGAATACAATGTAGCATAGCAGATTCTCTTTGCTGTGATTTGCAGCTGACGCAACAAAACAGTTCGAACATTCAGGCCAGCAGAGACAAAGATGAACAAGCCGATTCAACCTCCTCATAACGCCTGGAAATATATTGGAAAAAAACAGCAGATGGAAACTCAGATGTTCTTTCATCCCATTGTTCCACAGAACTCATCGACAAGCGACTGTCAGCTCCGGGCCAATTTACGTAGATAACTAACTTAAGAAAATACTCCTGATAATGCTAATTCCAAAAAGGATAACTTATACAATCTTATGAATTGAACTCACAAAAGAAAGCAACAAATTCATTCATAAAATACGGCTAATATTGTCCATACTGAAAAGCTTTGAAGCGCAGTTACCATCATCTAATAGATGAGTTAAACCATGCGAAAAACAAAGCAAAAACTGACAATGAAAGAATCAAAGAAAATTAGATTATGTTGTCTTATCAACTGATTATAGCTCATAGCGGTTTTATCAATTGAAGGAAACAATGAAAGAAAATTAGATTACATTGTCTTATCAACTGATTACAGCTCATAGCAATTTCATCAATTACAGTTTACAACGGCGCCGATCGGATTTTTCCCATTTAATGTGCATCCAAATTCAATTTTTTCTTGAATTTCCGAAAAATTACAAACAGCAAATTAACAGTTCTTCCGCATTAAAAATTGGAATAAGAGTACTCAAATAAAGGAGGCCGTCATAAAACACCTCATCGAATTGTACTGCTTTCGAAATGAATTTGATACAAATCCATGTGTGGAACAGGTATATAGCCGAAATAATCGCAAGTTGCATAAACCTCTCAGCTTCCTCTCCCTCACCCCCTCCCCCCT
>JPKZ01001447.1:121931-156540 GCA_000803305.1 Toxocara canis | reverse complement strand
CTTCCGCCATAAAATGGAACGAAAACCAAAATCGCGTTAGAATTTTTAATGGGACATTGTCGAAAATGCTGGAAACAAGCTCGGGCGCAGATAACCGGTAAGACATTGATACTGCAATCACAGAAGATTAACACTCAATAAGCTTTAGGTGAAACCTATATTGAGCAAACTTTTAAAGTTAAAGTGATTGCAAGATCGAATCAACTGAACGATCAATAATCACCTTTGGAAGTTTGGATTAGTTGAATCAATTAGTTGAATCAATAAACGATTTTTACTGCGATCCGCTCAGCACCGCTTATGCTATATTTTCTTTTTTCCTTTTTTTTCATTAAATCTAAACATTTTCTAAATCGCTGCACGTGGACTCAAAAGATTTATAACAAAGTGCTAGTGTGAAGGCTAATTTCGGACAAAGTTGAAGTACGAGCGATGAATGATCTATGTGAGACAAATTAAGTTTAGGTTATAGCCCACTGGAAGGTTTGCGCTCTGGACATTTTTAAGCGAATTATATTTCTGAGCTGATGCTGAAAAAAAAAAAAAAAACATTGCAACTATACATACGACTGTAAAATACATAATGAAAACGAAAAGCAAATTGACCAGATCAACTGCACTGTTTCGCCAAAAGTTTGGAAGCAACGGCCCATCAAGTTTCTAGAATCGAGAAAAATTGGAGGGTGACAAGGAAGAATAAAAGCGCAAGTTGAATCAATTAGTTGAATCAATAAACGATTTTTACTGCGATCCGCTCAGCACCGCTTATGCTATATTTTCTTTTTTCCTTTTTTTTCATTAAATCTAAACATTTTCTAAATCGCTGCACGTGGACTCAAAAGATTTATAACAAAGTGCTAGTGTGAAGGCTAATTTCGGACAAAGTTGAAGTACGAGCGATGAATGATCTATGTGAGACAAATTAAGTTTAGGTTATAGCCCACTGGAAGGTTTGCGCTCTGGACATTTTTAAGCGAATTATATTTCTGAGCTGATGCTGAAAAAAAAAAAAAAACATTGCAACTATACATACGACTGTAAAATACATAATGAAAACGAAAAGCAAATTGACCAGATCAACTGCACTGTTTCGCCAAAAGTTTGGAAGCAACGGCCCATCAAGTTTCTAGAATCGAGAAAAATTGGAGGGTGACAAGGAAGAATAAAAGCGCAAAAAAAAAACTACAGCTTCGATAAACCTTTAAAAAACGAAGCATAGTATCGATAAGGCTATAAACGACTCCATTCGCTCCTTTTCCTTTTCCCTGCACCCCTCCCACGCTCCCCGCCCCCTCACCTTTGTACAACAATCATCGCATAGGTCAACTCCAAAAGCGTGTTAGTGAATGCAATAGTGAACGCAGTAAATGCATTATCTTCAAGCGCATAAAAATGGGCAAATGAGGTTTCAAAAATGAATATTTCATCATCGCGTTCAGCGCATTCCGTCTTTCCCTTAACTGTCTTCTATCATCCACTTATTAACGCGCATGCATTGGCAGCGTTTTTTCTGATGGGTTTCACTGAAGATAAATCTGTTTTTCTCACTGAGAATATAGCTGCAAAAGAATTTTCCATTCTCTCAAATGGGAATACAACTGTGGGAGAATGAAATCATTGGCTTATCAAGCAGATGCGTTTAGCTAACAACTGATTGATGATAATACTAACGCCTCTAATATCTTCGCGTAAGAATCGCTTTGGCCATGCAACCGTCATATGTTTCTTTTGATAAGAAGATAATTTGCCACAGCCGAAAAGCTAAGTCTCCTGTACCGAAAGCATTACTAAGAGGCATAAAGTATCCAGCGGCACTACTTCGCGGTGAAGCAATTGGACATCAGCGATATTTATTCATCAATCTAAAACTCTTCCAGCACTCTCCCATTCTGCTAACGTTGCCGTTTATAAGCTGAAGCCCAATTTCAGGCTAAAGTCAGCAACCATTTGAAAATTTTGAAAAAAAAAAAAAGCACTGAGGAAACTGAGAGGAAGGAAAGAAATATGGATAGGAGAAAAAACTGAGAAAAAATAAATGCGGTCGCAAGCCGATGTAGCTGAAAAGTGAGGGCGCAAACCAGGTTCAGAAATTAGATGATCGTAAGCTATTGAACTTCCTACCAAAACCATCAATCATTCTCCCTACACAATTAAAGACTCTCTTCCAAAAGTCTTACTTCTTGAACTTTGAGAACCAGTACTTTCCTTTCACTTTCTCTCCCTCCCACTCCCCCTCCCCCCTTACATTTCAGTTGTTTTACAACCAACAAACGGATTAACCACAGGGAAGACAAACTTTCCATTCAACTGCTGAGAAGATGAACTTTCCATTTATGAATGGATAAACCATTCTCATTTATAGAGAGTACTGCGTCAATCTCCAAAACGTAAACTTTTTTCGTACTCGATCATATACCTGGAAGTGTTGAGCGAATGAGGATGGAGATGGCTGGGAGGCTGAGGGAATACATCTATGTTCTTTTCGAATTTCGCTCCGAACTAAGGATTCCGGATGAACACGTCAGTATTTTAAAAATAAAAGTGCGCAAAACTGAACCCCTCTTTCATCGGTCTCATCCATTTTCATCGATTCAATGAACGATCTATTTGCCAGATTTATAATGCCACTTGCCTCAAATATGCATTTCCCAAGTTGCTAATTTTTATATTTTCTAAAGCCTAAATTATTACAAGCCAATTATATCTGGTGGTTGACTAAATGTTACTAACTTCAGTAGACTACATCAGAGCCATCTAGACAATAAACGAAGTAAGTTGACAACTAAATTATACAAATTATCAAGCTCTATGCTTCCATAAATGTTTCGCTTCTTGTTGGGGAAGCAATAAGTGAGCGTTACAATGAAAATTTTGCGCCCTATCGAGGAAATTTGCCTCTTCACGTGCTCCTTGAATGCATGAGTATGCCAAGCTCTATGCCAAGCGAAAAGTTTCCAAAAGGGTACAGTCTTGTCTTCGCGTAAACGATCTCATCCCAATATCCACGACCTCGTCTAATACGCTCAACTCAACGCCACCCTCCCTTCTCCCTCTAAGTTAATTAGTCTTTTTATTTCAATAAAAATCGCCCGCCGACTTAACGCGTATAATGGATCCTAAGACAATTGCTTGTAAAATATAATCAATTTCACTTTAACAGCCTCGAAAGAAAAGTGCACAGAATCAATTGCTTTTCCTCTTCTTGCCAACATCAAAGCGGTTCAAAGCAAGCGGCACGATCATCTCGCAAAGTTTACAAAGTGGGACGCGAATAAATTTCACTGCAGTGCTCAACTAATCACTATATTTCTCGTATAGAACAACGATCCGACCATATATCGTATCTCCAACCCTCATCCCCCTTTATCGTATCTCCAACCCTCATCCCCCTTTATCGTATCTCAAACCCTCATCCCCCTTTATCGTATCTCCAACCCTCATCCCCCTTTATCGTATCTCAAACCCTCATCCCCCTTTATAGTATCTCCGTTCCATTCAACGTAACAAACATTGTTGCACAATCTTGCCAACAGTCAACAATCTTCATATATAGTCATGATCAGCGGGTAACAATTTCGGCTACTTTTTAATCCTTCTTCTGAGGATCAAAAAAAGAAAAAGAAGAGAAGACGAATAGATGAATGGAGAGAGAAGAAAGACTCCGCTGGAAAAATCGGAGCCAAAAATTAAGAACTGCCCTCCGCTGAGTTCATCTGGCGACTAAGTATCCGCGCAGTACACTATCAACACATAAAAGCATTAGGAACAAACCAAGTATGCGATAAACTTTGTATTTTCTCCCCCGTCTTTTCTGCTTATCAAAAATCGAAGCGTATTACCATCTTTAGGCCATTAGAACGTACACATTCGCTTTGCTTAGATTTAATCCTCTCATTTTCTAGTCGTTCTTTCACATTATTTGCCTACTTGTGGTCAATGATACTCTTAAAAGACAAGTTTTACAACGCTGGTAATAAACGATACTAGCACCGAAGGTACACAAAAGGAATTGAAAGCAAATAATAACGCCGGAAGTGATAAATGACGCGGTGGAAAACTGCTGAAAAAGAACTATATCGACGTTTGAAAAGGAGGAATACTTCGACAGGTGAACAACCATTACGTGAATGAGTATCGCTTATCAATAAGGGCATATAATGAAGCAGGTTCAATTCCATTCGATAAAGCGTTTAAACTTTATGCCATTTATTAATTTCTCTTCTGAGACTTTTTAAAAAAATAAATAAATATTTCTCAATTTATTGTACTTTCAAATCGCCCGAACCGCTCCTTCAAAACACCATGCTCTAGTGCTGTTTATCGCTTAGGCATTAAGGCGCAGTTAACTTATGCATGCGTAAACTTTTATGACTCCTAGAGCACTAATGATATTTGGCAACCTGTTTCCACATTATTACAGCAGAACCTCTTGTCACGACCATAATTCGTTCCATAACTTTGGTCGCAACCCGATTTGGTCGCGATCAGAACGTATTTTCCCCACTGGAATGCATAAATACGATTAATCCGTACCAGATTCTACGAACTGTATAAAGATTTTCAAGGACAAAAACAGTTAATTATGCCATTTAATTCACAAAGTGATAGTAAATCAAATTTAAAATCCTTGAATAACACTATGAAAACCTTGAACGACAGAGAAAACTAACATTGCCGCGTCAAGGTTTAGAATCGTTCAACGAGATGACTGAAGCACTTCATTAACGAACTTTTCCAATGGAACAGTTACAAATTTACTTCAGTGATACATATGCACAGCACATAAAAGCAGAAATGCGATTTTGTTTATATTTTAATCAATAAATCATTGTTTTGTTTACTACATCAATCGATCGATTCTGAGACAGCGGGAGAATTCGTATCTTTCTATTGGAAGTAACTTAACAGAGAAGGACTTTTAAAGATTTTTTAGCAAAAAGTAGTTAATTACAGGAAAGAATTTGGCGCTTACAAAAAAAAAATGGCGCGGAATCGTCCGTGTGCGTGTTTGATCGCCATCCAAGTATTTGTTCGTGACCAGATCCAAAAACTTTTTGGATTTTTTGATCGGAATCCATTTGGCCGTGATTAGAAGCGTTCGTGACCTGAGGTCCTACTGTACAACATTGTATTTTCCATCCCAAAACAGCTGTCAACGAATCATAAGTTCAAATCACAGTCTGACGAAAATAACTTACAACACAATATACTATTTCTGAGTAGAAAGTATATACACTTTCTGATAAAGCGATACAGCCATAAATGCCGCACTGACTATGAACTACTAGATGCCTCATGGAATAAAAGAAAACCACGGAAAGAGAACATATTTGAATATGAATACTCATAAACCAAAGAGTTCAACTAACTGACCATTTAATCCTCCTAAGGAGAAAGGGAAAGGCTGCCATCTAATGAAGCGTGTTCTCAAACAAAGCAGTGAAATATAGAAGAAAAATAAACTCAAACAAAAAAAAGAAAACAAACGACGAAAAAAAAAAAAAGCATTTCCTGGATATATTTCTCTGATCATTTAATAGTGTTTTTGTTCACACATGCGGATATCTTCGCCGAGCAACGCTCCACCTACACTACTGGCTTTCTGTGTTCTCGTTTATTATTTTAACCGAGTAATTCAACTACCATTGACCATAAGATCAAAATCGATTATACAAGTTTGCAACTGCCGGAGCTCTATATATGGTTCATGTCAAACGCATAAGGTAAGTGCACGTTACACATTTAGTTTACATGTGTAATTATAAGCAATAAGCATGCCCTTCTAAATGCAGCTACAACATCCCCCCCCCACGTAAAATTCTTTCAAAAATTTAATATGACCTCATCACCCTGTCCAACATGATCTAGTTTTCCATACAACCTTCGCCCTTTTAAGGCTTTCAGGAAAGAAATGCATGATTTGAAAAAAATTAAATACAGCTATTCGAATAATATAATAAATATTATGTGCAATACTTTTCTGCAAAAAATCTGTGGAACAGATCTGAACATTCCTCAATTTTTCTTCACCCCTCTTTCACTTCTAATGAATTCTGACACAGACCTTCCTCTATTTCTCAATTACTCTATGTCAATCGCAAGCATTAATTTTCGGCTTATAGTTTTGCTGATCCCGTGTTATTATCAGAAAACAGGATGCCGAGTGTTGCGTTCTGTTCTCAGCTCCGACACTAGACATAGTTGTCCCTTAGAAAGTGATTAGCGGTGGTGGTAAAAACCCTCCACGAATGGATAACGAGTATGCGAAAAAAAAAAGAGGGCATTCAAGCGAAGAACAATAAGCTATTTGGAGAGAAGAGAACAATAAGCATAACATCAAAGTGCCGAAGATTTTCAACAGTCGTTGCCAAAGTTACGTGAACAGCATCGGACACAAACAGTGTATTACTTCATTCTGCAACACTCAAGGTTTGCTTTAAAACATTTCTTTAAACTAGTACAATATACATACTAACACTGAACAAACGGAAATGGCAATGCCCAACGTCACATATTTTCAAAGACTTAGTGTTTAGGTAGGTGTGTGACGATAACTAAATCGATCATTGCGGGCAAACCATCTCTCCATGCAATAGCAATTAAAAATGTTTGCATTGGGATCACGCAAATGCCATCACTCAAAAGAAACGAAGGAAAAAACACAATTCCATTCATTCATTTCGATGATCGAATGTTTACGCATCTTTACTCAGTCCATAAAATAGTTCCTCTTAAGAAAAGTTTTATAAAAATAGAGCACCATTGTGATGGCATTCGAAAAGTTTGCATTTATAATTTATCAATGTTATCATCTGAAGAGAAATATTAAAGCACAGAAGAACCATCACTCAAGTAGTACGGTTCAATTTCGACAAATAAATCCTATCGAGTTAATTCAGATGAGCTGTGAACTGCTGCGATATACTCTCGTGAAGCATCGATGAGACGCAAATTACAACAAACGAAAAATTAACGCACTTTTCGAATACAGCAAAATGTGAATTTAGAAAGAGCCGAACATGATCAAATTCAACACATAGCGGAAGCCGTTTTTGTTCACGCCTCGGACACATCAATCAAAGAAAAAAACATATTTACACACACGCAAAGCGAAATTCGTCTATCCATCTAACAGATGCTCTACTTTTTGATCCGATATATAAAGGGCATTAAAACTGAGGAGAAAACTCTGATCATATAGCATCATTTCTGCACGACATCATTAAACACTGGGCACTTACAAACAATTAAATTCACACGATATGCGTGCATTGAAGTAACTACAGTGGGATTCTATTACTGCATACTCATATATTCGCTTACTTATTCGAGTTGATAAATTTTGATAAGGCTGTTAAGAAAGGTTGGTGAGCGCGATCAAGAAAAAAAACAGCAATACGGAAAAAAAGAAGGGAAGAAGGAAGCCGGCCGCGAGGAAGGGGATGCAAAAATCCTTTTACCTTTGGATGCCCATCTTAGAAAACCACTCGTTCGACTCTTCGACGATTACTACTGCACATGCACACGACAAAATTTTGCTGTGTAGCGTTGCAAAGTGCGCTCAGCAAAGATAAACAGGTGTATGCGATATGTACTTTCATACTATTATGCGCTTTTGCTAATGTTCTCAACAAATTAAATAGTCTGATAAACTGAAACTAATAATGAAGCCTTTCTAGCAACTCCTTCACATTTCCACTGATCCGCAAGATCGTACAAAGCAACAGATTAAAACTCGATTTATGGTGCTCTGAAAAATTTGCCTCTGTAAATTCGCGTTTACGAGTTATTTACCTATCTATGTATATCTATTGGCCATTCCAACTCTGGAATTATTTGCCTAGATGGATCCACGTCCTAGGGACTAGCAATGAAAAGAATCGAGACAGCTTTCGCACGACTTTTGCAAGACTTGAACAAATATTTTTCAGTCGATTTCAGTTCTTTTTTTTGCCGATCTCTTCTCGAATCTTTGCTTAAATATTCTAAAGTCAACAGATTGGTCTTCCTCCTGAAATTTGAGCGGTTGTTTCCTATGCATGCATAAGTTAATTCCATGAGTTTCGAGTAAAATTGCCCCTATAATATCATGAAGGTATATCGAAACAGTGAATGTTCGATAAACGCGGGTATAAAAATCTTATCTTCGTTGAGGTAGACATGAGAGTTTTGTTTCGGACAAATGATTAATGTTTTGATGCTCAATGTTTACTTCTTTCTGGGCGTTAAGACTAATTAATAACCATCTGCTCGGCAAGAAAACGATCATAACAAGTTCGAGTCTCGTTTACGAACGAAAATCGCTTTCATTGCGCAAAATGTCGATTCGTTTTTACGTGCCTTAGTCGCTTAAAGAGAGCTTCAATTCGTAATGGCGATTGCTGATTCACCGCGTCGAAAAAATGCCAACTTGAAGCTAATATTTTTCGTCGTCATAAGCGCAAAAGCATAACTAGAAGCTGGTGTACTTTGAATGATAACGCACTGATAACGAAATGATTTCGCACTTGGCACTCGACAGATGCTTTAAAAAAAGGCAAAAAACAACTATACAAATGTCATCTAAAAGTAATTTGATTCTCGAATGTACCCATTGAATATTTAAAGCATTGATATCAAAAGAGGCCTTTTATGAACAATATGACGACTAGATCCAAACTCGGAAAGCTCGGCATATAAATAACTAACTCAGGTGAACGCCAGAGCTTTGGAACAAGTATAACAAGCAAAAATGAAAACAATCGGAGAAGTGTTTTACGTGGGCTCCTTTCAGCAATCAACAAGTCGTTAAGGGAACAGTTTTTCGAATTTTTGGTTAACGTTCCCCCTTTCCTTTCCCCTCCCCTTCCTCAGTAGAGGTACTACATTTCCTCTTCCAGGCTAAACATAAAAGTTTAAGTGAAAGGACTCCAAATTCAAAATTATTTTATTTGTTGCCATTAATCAATCTTTGCTTTAGTGCACATAAACTACATTACCACACCGTATAATTCTAGAAACCGATAATGAAGGCATATTTGCGCAAAGCAAAAACATTCAGAAAATTAATCATGACAAGTGACAATTAAAATCTTCCATACAAAAACCTTCCATATAGTAATTTTGTATCCTTTGCGATTTCCGTCATGATGCGTAACTCCCACGAGAATGCCATTAACTAGATATATGCAAATGGATGCAAAGGTATTTGTAATTTCATTGATTCCCTTACGGATACAGCTGACAACCATGCTCACGTACGACTGCTGACCGGTTTCTGAACGCCTAGTGGCCAGCCTGCTAGTGATACTTTGCGGATGCATCCGGGAATCGAGGCCAGGTCTTACCGCGTGTAAAGCGAAGGCTCTGCCACAGAGCTATTGCCCGCCCCCAATAATGTATACAGAGCACAAATTCAGTTGCGGCACACGGGAAATACTCGCCGTATTCAAAGATATGCAAAACTGTGATCCAGAAATTGACTAGGCTAAAAATTTATTTCGTTGTTCAGTTGTAATAGCATTCAGCCTATCACTTAAAAAAACAAAAGCTTTTTAACTTAGAAACATTCAACTTTACATGGCATCTAATTATGCAAGGGAAGTTTTTAAGGAACCGGCGCGACACAGTTCCTTATTTGACATTAATCTCGGACTTTTCCCAAGGCGGCACTTTATACTCGGCATCATCATCAAGGTCACCACTTCTAAGCAGCAGCAATCTTCCCACACCCCGTGATGTGCACTTGAAAGGCCGAATAGCGGTAAAGGTTGTGAACCAAAAAGAACGCATACATTCTACCGCTCGGCCGTATTTGTAACATGACCAATAGAGAAACGCGAACCTCTATTCTCAGCAGCATTCGCCTTTTTACGGTTTGCTCTTTTGCCTCTTCAAACAAACCGAGTGCCCCTCTGAGAAAAAGGAAAAAAGCACTTATAATCGTTGAGAGTATCCTTCTCTCCCAGTGATGCACTTTCGTGCTCGACCCCTAGATCAACCATTAACTTAATATATATCGCTGCCGTCAACGCGATGGTGAGGGAGATAATAATCGCATAAGCTGTAAACAACGAAAACGTTGCAACTAATCCTCAGAACCTTCAACATCGACTTCCCAAACAATCGAAAAATAATTTTCAGCACCCCTTTGCACCCATTCAAATTTTCCTTCGGGACGCCCTCTCCTTAAAAAATTTCCCTGTATCTATAGCTGCTATAGAGCATATAAAGGATGCATTCGTGTTCACCCCCCTCTTCTCTCACAAAGTGGGAAAAAAGGTAAATTACTTTCGGACAGTACTTTTCAAATGCTTGCTTGTTTCTTTTCAGATTGATCCTTATTAATAAAACTGGCGAATCACGTGTAGAAAATAGGTCGGAGATGAAAAGGGTGATCACGTATTCCGCGAGCTGACTGCAACCTTCATAAGGTCGAGGAGACATGAATTTTAGCAGAGCATAAGTAGCGTATCATCACCATCAGAAGGCCCTCTTCGCTAGATACCTCCTTTAGTAAAGAACCTCCCTTCAATCAGTTATTTCGATAATTGTGCTTCTGGGCGGAAGAAAACGTCAAATTCCCTTTAGAACGCGAGCGTTATTAGCGCATGGCCTCTATGAGAGATTACTAGACATTTCTGACAAAAGAGTATGTAACTGGCAATGTTTAAAACCAATTCAAATCATGGACTCTAGAAACGATGAGCCCTTCAGAGGAGATGTAAGACCATACAGTAACATATACGAATTTAATTTCCTAGAACTTCGCCATTCCTTCAAACCAAAAAGCACGTCACTCGTGGCGACTCCGTTTCCTTCCTCAAGATAGCGGAGAGAGCAATACGCCTCCGTCTTTCTGGACCTCGATATCCCTCTGATTTGCCACCAGTGAACATAGCAAGATTTTGTGACGCCCGTCAGCCGATTTCGCACAGCTACATAACACTTCGCTAAAACGCATTCCCTCGAGCGCTCATTCGTAAAATGGAAGCACTGTTGTATTCAGCGTGTAAACATCGGCAACTACACCTCGTACTCTTGAGTTCGAACAATGTTCAAGGCACAGCGCCCTTAACCTTCTCCAGTTAATGGGACAGTTGCTTGACAGAGCCGCAACATGGATTCGGCATTCCCTGCAGTGATACAAACGTATACATGCATTTAAGCTATAATGAACCATGTAAATAAATCAAATTGAGTAAAGGACGATATCAGTCATCACTTGCCTCTAGAAACCATAGAAATAAATTATATATGTGTATACATATATGTATGTACATACATACATATATAGCGTGTACGTACATGTAGATATATATAAGTATATATATATATACATATATATAGAAAAAAAAAACGAGTACTCGCAACATGTAATAAGAGGCGGCAACTCACTGCAATGCTACCCTTCAAAAGAAAAGCAAAAGATCGCAGACAAAAGATTCGTTTCAAAGCCTTCTGAAACGCTAATGATCTCTCGAGGGACCCCTTCAAAGTGCTGGATATATCCTTTCGAAATATCCAGCAACTTTAGAAAAAAAAAACTAACAACGACAAATAAGAAATACTACTCCGTCAAGAAAGAGAAAACTAACAAATTTCAGCAAGAAAGACTTGCCGACATCGATATAGGAAAATTTCTTTTTATTGCAATGATGAATGGGTACATAATGAGCAAAAACTTGACAAGGAGTGGAAAAGGAAGGATGGAAAGAGTGTGACTACAGCAAAAATGTTCGGGCAAAAATATCATAGTGGTCACTCCCCACTGCCGTTCCCGTCAAACACTTGAGCTTATTACTTCCAATTAAGTAAAAGTTGCTGGCAGTTACCATTTAATCGCATTATAAGCGTATGAGGTTCAACAAAAGATAACTTTTTGCATGGACGGTTCGACTATGTAAAGCTTCGTCCCAGCAATGTTTTAGCTCGCACTGTTAACCGATCAAGCGCAGATATGTATGACCTTGTGGCCCAAGTCTAACGGGTAAGATACTGCTTTAGTGAGATGACAGCTCTACACTGCGCAGGCTTGCGTTTTTTTTTACGTGGAACATTTCTTTCTCGTGTCAGATAGACAGACAGACAATGCCAGCGTCGGTATTGCCCAACATGTAATAAGAGGCGGCAACTCACTGCAATGCTACCCTTCAAAAGAAAAGCAAAAGATCGCAGACAAAAGATTCGTTTCAAAGCCTTCTGAAACGCTAATGATCTCTCGAGGGACCCCTTCAAAGTGCTGGATATATCCTTTCGAAATATCCAGCAACTTTAGAAAAAAAAAACTAACAACGACAAATAAGAAATACTACTCCGTCAAGAAAGAGAAAACTAACAAATTTCAGCAAGAAAGACTTGCCGACATCGATATAGGAAAATTTCTTTTTATTGCAATGATGAATGGGTACATAATGAGCAAAAACTTGACAAGGAGTGGAAAAGGAAGGATGGAAAGAGTGTGACTACAGCAAGAATGTTCGGGCAAAAATATCATAGTGGTCACTCCCCACTGCCGTTCCCGTCAAACACTTGAGCTTATTACTTCCAATTAAGTAAAAGTTGCTGGCAGTTACCATTTAATCGCATTATAAGCGTATGAGGTTCAACAAAAGATAACTTTTTGCATGGACGGTTCGACTATGTAAAGCTTCGTCCCAGCAATGTTTTAGCTCGCACTGTTAACCGATCAAGCGCAGATATGTATGACCTTGTGGCCCAAGTCTAACGGGTAAGATACTGCTTTAGTGAGATGACAACTCTACACTGCGCAGGCTTGCGTTTTTTTTACATGGAACATTTCTTTCTCGTGTCAGATAGACAGACAGACAATGCCAGCGTCGGTATTGCCCTTGCTGAAAAATTCCATACCTACCACACACTTCGCAACAAGGGTGTTTCACACGCACAACCAATTCTTTTTCTCAGCATTACTTCTGTCGCAGTATACCTAGCAAAAAAGCAAACAAAATGCTAGCTGTCTGCAAAATTCCACCCATTTAAACTAACGATGAATGTAAACCGCTGGCATAAAGCTTCCTCAAATAACCTCACTCGACTTAGAGCTATGAATCTATCCATATAAATGAATCGAATCACACTGGGAACAACCTGTGCCTTCACCAAACTATATTTTATGCCAGCTGACTTGTCTAATTTCGATTTTATTTATCTATTCTACGGTTAGGAAAGGTATCAACGCACTCACGTTTCGCTTTCGCACCACACAGAAACGAGGAGAGAGGGAAGGGAGGGCGAGGAAGTGCGAAACACGGGGTCCGAATAATGAAAAATTATTGCATTCATTCTATTGACGATCCAGTGACCGCTTAAACAACATAAACATTAAAATTCTCTTCAGCACTCAGCCAAAACATAAGAAAATTGCTTTGAAGTCTTTTTTCGGTGGCCGCTTACTTACAAATAAATAATTAAATGCCAAGAAATAAATACGATTATAAAAACTGCCGATTCACACATTGCATTATGCGCACATTTGTGATCGATAAATAAGATGAACATCTCAATGTAGCGTTCGAGAAAAATATGAAAAGAAGTAATTCGGATATTCCGTGGTTGCATGGTGGTGAAAAACTCGATAAGTGAGCACGTACCCGTCTTACTAAGGCCTTTAAGAAAGGAACATGAGGTAACATCAAAGTAATGAAACGCAACGCTGACCTTACAGCTAAAACAATACCGCTGCATATCTTAATAAACACTGCAAAAATGTGAACAGCAAAAGAATGATTCGAAAAGCACTTTCATTCCCGGACCATGTCTTCGCTGAGCACAACGACAAGAGTTCATACATATAAAGTACCTTTTCTCCTAAAATCATAGCTTCCCTACCGGAACGCTTATTACAATACACACAGGTGACCAATGCCGTCCGATATTCCCAAAACGGACATAAAGAAAACTATCCACATCGTATTCCCTCGTTTATACGCCTCTTTCTCCATAAGCTGTCTCCTCAGACAGTTTTTCATAAGACAGCGAAAGCTGGAAATGCGACGACTTATGGAAAGATGGGTAGGATAAGCAGAAGTATTTCCACTAAAATAAGGGAGGCAAACGCAACGCAAAAAATCGCTCTCTGCAATGGCTAAGGAAATGGCGTGGAGTATGCGCTTTAAGTGAGCAGTACTGTTTTGTAAAATGTACTACACGCTGACAACACAAAGAAACCGAACTGACTCTATCCATCACAATACCACTTGGCATCACTCCAAACACATCAAAAACGAGCGCTTCGCAAACCGTCCCGAAAGGCATCTTTAGCAGAAATCAACAACAATATCATCATTTGTTTAGAAGCACATAGCACAATTGAAAAGACTACGGATAGAACGAGGATATTTTTTGAGCGACAGTTTTTTTTCCATAGGCCTTTTGCGATTGGTGCTGATTCAACCGCTACTCAATATGTACAAATATACACCCAAAACTGGGTAAATTTTTATACGGCAAACATGCGGTATTACTTTTCCGGGCATCATTATCGCCTTAGTTATTCGAATGGCTTGCATTTCTCTACTTTCTTTTCCCTATACTGAACCATGTATTTTCGAACTTATACACAGATTTCACAAAAGCTCTCAGAATTCCTCACGGTTCATCCTATTCTCGCTAAGAAAGAAAAAAAACAGTAAAGTGAGACGGGAAATGTACATAACATTTAGCCCTACGAAAAGACCATATGGTCGATAGTTTTTAAACACCAAAACTCTTACAGCAGCAGTCCGATCCAAAATAACGACTGCTCTGATTTCTATTTAAATTAGTGCATATTTCCTGCGTTTCTCTGACTCATAGTTTTCATGCCTTTTTTTTGTCTACTCGAGATGCAAATCATTCTTCAGCAATCCCTACGCAATAATAAACGCAATGAAATAAATCCAGACCAACAGAGAAAGTATTTGCACAATATCAGTATCCAACTTCGCATTAACACTGTGACCGTAGTTGTATGTATTCATGCTCCTGATATGGCTCGTCACAACGAGAAAGGAACCAAGTGATATTCCATTCTCATACGCATCAATGTCATCGCGAACTCAAAGATCCCCCAAATTAACGACAGTTCGTGGAACTTGCTTTGTTTCCATAATGCAGTATGCCGCGTTAAATATGTGGTCAACTAAGAGATTCCGAGCTCCCTCAGATTCGAGCTCAAAAAGTTCTTCGCGCGACTTGTCGTCGAAGAAAGCAAGACTTGTAAAGCAAGCATGCAACAAAAGATGAAAAGCAAACCCGAATCGACGGTTCCACTTGGAGAGAGTACGGCTGATTCTGGTACATCTGGATGTCACTAATAATGGCGGCGATACGACGACATTTCACGAAAGATACGAGCACTTTTCGATTCAGGATATTCGTGTTCGTTGCACCCTCACCGTTAACCTATAAATAATCCATAGCATTAAATGGGGAACATGGTACTTTCACTTCGGAAGTTTCTGCGCTGCGAAACTGCAGAATAAAACCTCGTCATATTCCGGAGTATACAACTCGCTTCTTTGAATAAAAAACATCTTCCCTAGTCGGACCACTAAATTGTCGCTTCCTTCGACTGGGCTAGTAGGACGCAGTTTGAAGAGAGAAGAAGCAAGGTCCAATCACCGCGATCCAAATCCGCGTCAACTTTGTGAGAATAAAAATCGTGGTTTCTCAACCTTTATTTCGAATTTTCGAAGAAGGAAATGTGAGCTAATTTCATTCGAAGTGCCATGGTAAATCATCCAACTGCACATTGGCTAAGTATATGTCCAGATAAACAGCACTACTTGTACTACTTGCTTCCACTACACCAGATTCCACTACTTACTTCCAGCATCTTACCCCTACTACATTCATTAGCAAGTAAAAACAGAAATTTGCGTGCTATTTCGATTACAACCACGGCGGTTAATCTGCCCGTTTAAAAGGAAAGGAAGGGAACTTATTTTAGAAATAAACTACGGCAAGAAGGCTATATGGTTTCAGCCTCAGCTGACTGACTTTCTTGAAAAAGTTTTTTCTGTGGAATTCGGCAATATTACTGGGAGAAATGCGAAAGGAGCGAGGATACAGATAAGCTAGCTAATTCGCAGAAAATACCATCCTTGCCACTATGCTCAGCACATGGAATCTATCCAAAAAAGGTTGACCCAGGATAATATGGTTTATTCGACGAGACAATTTACAAAAGCAAAGATTCGAGCCTTGCTTGCATTACTGGAAACTGAGGTGGAGGAGGACTCATATCTGACCGAAAGATGCCTTCAACACTTGTGGTTTGCCATCAGTTCAAGCATTTGTCCGTCGTACGCCATTATGAAACCAAAATTGAAAAGCACTAAGCAGTGCTAACCTGCTGCAAATTCTATTGCCGTTTTTTGACGGCAAGCAAAAAAGAAAGGAAGCGAGGAATGAAAGATAGCATGCAAAATTCCAATATGTTAGCCAAAAGCACAATGCTAGCGATGGCCGTCGGGGTAGCCGCTAGAAAAAAAATGTCCAATACTAGCCATAAAAGAATGCATAATGTTAGTCATGAAAGTGTGATGTGTACCTGCTCATGTGACAAATCCTCGTCGCTGTTTTGCACGAACGTACTATTGCCTTCCTCGTAGAAGAAGATTTTCGATAAATAGTGCCCTAAACTAGGTACTTCACTGTTAACTTATGTGCATCGACTTAACCGCCGTTTTGATAGTAACACCTAAGATACTGCTGAAGAGAGATACGTGCTCACCATAAGATAGCCTAGGCTGTAATCAACGCCGAATTGACAAGCAGCCACCGTTTTGCTTTGCGTAATTGAATGAAAAGGCGAATGTGGGTTAAATGAAAAGAAATGTCTTCAATGAACAATCAAAGCTCGTATGATCAATATGAAAGCGTGCTGCTTGTTGAATTGATGTTTTTTTTAAGATCTGCAAGCCCCATATGATCAAAACCAATATATACCACCTCATATATAATTAGCAAAAAAGCATTGAGCAAAATCTTAGCAAGCTTAAATCTAATTTTGTTTTGGCTTTGAAATCTCGAAAATTGAAATCTCGATCTTCTGTGATCCCTCCAATTCCGTGCTATAGTGTTTTTGGCTTTGCTTTGCAAAAATCTTCTTTATTTTTGCATGACTTTACCTGAAAGAGTACAGTTTTTCGTGTACTGTTGTAAGCTAACTGCTTTACTTTTTTCGTTCCCTATGGAGGACCACCTTCCCAACAGATGAAACAACAAAAAAAATCCAAACACTCATAATTTTTCGAAGAAAAAAAAAACGGGACATTGCAGATTAAAAGAATATCTCACCAAAAAAGGGAACACAAGGTGGGTTAATACTTTGCAGTCGCTGTATCATCTCCTTCCAATGTGGATTGCACAACTTTTTGAATTTCTCATAGCACATCTGCTTCTCACGATCGATTCTCTGCAAAACATAATCACTCATCCAACGACCTGAACCATGACACAGTCAAAAACGGAATACTACTAAAACCAATTTTGGGAAAAAAAATTTTGGTTTTAGTATTTTCGGAAATTTTGGGAAACAAAATATGGCTGGTTGCAAGGAACACATAATATGATGCAACACTCATCAGACAATTCAACTGTCAGCATTTTCTTCTCAATAAAAACTCAATTCGATTCTTTCTGAACAATGTCTGCAGAGCAATCAATTGTCCACTGACCACCATTCAGCACGGCTGAATCAATCTGTTGGCATATTCGCTCGCTGGTGGAAACAGCTTGGATTTCTCTGACCAAATGACATTGCCTGGATCAACGTTGCGATTTCCGATCGGTCGATTTTCAAAAAACAGCGTGGTCACTTATGTCGTCCAAGTGTTAGACTTGTGCATGTGCAGTTAACATAGCTAGATCAGCACTCCACTTCCTTGCTACCGTGACAACATCCTGCTCGACAAAAAAAATTGATAGAAACAATTTTTCCCGAGAAAGAAAACAGGAACACTGCACCTTGCTCCACGATGCGATGATTCTCTTTCCACTACACTTCCACCCCGCCCTTCCCCCCAACTTCTTAATTTACGGCCATAACAATGAGTAGAGACTTAGAAACGCTTGGTCGCGATACAATAACAAGTATGGACCTCCCAGCATGCCTTAAGTCGATAGACGGAGCTGCTGTTTAGAGCTGAGTATAGTGCGACCAGTCCTGTGAAGTTATTAAGCTCTTCGAAGACGGCCATCACCTCAAGAACTCGTGAGAACATACCCACTCGCTCCTCCAACGACGGCGTCTCCACTATGGAACGCGCTACCCAATAAGTCAGCTTAACATAACGCTTATTAACTTCATGCATTTCCTTGAGACTTCGAAACTTTAAAAAAAAATCAAATTCATTTTATGTGTCTAGGTGAAAAGAACGACGGAAAATTGGATGAAAGTAGTGCTATCATTTTTCCCCAAAAGCACAACCCTCTACCTCCCGCATAGTCCGCAATTCAACTACTCTTCCGACCAAAGATGAGCTTGCCACCCCCATTATCCCCTGTTGAGGTTCAGTCGCAAGTTGCAATCGAAAGCACAGGTCGCAACCGGTTTACAGAAAAAAATTGAAGAAAAAGTTCCACTACGGGAAAAAAACAAAGTTCTGCGGAAAATGCTGGAGCGAATCGACCCGATCGTTACCTGATCTTGGAACCAAATCCATTAAAGAGAGAGAGATAGGCTGAAGCGGGAAGGTATAGGCAGTAAACAGCTTACTATGCTGATAATACAGCCCAAGATGTAAAAATTGTGAAAGAGGGGAGATACAATTTCTTGGAGCAGTTTAAACAGTTTTCTTCACGCCAACAACCCCAAAAACCATGAGCAGAGTGAATCATAACAATCGAAACGTATACCATGGTGCTATGGTCGATAAGTTTAAGCAATTGTGGACTGCGTTGATCTTTGTCACGTTTGGTCCATGCAGATCCAACCAGCTCGATAGGTTTGATGGCGCGATACAAGTCGAATTGCAGCAGTGTCACTTGCCGCCCTATCTCGAGCGGGTGCAGTGTTAGTAAATCGTACGAATCTATATCGCCTTTCTTCGCCGTGTGCCATACGATCTCAAAACGTACACGATATGGGTTGCATATACTCTTCTGAACAACACAGACGACGGGATATTTCATCCAATTAGAAGGGATAAGGCTACCGCGCGCTAAATCATCATTCGGCTCCACCTCTGAGTTTGGTTTCTAGATTCTATACAACGTTACTAGAAAAATTTTCATTCGATGAAACCCTTGTTGAATAGTACTCGTTCACGATTGTAAGCAAAAAAAAACACTTTCAGCGACGGAAACTGCCTCAGTGCTCGCAATTCGCACTTTTTAACGTCCTGCAATATCAGGAAAGATCGCCCTGCTACTTAAATAAGGAACACAGCGTGGAAAGAAAATAAGACCGGTGGCTTGGCAGGTGCGAATGAATTGGGAGAGTTAAGAGGAGGTGGGATGCCATCTTCGAGTTCGACGGTTGGTGTCTGTGCTGCTGTCGAATCGGATCTTCTTTTTCGTTCGATACACATCTACAACACTTTTACGTCAAATCCGTGATCTTACGCTAGTAATTATCTCTTTTTAAACAAACTTAAAATTTACTCGACTACCATCAGAAAACAAAGTAATGTCGAAGATACTGCATCCCAATGGGTTCATAAGAATGCATATGAGTTACCGCAAATCGTACACCTAGCACTTCTAAAAGCTCGCTGTCATAAAAAAGAAAGCCAGCTCCGTGAACTGATGTCCCTATCGTTAACCAAAATTAGCTTTTTTCTGCAGCGGACACGTACAATACAAAAAATGCGTGGTGATTAGGTATGAAGAGATAAGTCATTCCTTTGCTATCGCTTCTCATAATTTCCAGCCCTAGGACTATCCGACTTCACATCCAATAAGATAAGAGATAACGTCTGTTACCGCAGCGCTACTCACCTGAATGCTCTTGCACCACTTCTTATGTTGGTTTGTAACGTTTGCTTGCCGGTCGGTCTCTTCGAGGAATGCACAAAGATTTTCAAGCAATTTGTCATCACCCTCGAAGTCGTACCAGTGACCGTTCACCCACTGCCGTATAACACTTAGCACTCTGCAGTGAAATATTAGAGAAACATGAACAACAATAGTTTTAAATGTTACGATTCTTTTAACAGAGATTATCAAAGATTACAATCGCTTTTTGTTTAAACGAACAATGGCATGGAACTGAACAGCAATGGACGGCACGGTGATGCTGAGCAAGATACAACTAATATTTGAGTGGTAAACAGTAACACGGCTTTAGCAAGCTTTTGTTTTAAATTGATTGGACATTACGCGGTTCCCGAGCTTCAAAAAAAACGAAGTGATCGCGTCTTCGTAACCTGCATGCTTCCACCAGCCTACGCCTTTCGAATCACAGTTGAGCTTGCGCCAGCCCCTTAAGGACAGTATTCGGAGAAAACAGGCTCCTCTCCCCCCCCCCCCCCCCCCCCCCCCCCCCCCCCCCTCATCCCCCCCACCCCACCACCATCCGGTTGAAGCAGTAGTAGTCGCTATTAAGATTGAAATAAAGTTGAGGCCGCTACAATCCACCTAAGAAGAAGAAAAGAGATGCGTAAAAGGAAACAAAAAGCAGGAAGCGAAACTCTAAGAATACTGGGAATTCAAATCGGTTGAAACGGTCCCTACGGATCAGAAAATAAAAGCGAGGGGTAAAAGTGATAGAAGGGAGAAGTGGGAGAGAATAGGGAGGGGGGAGAGTAAGGAAGAGAAAGATGAGAAAAGTAAGTTTATGCTTCAGAACTATAATAATAAAGCTTGCATACCGACACTGAATGGGTCGTTGATACTCTTTGCGAAAGCGCTGGTAGCTCTGCTCGACTCTACTCCATATTGCTGGTGGCACTTGTCCGCACAGACCTCGCGAATGCACCGTTGCATATGGTCCATTCAACAGACTCCTATACAGTTCATGAAAAAGTTTCCAAAGCACCAATCAAAACATGCAGTTTTTGCGGCCTTTGCATACTTACTGAAATGTCTTCAAAACCACGAGTCAATTTGCTTTACACCACTTATTTCTTGTCACAGGCGCATACCCTTGACGCGCGGTCATGGAAGCATTTCTCATCTGCCTCATCGGCCTACCAGAAGTGGGCGCCCTCTGACGCCACAGAGTGTGCTTCAATCCATTCCTTCTAATCGCACAAAAGGTTTAATTTCTCCCCTCAAAATGTCAGGATAGTTTTTCCTGCGGCGCAATGCCTCATAAACCTATCAAGGAAACAACCAAACGTTTAAATAGGCAAGCTAGCACTACATATCAAATAAGTGTCAAAGTTAAGACTAAGGAGAAGGTGTGAGAGGAAGCAAATGGTAACGGAGAGTGTGAATGTATCACACATCGCAGAAGAGGTTTATACCTGGTCTGAGGCGGTGCGATAGTCTGTTCGACACCTTTCAGCTGATGCGGCGTTGGGACATTGAAGCGTTCGATAAGAAGTTGCAACATCTCTTGAGGTGTGCAAAACGATCTGTAAGTCGTCAAGAACGTGCGCACATAATTGTTGTCGGTGTACCTGAATAAAATGCAGGTAAAAATGATAAATCAAACGCCAACATTTCTTTTAGAAACGATCAACGGTGCCCCTCCCCCTCCCCCTCCTCTATCTCGTTACTTCTGCTCTATCAGTCACTAGAACAAATGATTGAGCTTCCTTCAACCATGAAGTAAAATATTCCTCGCTCTCTCATTTTAACTAATGAATATGGCAACTCGCAATAGTCAACCCGTTGAAGGAGCTCCAACTCCATATTCGAAATCAGCAAGCAGAAAGCAATGCATAGACCAACATTTCCAGTGTTTTCCTTTCAACCAACAAGACTGACGACCGACGTACAATGGATAAAGGCTAAGTTCAAAACCCTACTCTCCTCTATGCCTGCACATTCTCTTAAGTAACTTTAGCTTACTCTTTTTCGATGAGAGTCAAAGCATGCCTGCTTTAGTGCCTCACTAAAAGATTCATAAAACCATTCAATTTCCAAAACATGGCAAACAGATAACGAAACCGTTAAAATAGCTGAAACCTAAAATGCACACAACTCTTGCGATCCATTAAAATATGACTGCTGGTACTACATGTGAACAGACTTTTCCAGTGTGGTCAAATATGGTAGCTTGCACACAATGTGGAGACGAATTTCAGAAGAAACGTAAAAATTGTCAGAAAAAAAAAACAAAGAAAAAGGACCAATACCTCTATGCCTGCACATTCTCTTAAGTAACTTTAGCTTACTCTTTTTCGATGAGAGTCAAAGCATGCCTGCTTTAGTGCCTCACTAAAAGATTCATAAAACCATTCAATTTCCAAAACATGGCAAACAGATAACGAAACCGTTAAAATAGCTGAAACCTAAAATGCACACAACTCTTGCGATCCATTAAAATATGACTGCTGGTACTACATGTGAACAGACTTTTCCAGTGTGGTCAAATATGGTAGCTTGCACACAATGTGGAGACGAATTTCAGAAGAAACGTAAAAATTGTCAGAAAAAAAAACAAAGAAAAAGGACCAATACATTTACCTTGGACTTAGCCGCAATATATCAATTCGAAAAAAAGGTGCATGAAACTGGAAGGGACCAAATAACTACATCTATCGCTTCGGCAAGAAATCGAGCACAACAAAAAAACAAAAACAAAGTCAGCGAGGTGATCATCACTCACAGAGGATACGTGAGCCGTTCGATAAGCTTCAGAACCGTTCCATGTTTCACCACCGGAATTCCGCTACTTGACGTATAGTCTTCGAATACAATGTTCTCATCACAATCCACATCAACAAACCTTTAAAAGGGTATAATAATAACTTTCCTATGTGTTATTCCCTCTTTATATTATTCATATACAATCAAGTACCTTCGCAATAAACTGCCTCTAATTTCCATTATCTGCACAACTATATTCCTCCACTTAAACACAGTTTTATCTTTGTAACGTATTCTAACTACGTATAAGTATACACCACATATTGAATCTGCCAGTATCCCTACGCTATATATACCTTTAATTCCTCCACTCTTTATCACCCCTAAATGCTTGGCAACCTCTGCACTGCTGAAGAAAGAGAGATAGAGAAAAATAAAACACAGTTCCTTTTTCGCTCAAATTTCTTCAGTATAGCTTTGTCGTCTTGACGAACAATTAGATTAGCAATATCTTGACTGTTCGAAGCGTCATTCATTCTCATTAAAACAACGTCTCATATATCTGAGGCGTTACGCAAAAATAGAGTTTTTCAACTAAGCCATACACATGGCTAGAGTGGACTGATGCATGCACTGAAAAGAATGGAATTCCTTATTTCCACCAACAGAGCCTTCGAACATATCTTTCGCAAGTCCCTCCAATTACTGATAAACCAAATGGAAAAATTAAAGTATGCTAGCACTTTAATTTTTTTCTATTCATCAACTCTGACTAAATAATGGCTTCCAACAAAAACCTGTATTGATCCGGTCCAGGAATGATCAGTGGGATACGCTTTTCTTCCTCTTTCAACGAGCTATCAAGCATCCGGTCTAACAAACTGAAAACAGGTCATCATTTCAGGTAACGTTTTCTAAAAAATTGAAACGTTGATTCCAACTTATATTTCCTGAATCAAAACACTAATTTCAACAAAATTATTCTTAACCAAAGCTGTAAGACTAGCGCGAAAAAGGGGCAACGAATTTGATTCTTTCACTAAACAGCTCCATCAATGTGCACCTTTTGCCGAGATATTTCATTACAGTTAGTTGCGACGAAAAAAGGCAGAGAATCAAGCAGGCTCAATAATCGAGAAATTACCTAACTCTTGCAAAACGGTAATCGACAGAAACCTGTGGGTACGAATGTGCAAGAAAACTAAAATTAAAATTGCCGCATAAAAAATACACCTCCCAAATATAACATTCCGATCAAACGACTTTATTCGATATAATTAATTTTTTTGTCACTCATCGACGACAAGGTTACCGTTCGTTTATGAGTTTGACGGCAAAAAATTTTGTGTGGTGGTCACTGCCAAACATAAATTAATTAAAACCATTTCATGAATCAGAGAACATAAAAATCCTGTAAAACAAGTAATTAAAATCATAAAATCACAAGAAGCGATCAGCATCGACCGCCTCATACAGCGACATCAATCACACCGGCTGTTAGTAAAAGCTAATCCGAAGCATTCTCTTACAGACTGGAATCGATTATCTACATCTCCTTCATTTGCGCTATGATCGCACGGAGCATTTGGATGTGTCAAATTAATAAGGGTCACGATATGCTCATGCCACGAATACAGGTCCTCGAGGATGAATCTACCCAAAAAGCAATCGCGTAAAAAAAATATTTGCATCCGCTGACTAGAGAACCAAAGACCATTCTGGGTTGGTAGTAGATATTTGAAATATTAAGAACCTGCAAGTGCGAGAGTTGATATCTGGTATGCCAATATCTAAGAACTTTTATTGAGCGAGGAAGGAGCGGCATGCGTTAAACAGCGGGAAAGTTTAGAAAAGGCAAAGCGAAGTACAATTTTGCACAGCAGCCCCTTACCACCATGCCCCCTCCACTCCCACCCCACCATCGTACTTCTAGTTGCCTCAAGATGCCCAATATGCAAATATCACAGTATGGGTAGCCAAAAATATTTCAATTCCACAAAAAGCTAATAAGAAAAGACAGATATCGAGAGAACCTCTTTGTCTGGATCATCACCAGATCCGACATCCAACTAGTTTTTTCTTCCGCCGACTTGCAAAACAGTATCCAACTGCTCGTTACCGCACCATCTCGACCCGATGAACGCGATTCGATTTTGAATGCATTTTGAAGCTCTGAAGAATAGAATATATTGTCTGCTTGCAATGCAACGATGATCACCTTGTCACTAGAAAAATACAATAAAACACAATCATGTTTATGGATAATTTTCACAAAAAATAATCGCAGTAAGA
Source organism: Toxocara canis (assembly GCA_000803305.1). Lineage (NCBI taxonomy): Eukaryota > Metazoa > Nematoda > Chromadorea > Rhabditida > Toxocaridae > Toxocara > Toxocara canis. Next base: position 131,562 of record JPKZ01001447.1, on the reverse strand, counting down.
TGGAACTAAAATGGATTCCAGGACACAATGGACACAAACTTAAAAACTTATTAAGAGGCAGAGGTTCACTTGAGCCATTTTTCATTCTATATGAACAATCGAAAAGTATCCCAACACTTTTCTTATTTATCGTTGTTCGGAGTTAAGGAAAAAAATTGAAAAACAACCGTCTTTCTCTAAGAATCAAAAAATCTTTCTCAACTGACGCATATAAAGCACATAAAACTAACAGCGCTGTTCGGCGTTTATACATCACAACAAACAAACTCAACATGTTTAAGCAAAAAGTATGGTTAGAAACTAGCCTTCGGTATCGCTGAGATCAAATATGTCCGTCTTTCGTATAAGAACCTTTCCTTTATACTTGTAGAGAGGCTTCTCTGGTTTTGATGATCGATGTATTTTGGTTAATACAAGAAGGTGATCGAAGAGGAATAGATGCCGATCAGTTGCACCGCGACCCTTCTTTATCATTTCTGCAACACAAATGTAAATCTTAACATTTCTGTTAAGAGCATACATTTATCAGTAAACGAGAAAAACAAACACCATATTTATTCCGAAAAAAAATCGGAAGGCCATATAGTTCACTGCTTCCTGGACGAGAAAAAGAGGGATACGTTTCACCACGCTCATGACATATGTTCATTAGATGGAAAGTTTTATTGGAGGTTGCGCTATACTTTGAACGCAATCCGCGCATCTGTGAAAGCTGCACTATACATAAACTATTACACATTGTGCATACATTGCCTGGAGGGACAGGAAGTAGTCACAATATCAAATTTCAGGTGTAGTGTGATGTGTAAACTCCTCAGATGGCAGAAGGAGAACATACTGGCCTAGCTATCTCTCTAAACGCTGACACCCCTCGCGATCCTTATATACTTGCCGAGCAATATGAAAAACACTTCAAAAACGGCATTTTATACAACTTTATTTATTGACTGCGACAGCTCTAAGAATCAACAACGAGTTCTTTCACACTACCTGACACATGCGGACTATTTAGCCTGCAAACTAAGAAAATCTTTAAATTATACATCACAGCACATTCCGTAAGATCTTTCCGATTTCAGTGCTAACACCGTTTGTTTCTGATTTCGATCCCTTACCAAAAACAGATTCCAATGTAGATTTTCTAATTTCTGTTGAGTAAGAGAACTTAATTTCAGCTTAGTAATAGTACAGTAGAAACGGGAACCAGCAGAGACGTGAAACTTAGAAAGCAACAATCGCGTGCTACGTACCCGACGTTGGTAATACTCCTGGCCGAACCATAAGCAAATCGCCTTCTGAAAAGTTCCTTTTCTCTAGTACCAATTATGAGACCGAATATACCTCAAAAAATTGGTGAAAAGATAACTGGATTTTTCAAACTGAACTATAAGCAAAAAAAGAAATCGATTCGACGGAAGATAAAAAAGAATTTAATTATTTGGCTTTAAAGCGCATAAAATCCAACGCATAAGCGCTCTCTTCATCTTCCATTTCAAAGACTTCCCCACATCCCCAATGAAAGAGAAGAACTGTCGTGTCGCTTTTCAGTTGCTGCACACAGTTTAAAGATGTCAAAAGCTATGCTGCTCAAATATGATCAACATATGTCAACAAATATGCACTTACCAGTTGCTAGACTTTCTGGGCGCTCTCGTAACCACATGTTTCAGTGAAAAAATTTAAATTGTAAAAGAGGTATAAACTTGGACCTTTATGAGCAAGCAACAGACAGACGATATCCGTATGTAAAAATTTTAGCCTACAACAAATTATAACAGTTGTTATGCCATCGAGCTAGATGTCCATTTTAACAAAAATCAAAATACCCGCAGATCATAGTCCATTCACGGGCAAATCTCAGACATGAAATTGTGACCTCATTTCACTAAACACCGGTATACTACTTTACTCAAAAGCCCCAATGCAGAAAACTTAAAGGAAGCTGAAATCATATAAATGCGGTTTCATACCTCGTATCACCTCGGCGCATGTATATCCGATCTCTTTGCCCTCCCAAAGTTCGATACTTCTTTGTATCTCCTGAATTCGTTTCAACTGCCGTGAACGACTCTGTTCAGGAATACATCGTGCCGTTTGCTCACTGTAACTTATCGTAAAATCACCACTCATGACTTTGACACGTTATACAGAAATATAACAGATCGATTCGACTGAGAGACAGTTGATTAATAACAATCCTAGTTCAATAAAAGTTTGCTCCCTTATTACAATTCAACTTTTTAGATCGACTTTCAAGCAGATCGCGAAAGTCCATATACCAACGTTCTTGCATAGTCGTTTAGATCAACAAATTTTTTTCAACAATAACCAGATTACTCTTTAAGAGATTTACTTGACTGTTCGGTCTTTAATCGAAGTCAGGCTTGGATAATTAAATTGTTGGTGGAATCTTCGTTCGAAATGAATACGTGAATAAGCAAGTAGTGCATAGGCAAGTGTCACTTCTATTAATTTTATGATACAACCAGAAGAAAACCAACTTTTTCAAATGGCATTTAAGTGATGTCGGACATAGTGCTTCGATTTTGACGACCAAACCACTAAAATAACTTTTCGCACTCTTCAAATCTTCGAGATCACCGCCCATTTTCGACAGATGGATCAACATCTAAAAAAGCACTTTAAAAGTACTATTCAAAGTACGCAGAACGTAGCAGCCGCACTTAGCTGTGCTGCAAAACGACTATATGCTCGCGACTAACTGCCTTCGATTGCAGAAAACTGACTACCTACACTGCAGCTCTCATAGCCAGCCACGAAAAATTAAGATTGCGGATGTGGTGGAACAACTGAACGAGGAAGCAAGCAACAATATCCCACGATACGGCCACAAGGTAGGCTTCAATCGCTACAATTTCGTAATACATCTTCATCACAGCCTAAAAGAACCTTTCAAGGCACACCATTGCTTAACAAAAAATGCGAATCTTTTGTCGAGTACGTCTCCTGTGAATGTTGTCGCACATAAAATCAACCATCAACTATCGTGAAGTTAACTGTTTATTTTGCATTAAATGCAGTGCGGTACTTTCACATCACTTAATAAATAATCCAGCTCTTCACCTATGGAACTTCATCAAATTAAATGACCAAATATGAAAAAAAAAGCATTTCCAGTCCCGATTAGGGAAGGAAATGAGGGGATTTTCGGATGCTTAGTTGGATTTGGCTGAATTCGAAACTCGATCCTCCCTAAACTAGTTTCACCCCACCCACTGCACTCGCAAAAATACTTGAAACAAATACATGAAACGCACGTTAACGTATTCCACATAACGAAAGAAGTGTACGACAGGGGCTTGCAACAGTGTCGGCAAAACGTATTTCACCGCCAGCCGAAACGTCTCTCCGCCAGGCGTAACACTATACGAACGATCTTCCATCTGTAAATTTCATTAACCATACCGCGGATACGAAGATTAGCTCAACGAACATCGAAACGCTAAACACTTGACGCGCGTGTCCATCTACGGCTCATTAGTAAAGGCCGGCACACTGTCGCTGGAATGTAACCAACAGTAACCAACCAATTTTATCTTCATTTGTAAGCATATTAAGTTACTACCTTCCTTTAAAAAAAACACTGCTGCATTACTTCTGTGATATATTCAGCGCATCTTGTATGACGCGAACAAGTGTTGCAGATTGGTGATTTTCGACCGAAACGATCCCAAACAAAGAGCAACTTAACCGAAGTATGTTTTGAAGGAAAAATCTACGGTGATTCGCGAGTGACGATAAGGATGGTGTGGATGGGAAGTGAGTGCGAAAAGTGGTATTTCCAAAAATGAATCATGAAAAAAGTCGATGAATTGCATCCTCGTCGGAAAGCTGCGGGTCGGGTCTCTGCACAACGGTAGTACGCATGGTTCTCAAGCCCCAGCGCATAAAAACATAGTGGAACATAATAAAAGCAGGAGCCCCCATAAGAAAAAATAATTTAAATGAAATAACTTATCAGTAAGGTTCTACGATGTGGTGCTTTACAAACGAATTACAGTGCGCATGATTAAAATACTACAATCAATTCAATCAAGTCATCGACAGCGACGATCAATTGCCGCTGCCAAAAAATTTGCCGAAACTTTGTTTAATAAAATCCGTCTACGTTGACATACTGTTCTACCAACCCTGCACCAGCTTTTCATGGGGACAATTTTTCAACAAGCGGTCTATGAAGATTTTAGAAAAAATAAAATATACTGTTTTAAAATGCAATTATATTCTATTTGGAACAAAACTGGTTGAATCTACTACATTTCTTTAAGGTTAATAAGTAAGAACTGAGGGAACATACCTCGAAGAATTTGTTATATTTGGGATCAATCAACAATTTCGACAATACATCCGACACAGACGTTTTGAAGAGATCCTTCAAAAAAGTCAGAATGAATTAGCAGCTAAATCGAGAAAATTTAGCAGCTAAATATTATTAAATAGAAACAACATATTAAATAGTCGCAAAAAAGTGTGCTTCACATTTTGTATATTCAAATCAACATCCAGCTCTGTAACCAAAAACAAAGATTCAACTTAAATTTGAATGCGTCAAAATCTTTTGGGAACAGCGGAATAAAAGTAGTAAAGTTTACTACTTTTTAACAAATTTTTTAATAAATAGTAAATTTTCAGTTAAAAATCTTCGGTATTTTGAAGGTAAAAATTAAAAAGTTTTTAGTAAAAAATAATAAATAAAAGTCATAAAAGTAGTAAAATTTACTATAACTAAAATAATTACCTATGCACAACTTCGGTTACGAATATCATTTCCGAGGCATAAAAAATCCTCCTGTAATTTTAGAACTTTGCTAGAAAATTAGTTCTTACAAGAAAAATTACCTAACCCGAAAATTGGTCAATTTTTTTGATTTAACAAATCTTCCATCATTTTGAGAATCAATCCATGTTCTGCAACCAAGATCACATTTTGCAGCTATATAGCAACAATAGGTGAACAACCTACAATTATCGTATTTGTTTTACAATTTCTATTAAACGCCAATATATACCATATATGTAATATAAACATCGAGTTCGTGCGCTTCAGCCAATTCCCACAATCCGGCACCCATACAAGGCGTATCGGACATTTCAATTGCGTCCTCCACTATCCTCTGCACTTTTACGGTCAACTCGTGTAACTCGAGAATGTTCCCGAATATTTCTTCCAGATAATGCTGCAAGTAATACTGGTCTCATCGACAAACCTTCGCAGATGACGGTTTACAGCCATGCTGTTCATTAATATTTTTCACTGCTAATCAAAATCCAGTCCAGCACTTCGAGAAAGGTCATAGTCGCACAGCATAAAATCCCACCTATTCATGTCTACCTCTCCTCACTGCAGCATCTCCCCTCCTCCTCAACCCCCCCCCCCCGCCCCAGTTTTCGCCAACTGTTATCAATTCCGAACAGAACTGCTATCGGATGTGGACTGCGGAACCTTTACCTATGATAAATAGGCCAAATAACGAATAGTGCAGAGCACAGTCAGTTGATATCGCCTACAAAATCACATGGTACATGCGTTAAAAAATGAAATGCACAAAGTAGAAAAGATATGGTAAGGGATACTCAAGAGATCACTAGGGAAAAGCGTAAAAATGTTTCGACCCTTAAGGATGACGTTTTTATGCAAGTGTTGGCAAACTTTGATCACAGTGACTACAAGGCAATATTTCATAGACAAGACGAGTCAAGTAAAGTACCGAAAAATGTAGATATATGATATATACATATATACATTTATATACATATACGTATATGTATATGCGAACATGTTTATATATAATGCATATACATATATATATATACGTGCAAGCACACGAATATCAAAAGTGGGCATAACACACTTTTTGTGGTTTATTTAGTGGAGTCGCTAACTGAATTCAATGCAGGTTTACCAAAAATATATTTTTCTAACGTATGAATGGGCGCAGAAAGTGAGGAAATGGTTTGTAAAGGAACCTAGAAGCAATTGACAGAAACAGAAATCGACCACAGTTACAATTTTAACGACTCGCTTTACCTTCCACAAAAAGCTGCAGCCAACAAAGTGACAGTCATCGCTCATGTTACGAATTCAAATGTTCATAACAACCGTTTGGAGACCCGGAGCTGTTTTGAGCGCCCGTCATTTCCAAAACTTAACGCTTCTGACTTACAATCAACTTCTGATACTGCCAAAAAAATTTAGATTTTTCCAACGGCCATCTTCTACATTCTCCTCAATGAACGCACCAAGCATGCACATGGAAATCGTTCACTCACAAACAAAGCACAACACAGAACACACTGTTAATGGCTGCTGATCAAACCTTTGCTTTTATTAGTAAAACCCAATCCGTGCTTAGTACGCAATAGACAAACACTGCTGAAATAAACGTAAATGTATTCGCCATGGTTAGAATATGAAGCGTTTTCATAACAATGAACAACATAGATTATATATTTAAAAATCTCACTGCTTCTACTAGATAGCGAACCGCTTTCAAGATAACATTAACACTTTTCAAAAATGCTTTATAAAGCACAGTTATAAAAAAAGTAGGAGCGAAGTAGGAAGTATGGCCAGCAATAAGCGGAAGAAACGAGTGTCTATTGACGTTAGTAAAAACAATAAATTCGAAATTCGAGTGCGACGGGTTTATTGCTGTAACTGGCAGAACTAGTCACATCAGGTTTCTAGGCAATACACCTTCATGCCATAATAAAGCTTATTTCAAACACAGATCACCTTAGCTATTTTTTCCAAAACTTTTAAACATATCACTGACAGGAGTTAACCAACAAATCCAAAACAAAACAACGTCAATTCTGAAAAATTCGATAAAGAAATAACACTGACCTTATCATCAACACCAAATGCGCTCTCGAATCGCCGACGAAAGACGTGAATGATAAGATTAAGATCGCGCAAATATTGCTCCTCTTCATGGTTGAAGTCACGCGAAACCTGTAATAAAATATGCATCAACTATAGCTGAACTAAAATATAATACTAGTAACGAACAATGAAATTGTTTTCACCGCAATCATTCAACACTTTAACTAGCTGAGCAAAAAAAACCTCCTATAGCTTTATCGAGTACGCAGACCCCTAAAAGGATCCCTACGAAAAATGAAATAGCAAATTTTACCCTAAAATCTGCCTCCCCGCATCGCACAAAAAATTCGCATCATATAAAAATGAGGAAATGTTAAACGGCTCGAAAATCCATGCTACCCTTTACAACAACAATAAACAAAGAAGCAGCGTGATGCTCAATAAGAATTTTTCTATAATTGTGTGCATCATTTTTTGTCAACTAAGAAATGAGGCAGTTACCTTCTCATAAGTGAGTTCCTGTGTGATTTTCCAATTCTCTTCGCCTATTTCATTTAGTATACCCGCTGTCGACGCCTCATCTTCATTGTACAACATCTCTGTTAGCTCCATTAAACTCTGAAAGTAACTTACTAAAATTTTCGGGAAAAAAAACGACTTCAGGAAAGCCTCTAACAAAGACGGATACGCAATATAAATGCCCTACGAGTCTTTCATGATTGATAAATTTTTTTCTTTTTTTTTAAAGAGCTAAATGAAACGAACAACTTACTGAGCTACCAACGTATTTGATACAGCCGTATACATATCATCCGATCGACATAAAGAGAAAGCGGAAGGATAGAATGAAAGAGCGGAAACCGAAGGAAGGTTCTAGATAAAAATTTGCTACTTTTCAAAATAAACTGCTTGCTAGTCGAGACTTTATTTACAAAATGATCAAATATAAACACTGGTAGGCACCATACGTCGATAAAGTCGACGCACATACTTCGCCTTCCCCTCCCCTACCCTTTTCAGACCGTCTACGAACGGTCTGAAAAAAACGACGGATCCTCTGCATTCGGGCTGCCAAAATTATATAATTATCATATGCGAAACGCCGCATGCGAGGGTCTCCCGAACAGTCACTGATTGACCGTTCATATGCGAGTAGCTTTCAAGCGATTGTTCGTCGTTCGCAAACGGGGATCTCCGAGCAAGCAACAATGTAAAACTTCAATGCTAACGGACCGCTCGCATGGCTTAAGAAAACGTCCTTCCGACAAATTCAAGCAATTAAATCAAACATCAACTAGCTCACCTTATCAGCGCTCAGTGCAATCTTCAAATTTTGCAGTCCAATCGTATGGTTGCCTTTTCGAATATTTTTCACATAATTGCCTGTCCACTGCAATGAAAGTCACGGTTGACGTCTTACAAAGATAATGTTTTTTCTAGCTTAAATTTCTAGCTCTACTGCTTAAACTATTCGAAAAGAATGGCAAAATTCCCCTTCCTGCAACTTAAGAAATATCTCATGCGAAAATGGTTGATCAGTGTTCGTCATAAAACCACTGACTTCCCATATATGTTAAGAGAATTTTTAGCGTTTAAACAAACAGTCAATTCTTTTGAAGAACTGAAAGACTAAGCACAGAACGAATTTATCTATTACTGAAATACTTAGAAAACACCCTATAAAAAAGGCAAACAGGCTATCTGTTCTTCAGTGTTCCACATTTGATGTGCAAGAAAAACTCATTTAATACGACAATGCTTCTCAGTGAATCTTCGGAGCATTTGTGAAAACTTTTTAAAAAATTTTAAAAATGTAAACAAAAACGGATTTTTGCGAAGGTATTCTTCGGGCAGAACCATAAAAGGAAGAGCACAAACGCTACCAAAACCTTCTTAGAATGAAAATGGTACAGTGCTTTTGCTCAAATTCGCGAAACATAATAAAACCTCTGGAAAGTCAGAGACAGTTTGGTGTTGAGGAGATTGCGAAAAGATGTCGTTAGGTGGCAGCGCTTTCGCATGCGCTCCTGCTCGACGAACACGCTTCCAGAAAGGTCCTTCCATATAAAACTGCACATATTTTTTTTTATTATCAGTAAGAAATACATTTAAATGCGTTACCTTGAGTATATCGGCTGTAACATACTCGATCACAGATAATATATACAACACCACCTTCTCGTCGACTTTATAGCCGAGATGCTCCTATAAATTTGTTTGAAAAAAAAAACTACATTCCTTAAGTGTATATTACTTCCTAGAAGAGGAACGATACAAATAATCAATGCTGATTGCTGATTCATATGAATGCGTGAGGGAGAAAATAGTACAAAAACGCATATAAAGAAAATAAAGTGGCATAAAGTAAACAGAATGTCCATTGCAAGAATGTGCAATAGCTGAAACTGTATAGAATTCAGAGATTCCATCAAGAACGCTGAAAAATCTCTCCTTAGAGTTCGTCAAATTTTCCCGGTGTCTCTACGATAATTTCCCAGCTTTCTTTGCCATTGCAGATCTGTTTTGACATTTTACCGCCCCGAAACCTCTTTTTTACTCGGACTTGAAATCCTCATACTGCGCATCGCAACAATTTATGCTATTACAACAGCTCTATCGAATTAGTTTTCTAAATAGACAAACCTTAATTTTAGGCTGAAGAGCGTGAAGAAGTGAGGTAAGACTTCGTGCGTTCGCACTTCGTTTGTCGTGGAGCTTCTTTGTTGTGAGGTTGTGTAACGCCTCGTTCGTTTCTTGGAACTTAAAATTTCAGACTATAAATGC